>PKRV01000040.1:3410880-3511431 GCA_003709505.1 Hyphantria cunea
AAGTGGCAGTGGGCTGGCCACATTTGCCGAAGAACCGATAACCGTTGGGGTAAACGAGTTCTTGAGTGGAGACCGCGTCTCGGCAAACGTAGTGTAGGACGTCCACAAGCCAGGTGGAGCGATGATTTGCGCAAGACGGCTGGCAGGAGCTGGATGCGAGAAGCCATAGATCGAACTAAGTGGCGTGAAATTGGAGAGGCCTATGTCCAGCAGTGGACTGCGATAGGCTGATGATGATGATGATGATGATGAGATAGCTCCAATTCGCTTACTAGTGTTTCTTAAACATATTTTTATATGAACCTGCTGAAGTAGCTCTACTCTGACTCTGCTCACCACACTTATTACGAATGTAGACAATGTAGCATAGATAGCCATACTATGGTAGCTTTTTCAGATTTTTCTACATCGTCTTTTAGTCACCGACAAAACATTTTATAAAATTCCTGCAACTTACTGTAATAAACACTACTATAGTAAATTTAAGCAGGTCTTAAACAATGACTACTTCTAGTTACGTACGTATTTTAGTAATAAAAAAGGTCAGCCGCGAAATTAAGCTTCACTTGAATTATTTCTTTTACGCTAGAAATTGTTTTCCGCATTTGGCTTTTTGTTACTTTTGGCATCAGGCGGTTGGAGCGTCAACTCTATTCGTGAGCCGACGCTGCTAATAACAAATCTAAAACTTAATATTTACATTTCCCGTAATGTTAAGTTAGTAAATCACGAGTCACGATAACTTTTTACAGAACTCCTATGTACTTCTTAACATAGCTAAATTGATTAAACACACGGAAATTAAATGTTTCTGCCATTTGATGGATAAAATGTAAAAACAATTTGATATCATATCGAAAATTGTTATACGAATGCTGTCGGTTTAAAATGGCATGATTCCAATGAATAAACCGCGTTGACATCATTAATGGGTGAAACGCAAATGTTGTGTTTTTAGAATCATTATAAAATAAAAGTATATATTCATTACAACTACGATTAACATAGCATAGTACAAGTAGACGATCTCAACAGTACACAAACAATACACTTTGAAGTAGTTTTAAATGAATTTACGAATGCTTCGTCAGGGTTCGTGAGAACAATCGCTCGTTTGCTTTGTTTTCAGAAGAATCGGGCCAAAATAATTACCTTTTCAATAGTATGTAATATAATTTGAATATTAGACTATTTTTTTTTTCTTATTTTAAACTAAAGAAACTGTAGAAATTCGTACAACATTGTAAAGATCTCCTTTAAAGATGGAACAACAATTTGAATTCTTTGGAATAGTCACTTTTAAAATAAAATTCATCCATCAATACTTCCAGCTAAGTCTTCGACTAGCTAGGAATTTATTAAGACTTCCCACTACAAGTTATTTGTTTATTCATTTCGAAGGCTTCTCGAACTCTATTTCTCTTACAAAAGTTCTAAGTAGTACGCGGCGGTCGGTGAATGGAGGTGTATATAAGCTCGCCTCCTCCGCATGTACCGGCTTGTCTACAACCTGCTTCGTTAAACCCCCCGCTCCACCGCCTTCTCACTCCTGCCCACTGACCTCCACGACACCAAAAAGCATTCGCAGCGATAATATGCAACGTTTTATGGCCTCGATAACTCATAAGCATAAAATACATTAAACTTATGCACACGTTCTCGCAGTACAAAAGTGCACATATTAATGATTTAGGTATTGTGTGACGAAAAAACCAATTACAGTTTCTTTTACTGATATAAAATTACGAAACCTGAGAAAAAATTTGCCGTTACTTAAAGAGAACGTAATTAATTCAGAGAACATTTCTAACTAATTACAGATTTAATTTTAATAAATGACTTTACCTGGCATTAGTGTGCAATGTTAAAGATATCGATGATCTAAGTATTTTAAGATTTAAATCTTTACTATCCATACACATTGTTCGCCCATTTTAACTGCTTTTTTTTTAATAAAAAGATATTTAACAAATCAACGCACATTCAAAACTACAATTAAGTTTATTTACATACAGTTTTTTGAACAAGAAAAAGTGTAGAAATTAATAACATAATACAAACAATACTCACTAATTGAACAATTTTTAGAAGGCCCAGAGGAGTTTTGAAGTAGTTAACGTCGATTTTAATCCAGTCGATTTTACCACCCTGTTGCTGAGGAGGTGGTCCTTGGGGTTTGTTGGGTTCCGTGGTTACCACTGTCTCGGGAGCCATCATTATTTGATTATATCGTTGCTATAAATGTTTTTTTTAATGTATAGAGTAGAACACGAGCACTAGCACAATAAACTTTAGTACACTGTGGATTCGACACACATTTTCGGCCGGCGACAGCGAGCGTAGTATCGTCCGTGTAGCACACTACTGTCGAGCGGAACGGAAGAAAGAGTGGCGGGGTACAAGAATGGTAGTGATGGCGTTTGTGCGCTACAACTACGACTTGTCTGGTGACAGAATGCTACGCATATTATTAGTTAATGTAGGTGCTCATTATGTGTGTTGCAACAAAAACAAGTAGATATCTAAATTACCTATCACTTACTCAGCACCAACGACAATGATAGAAATAGATTCGATAGAATTTAGAATCAAGACAAGACTTTCATGTTTATGCCTAATAACCAGTATCAGTTTGATACAATCAACCCTTGCCTGCCTAGACGGCAGGTCTAGTAGTTTTCTAGTTACCTAGAAGCTTCTGATCTTTTTCAATACATATTGTAAACTTTAACTTTTACATTTTATGTTGTCCGTGGCCATTCCGTGGCTGTATTTCTGTTTTAACGACAGACTTAAAACATGTCTTTACGGCTAAATAACTAAAGTACGTTCGGTTAAATATCACGTTTTTAGTATGTTTGTAGCACTTTAAGTGAACCTACCGCATGTATTTAGTCTATAAATAAGTAGTTCGTAGTTCGGTACTGAAAACAATACTAGAAATTTACATAAATAAATTCAAAATGGCGAAAATAATAAATAGAAATGGAGATTGCACTGCCATCTATCGCATCTTACAAAATTTAAAGTCTTACTGAACTTCTAGATGTCACTAAAGTCGACACTTGTATTTGTGATTGATGTGGATCTCACCTAGCAAAATGGCAGGCGTTTGTTTGTATTAGCCATGTTTTAAAACGATAATCTATAATGAATCTGCATGGTGGATCTAATGATGAACGTTAACGGTTGGCAGTCCTGACTTTAATAATCAGACTTGAAAGCGGTCACCGGTTCGATCTTACCCGGGACAAATAATTATGCTGAGCACGACCATTTTTCTTTATCCCGGTAATTATCTATGCTATGTAAAGATTTAAAAATAAACTAGCAAGTTTCTCGGAAGTTTAATTACCATAATACATGCACTACCTAATTTGGAACCGACCGTGTGCGATATATAATTATTATCATTTGGAATAATACATAATCATATTTCGTGAAATAGTCGTATTATGATCATTATTTAGCAAGATGGGAAACTAAACGTATGACTGCTTTATAACATTGGTAACCATATTGTAAAATATAAATGTTATACAAATATGATACCATGGGCGTACCCAGGTTATTTCTCCCCACTTTTAAACTCCTCCAACAATAATATTTTTTAAACTTTGTAAAATAGACTTCTGTTCCCGCGATAACCTCTTCATATGTACTTATAAAATAACATTTCCTGACTGACTGATGCATCATCACCGAGCTTACAACTATTAAAGTAAGGGCTATGAAATTTGGTGAGATATAATCTTTTATTGCTAGTCTAAAAAAAGTAGCATTAGTTACTACTTATATCATCAGCTATCTGCTAGTCAAAGTCCCGTCAAAATCGGTCCAGCCGTTACAAAGGTAAGCCGTAACAGACTGACAAAAAATAATTGTTAAAAACGTTATTTTGATATATTTATCGTGTATGCATACATATGAATTTGGTATAAAGCGGTTATTTTAATGTTACAAACAGACACTCCTTTTATTTATTTGTATAGATGTAAAGATAAATCAGGTGACACAACCTTTTTTTTTCCTATTCACAGGATTGTTCATTAATGACTTGTTAAAAATCAAATTTTTTCTTTTGTTTTTATTTGCTCAGGTAATATTCTGAAGAAACGGGCATGAGATAATTTTTTTGTTTTTACGGAAGATGGTCCCCATTTCATGTCATCCACATTGTTTATATTTTTTATCATTAATTCCATCACGTCTAATTCTTGAAGACTCTGAAGACTTAGAATTGAAGACATTAAATACTTGACATTGGCAGAAATAGCTGATCCGGCTGGTTGCCATTTCATCAAAAGAAGACCTGGAAGGAAGCACCGAAGCGATGAGTACAAGAACGTATGTCTTCCACCTTACAGCGGTGGCTTCCAAGGCCGGCACGTGTTGTTTTGTTGAGGAAGGAAGAGGGGGGATCAGTTGGAAGAACTCTTCAGAACACTCTCCATGGTAAAGGCGATAGAGGACTGCCAAGCAGGCGATATCTCTACGCAACTGCAGAGGCTCAAGGGTCTCGGTAGCTTCGGGACTATCGACAATACGGTTTGCTCGCCGCTGCAACTGGGCAAGAGCGTCAAACAGGTACTGTGCGGCACCATCGCAAAGGTGAGAACAGTACTCCACGCACAAGCGAACCTGGGTCTTGTAAAGAAGACACAGATGCTCGGTCGAGAAGAACCGTCTCACCTTGTTTAACACACCTAGCTTCCGCGAGGCCGCTTTAGTGACACTCAACGTATTCGCGTGGGTTGAGGTCTCTTAACCTGGAACTCACTACCAGCGCACGTGTTTCCTTCCCACTATGATCTCGGGTCCTTTAAGCGTGAAAAAGCATCTCACCAGGCCCCCATAGTGTGGGTCACCATGCTGCACTGTTCTTTTTCGCATTGAGGATGGTGTTCACCACTCTTGGATTCTGCTCACGCTTCCCATAAGGCAGGCCAGTCATTTTTGCAGCTTATACCTAAAAAAAAAAGAAGAAACGGGCAGATGTCAAGGAACATTTTGGCCAGTGGATTTTTATAGAGTAACTTTATTCGCCCACTTTGTTGTGGAAGAAAAATAATTATTCAGGCCTTATGCTAACATTTCAATCTATTAATTTATGCGGATGCAGTGTCCCGCTCCGGATGTCTGACACGGACGTAGATTCCTTGGATCAACGGATAAAACCAAAATCATAAAAAAACTATGTAGTGACTTACACATCCAAAGAAACAAAACACACCTCAGTGCCATCTTATGTATCAATGTTCAACTGACATCTCCCGATGCGTGCAGGTCATTGTTCGCAGCAACGCTCAACTGATTTTCAAAAGAAATGTGCAGGCTGTTTTCCAGCGCACGTGCACGCGCCATGCTCCCGTCAACCGCCCCACGTGTCCGTCTGCCCGTTTTTTTCGGTAGATTTTCTTACGTGAGCATTATCTGTCTCTCGTAATTTGAATCTAACATATGTGTATGTAAGGTTAACATTTATATATACTGCGTATATTCATATGAGTATGTATGTATAGTATTTTATTTTTTTATTTTATAATATTTTTATTTCATATAATTAAATTACATCAAATTATATTAAATTTGTAATATTTTTGTTATACAAGTAATAAAAATTTTTTTCATACTTAAATACCCTGCATCAGCTTTGAATGAAACCTGTCCATTCAAAGGTTGCCTGGAAGAAATTGCTATGAGCAATAAGCCCACCCTTTGTACATCACATTTTCTTTATTGGTAATTTTTAGAATTGTATATTGTGTGTAACCTTGGTGTACAAACAAAGTATTATCTACCTATCTTTGAAGATCTTGGCTGATCTTTATTTCCAAATATGTAAAAGAATTAAAACCCCACAAGTATGTTTTCATATTTATTGAGTAAAGTTAGAAAAAGAAGCCTAAGATTTTGCCTCCAAGATGTTTCCTTCTAGCTTCTTCATGATCCATAATGCCACCACTGGTTGTCAGAACGAGGTAACTGGAAATTTAAAAAAAAATGTATTTATTCATCATACTCATTTCAATGAACATACAAAAACACCAGGAACCATGAAATTAATAAAAGATATCAATGAGATGATTGGGTTCAGTGCAGATAACTTAAATTTTGATCATGAAATAGCTCCTCAAACATTAATTCTATAAACATACTTTTTAACAGGGAAAACTAAAAATTTCCTAAACATATGTGTTATGTCAATAAGGTACTCTAGTAAAACTAAAGTTTCATATTTAATTTTAACAACTTTGTGTACAGTACAAAGTTTTCCCACCCTTGAAGGTTATATTCACTTAAAATAACAATAAAAATAAAAATGAGGTGACATATGAACATGGAAACTATTTTGTTGTATTATGACAGATTAAGATTACAGAGTATCTGGCTTCTTTTCATGCCATGTTGTGTGTCTAAAAAATTAACTAAGAGAGGTCAAACTATGCAGGTCAACACAACTGCACACAATCCCCATACTTATCTGTGAAGGTAATATTGTACAGTAACCTAAATACCACTTTACTGAGGAGAGTACTATATTCGGAAGTGAACTACGAAAGGCTGTTGATATGATATGAATTGTGAAATGTGATGAATGCATGTATCATAAATCAAGCAATCAAAAAATGTTTAAAATATCACTGACAATATCCACTAATTTTGAGAAGACATCAAATTGTGATATTTTATGTTTATTATGGCACAAACTTTCAAATGACTACCAACAAGAGCTATTGGCGATCCGCGGTAGATGTGCTTTAACTCATAACCATCTATTAAAAACAAGTACAACTGCCCAATCAAGAGATTAAGGGCAGAAATGGACAGATAAAGAAATCTATTAAGATATTAAAAGAGTATCATAATGGCACATAATGAAA
Organism: Hyphantria cunea; assembly: GCA_003709505.1. NCBI lineage: Eukaryota > Metazoa > Arthropoda > Insecta > Lepidoptera > Erebidae > Hyphantria > Hyphantria cunea. The sequence continues at coordinate 3,417,765 of PKRV01000040.1, forward strand.
TATGTCACTAACCAAACAACTACAAAATTATACACAAGATAAGAAAACAATTATCAAAGTAATGTTTGGATGGTTTAGTATTCATCTATGAAACATGGGAGAAATCTGTGTTACTGTTTAGAAGTAATCAAGGTATTATAACAGAGTGTTACTGCAAATAACTGTTTCAGTTTTAAGGTCTAAACTACTTTAAAAAAAAAAACTATATATGACGTTAACAACTTGAAATGTAACTCTATGAAGCAAGTGATATCTGTGTTTTGGAGCGAATTTCAGAGCTATTATTTCTTTAGTTATTTAATATCTATAAATTTATTTCATTCCGTATACTCACTACTGCCTCAATATTGTTTATGTTTACCATGCATGTAATTACATGCAGGTTAATTTACAGTATTTAAGAAGAAATTGATAACTTACCCAAACTGTCGGGAAGGAAGCAGGTTAGTCCACCTCTCGATGTCATTAATGGGAACGTCGAAGCGGGGTGATATCACACCACATTTGTTTAGTCTCCCAGTGAGATTGACAACAATCTTGCCAGCTCTGTGATCGTCGACGATTTCAAATTCGCCAATATAGCCGTGCTTCATCATTACAGTTAAAAACTTGACGATTACTTTCGAACAAGGCCTGATTAGGACTTGACGCTTGCCGCGTTTCTCGGCATTGTGAATTGATTTTAGAGCATCACTTAATACATTCATTCGCACCATGGCTGAAACGATATAAATTAAGATAAATTAATCAGTTAACAACAAGGAATTATTTAAAACCTTAACTTCACATCTACATGAAATGTCAAAACACCGTGAAAGAATTAAGGTTATCACTGAATATTACTTCCGAAACCTGAAATAATAGATGACACGGATAGCACAGATATTACTCTTGAATGTGGAATACTTTTCTCGCAATAAATAGCTTTAAATATAAAGATTACCTAGGATTTAATGCCCGCCTCAGCGAACCAAAATGACAGAACACTCCGAAAGAAATAAATTAGAGTTGCGCCTGAAGGGGTATTGACTGTCAACTCGATTTAGTAAATCGATTTAATCGAGACGAACACAAATTGTGTTGACTCAAGTTAAATTGTCTTTGACTAGATTTAGGATATAGATCTATGCGTTATGCAATTTAATATGTATATAATAATTATTTATCGTGTAAAAAGAGTATTTTATATTATTTCATTGATTTTTGTTTTAGTTGCCAGTTCTGAGTTGATCTTGCATTATATGAACATTTTTAAGAATATCTTTAAAAAAGAAGTTCATCGCTTATAAAGATCTATTCAGTTTGGACAGTGTTTGGATTTTTGAAGTTTATTTGGATAACGATTACAAATGATATGTCATCTTATAAACTTTTAAGTTAAATGTATTTTTTAATGACCACTGCGCATATCCTGTGTCATGGGGGACTTTACAAACATAGATGAAACGGACACATATTTACATTTTCTAACAATAGTTACTAATAATATTTCGTGAAGGCTATTACAAAAACACGACAGACAGGACTTTTTGTTGATTTATCAGAATGTTTAATTAATACTACAATGACTTTTGTTTGAGAAATAAATATATGAATATAGTTTCTTTTATGGTTAAATCATCTGTGAATACCTTACTTCCCGTTTCTGCGAAGGTCGTAATCACAATACTTACAGGGCTGAGTGTTTTACAGATGTACGTCATGATATAGTAAATATATCAACGATATTATAAGAAAAGGTACACATCGCACTATCACGCGCTAATTGTTGTAGACAAATGTAGACAATAGGGATTTTGCCAACTTTTCAAAAAAGTGTTTATACCTTATAAACAATCAATGTTTTGCGATAAAAATATTTGCATAAATAGTAACCGAATTGTAATGATAAAATACGCAAAAAAAAATCGAATTTAAATTTAGCCGCCAAAACACTATATGTCGTATATGGCCTGCGTGACGTCATATTACTTAAACACAGCAGAGCGGTCACAGCGAAAAATCTTATTACCATCAATAAATCCAATGGTAATTGGGAACGGTTGGCCTTGATAAAATTATTCTTTATGACAAAGCACTTTTATGTTATTGAAGACTAGATATTCTAAGATTCTGTTTCACGGGAGAGCTTATCTGACAAATAATTTGAGGTGTCTTCCATAAAATTATGTCCAGACATATGTCAAGAAAGCTCTATTGGAACTTCTCTGTAACCGTTGAAACAGGACCTTAGTATTCAGAACGAATAGAGGCAATGAAATAAGGTCACCTTTATAATGCCCCCTGAATGCCTATAAAAGTTACCCAAATTTGGAGAGATTCTCCTCAATTATCTCCTCATTACTGGCAAGCTTTGTTTGAGTAAAATGACGTCACACATCTTGATTGACGTTTCGCCTTCATTTAATTTATTATTTCGCTTGCTATAGATAAAAAATTATAATTTTATTCTATGGAAATGTCTAAAATAAACAAATATTTTTAGAAATAGCCAATCAAGTAGTCTTCTACACTAATTAAAAGCTATACAGGCCTTTCCTGTCTATACGTCAATGTGACTCACCCGGTTCAATTTGTTGTCAAGAATAAGACCCAGATATTTTACCTGAATTGATTTTGTGGAATAATCTTGGTAGTAACTTTCTTTTGTTGGTGAAGAGGATGAGTTTTTTTCGGATTTACAGACAGCTGCTGTTCGTCACGTCATTCTACTTCAATATAAAAAGTTGAATGTATGACCCGTATATAGCACATTTTCCGCGCTCCCGCTTTCCAAAATTGTTAGATCATCCGCGTAACCGATAATAGTATACCCTCGATTGTTTAATCTCTTTATGAGACTGTTTAGTGAGCCTTGAGACACCTTGTGAGCATCCTCTGACTACCCTTGCTCTCATGTTACTATTCACCATTATACTAACTTTTGAACTTTCGCGTTTATAATAATTATTTTCTCTCCCCTCTCCTCTAATTTTCCTGACATGAAAGTAATTATAGTATTCACGGTTGTCTGAACCGACCATTTATTGACCGACTCAGTTACACTATCCGTACTGTCTGGTTCAGCCTTAAATTATAGTACGGTACGATTATTGCTGTTATGTATAGTTTTGTCTAAAGCGCCTTCTATGCTTATGAAGACTGCCATTGTTGACTGTTTGTTTGCAAATATCGACTCTAATCTACTGTACTACCACTTGTAGGGTCGACTCTGTTGATCTGCCTTTTCTATATGTATGTTGTTGGGGATGTAGTGGAAAGTTCTTGTAAAATCCATCCCATCCCATCATCTTTCCAATGTTTTAAGGAGGAAAGATATGATAATAGGCCTTAATGATATGACTATTGTATAGTCCTCCCTGCCTGGTTTTGATAGGAAGACAACTTTTGCCTCTCTTATGTATATATATGGATCCATATGCTATACAAGCCCTGTAGATAGGAATTAAGTATTTGACAACCCCTTCAGGATGCCATTGTAGTAGTGCGGGTAAGACTTCATCCAGTCCCAGCTTTTAGCGCACATTTGGCTTAATTCTCGTTTACTACATGTTTGCGACCTCCCTGTCCTGATTTGCTGGTGTGCTGTATTTTTGTCTGCCATTTACTGTCTGATGTAATTAGACATCCGGGACGTGCGTATCTAACTGCACTAGTGGTTTCGTCTTTTGTGTAAGTGCCATCTACCTTTTTTAGGAAGCCTAGGAGGTTTAAGTCACCCTTAGTTAGGATATTAGGTATGTTGAATTTATACTGTTACACAAGTTACGCCTTCGTTCTCCGGAATCTAATCCGCTTCTTGTAGTGTTTTGTGCTACTTTATAACTATCCTAGTTCTCTATGGTTCTGGAATTCTGTGTCACCATGAACTCAACGACGTGGTTCGCAGGGCTCCTAATTCGGCATATATTCCATGTCTTCTTCTGCCTCGGAGTCTGAAAAAATCCGACAGTAAAAGACCGGATAGGCTGAATCTGGTACCTCGGCTGAACTCCAAATGCCTGATCTGGCTGGAGAATGCTACTTGTATCAACACTGTTGCCGGCAGCTATCTGAGTCGTACCGTCCACTTTCCGGCGGCCACCGCGTTGGACGCTTGTTACAGGATTGGAAGGGACAGAAATATGCGGCTTTAGAGTAGCATTATTATTTCGTTCCGGTGGGGGTGGACACCATGGGGAGCGGGCCTGCCGACATATAAATTTCTACAGCAAGTTATATTGAAATAAAAGACTATAAATCAAGAATTTGGTCAATCTTTTATATCAACACACAAGGACATTAGAACTCATTATGGGTTTTTAGAGGAATGGGACAGTAAAGTCGGACAATATACTCTCTTATGAATGAAGCATGAACCCTTTCGTGAGACGGACTCCAGTACATCTCTGATAAAGGGTACAGCGCTTGAAACACTTGGCTGAATTTAATCAACTTATTTCGGTCGTTACTGAATTTAGTCAAGTGTAATCGTAGTTAGCTAGCTGTGTAACTGTCTGCGCGTGAAGACGTATACTTTTGTTTTGTACTCACTCACTTATCGTTTTATTAATGTGACATACATTTATAAATAGCCCATGGCTTAAGGATAAGTTTTATCAGCAAGGGTTAGAAAATTAAAGAACTGATCTTTAAATCTTGATACGAGTTTTCTGTTGCAGGAAATCTTAATGTTACGACCAATCTTTCTTTTGCACTTATAGTGTCTCGCAGGATAGTTCTTGCTTCTGAGTAAACGGTGTCAGGCGTCCGGACAATACTAGAAGCATCCTCGTACAATGCACGTCCAACACCGTCGCGCTGTAACTGGTAATTGATTCAGTAACTAAATAAGGACAGTGTGAGCAGAAGTTTCTAGTTCCTTTTTCAGTTGCTTTTGCATTTAGAAGACTAAATTCAGTCAAGTGTATTAAATGCTTATTTCTTTCAATACAGGACTACACTTTGTAGACAATCAAATAATAATGAAATATATACTAATGGGTTATTTCACTAAAGAAAAAGGAATTAGACGAAAAATTTATTCAATAACAACGACATTAATATTAATAATAACTCTTTGTTTTATTTTAGTCTTCATATTATAATTCCCCTCAGGTATAATATCTCTATTAAACAAAAGTGCTGCCTGCTTTTACCACGGCAGTAAAGTTTAACAAAATATTTATTTTAGCAATTGTATTGCTCTTTCAATCAATAGATTTCTAAAACATTCCACTACCAGACATCCACTTTCTACTAGCAAATGATACAAGCAATTTAACCTTGTGGTGACACACTCAGTTGTTGTGCGAAATTCTACCAACTGGCTTCATAAATATTTTAATCTTAGCAACACTGTCAAGCCATCGGTTTTGCTGAACAGATTAGAACGCGTTTCGCTCGTTGGGAAGTTGTCGCGTCCTTCATACGATTGTGCAATGAAGTTTATAAAACTTTCGAAGTTCATAATAACTTTTTAAATTTGAATTATACAGGTATAGAATATTTCAAGTTGCTAAAGAGACCTAAATGTGATGTGAGCTCATTATTATTAAGTAAAATAGGTGCAATATTTATATATACAAAGTTGAGTGAACTTAGTGAGTAATCCGTACTTTGTCCATAGTTGCAAGGCGAATTCCACAGGTGTTTAACGAATGTTGTGGTCACTAACTCCTAGCAACAATATTTAAAAATGACATGTTGAATGCAGTTTTATGTTGTAATCTAATGGTGTTTAGAAAAGTGCGATATAATGCAGATATACCATAAGTGCGAACTGGATTATGTATAAGAAAACTTAACGTGTCATGGAAGAATTAGAGCGGTGGTTCAAGATGAGTAGTAAACGGAATTATGGAAGTTATCTTCTATTACTTCTTATTGTTCATCCAGCATCATCAATCAACAGTACAAGTGAGTTCTGTATAACTTTACTTACTTTTTTAAAGTTTATTGTTACCACATTTGTGTGTGACCATAATATATTCTTCTTTAATTCCCAATTTCTGCATACACTTTGTACTTTTTAAATATAATAAGTTATTACAAATGTTTTCATTATTTACAATTCTTTAGAATTTACTTTAACTTTTCTGTTAACTTATCCTGTAGTAAGTCACAAGTAGGTAGCTGTAGAGTAAAAAAATATTGATTGAATTCCTTACCATAGCTTTAAAAATTAAGCATAATATATTTGCGAAATTGAGTAATAAAATTATATTCTTTTACAAACCATGCATCCTTCATTTTACCAAGGAAGCAAAGTTACACACTAAGTAGGTCATAGGAAAGGGTCACTTTTTTGTTTTGGTGTTTGCGTCAAAAGAAAAAGAAATTATGTGAAAATAGAAAAAAAATTGTAATTGATACTATACTGAAATTTATGTTTAACTTTAAAATAAATTTGATTTGTATTTTATTATCACGTTTTTTTTAAATTTTTTTAAGCAAAGCCACTAGCCACTGGCAACATATCTTATTTGACATATTAAAGAACAGAGAGCTTATACTTTAAAATTAAATTATTAAAATGCTTTAAGTCGATTATTAGAAATTCACTTATTTTTATAACTGGACCTTGTTATGGCTTTTTAATGGAAAATTTATTATAAATTGCAGATGTCCATTTTTTACCCACTTTTGAATATAATTTTAATATCCCTATAATAAAAAAGAGGACAGTGACTGACTGACCTAAATATCCAAATTACTGAAACTAAAATCCTGTAATAGGGGGTGAAAATATCTAATTCTCTGAGAACTAAGCCATGGGCTAAAACTAGTACCCCTATATAATATTGATAAACTTAACCTCTTCTTGAGTAATAACTTTTATTAAAGACTAGTTTTTGCTTGTTTTGTCAGATATGGTAGTTAAAAGTAGTCACAAGTGGTATTCTGATATATATTATGGGCTACATTAATGTAAAGTTCCATAAAAACCTGATTTGTAATTATTTTAAAAAGTAACAAACATCCATACAAAATCAGTTTGTAATATAAGTTTTTTAAGAATTAGGATATCGCAAGTTAATACATAGTTAAGAAGTCGACTCATTATGTGTATTCTATTCAATATAGAGTCAAAATTTCATGTGTGATCTATCTTTATTGAGGCCAAGTTATATGATATTTTATTTATGATATCTATAATGCCTGGAGGCATAGATTAGTTTGCAGAGAGTATGTTTAATATCCTGTGTGAAAACTTTACTATTTCTTAATCACCGAAAAAAAAAGAATTGGATAAAAAGAATATTCTTAATCCAATTACACTAGAAATTAATGAGTTTGGTGAAGATTTATAAATACAACATAAAAACTATGACCATCATCATGATTTTGTCACCTTTGAGCTCCCATATCCCACTGACAAACATCTTTATGGAAAAGTTATTGCTTTCTGATGATACAAACGAAGAATTAAATTGCGGTAAAAATCATGAAACAGAGACTGCAATAGCTCGTAAAGCAACTGAGGTCGTGTATCTATGATCAGTTTGATCAAAAAGTTTCATATATAGGAGGCACTCTCTACATACCTCTTGTAATTGAAAAGGCCACTAAAATTTGGACGTTAATTGGCCTTGACAAATTCTATGTCTCTAAAATGAGGCAGAGAGCACAGAGTAATATTCCATGACTTTCGGTGTTGAGCTTCACATTTGACTTCACGTCTCACCAATTTTCTTCACCTCATCTGTGATAGTGTGTCGCAAATTATGCTTAGGGCAGCCACTTTTGTGTTTTCTTTGTGGATTGCAATCCGGTCCCTACTCAGAGGTCGACCAATCCATTTCGATAGCAGAACGAAAATTATTGTCATCATTACAGCATATCTTCATTGGAAATCTTAACAGGCTTGTTTACCCGAAGTATTCCGCAAAATATATAGCAATACAGATTTGACATTGGATAGACCTGAAGTTGTGGTGGCTTGAGCCATAGCAATGCGTGAGATTATGTCATCCTTGATACCCCCCGTTTCCGGCGATTACCACAGTTACAAGGCTTCCCACCCCCATGTTTTTTGAGAGAAGAGGCGAACTCAAAGGGCCAAAACCCACTTGCTACTCTTGCAGTAATCTAGTTGTTGTTTTGTGATCAAGACGAAATTTAACCGTAACTAGTTCTACCCTGCTACATTCAATATTTAAACTTCAGAGACATACCTAGTAACAGTTTATTAACCAAAGTATTTATTAGCATGAATTCAGGAGCCCAACTTGCTGTGGAGGCTCTCAATCAAAGACTTTAATGAACTTTGTCAAGTTAAAGTGGATCTAAAATATTCAGTGATGAATTAACGTCACCCCATAAGCTTGTTAATACTGAGGCAGTTTGTTAACTTAACTACTGGTATTATTTGGATGAGAATTAAAATATTACTTAAAAGTAGGGATGTCGAATCTGAATCGGTATTTAGATCGATACTTTATAATTAGCGATTTTCACTAATACAACTTCGACCTAGACTGAATAGTGGTATCACATGGGTTTTGATGTAAAATAACGTACTAGTATAACTGTTGATAATTAGTCAAATCATAATAAGAACATAATATAAAAATAATATATACAAAAGCAGACAATCTGCGCAAGATACTTTTCAGTTAACTAGTTACGTATCTATAGTTCATGTTTTATTCTATACACGCGAAACGCAAGCACCCATGACATTACATCGTCAAGTCATTAAAAATTCAACTAATTGTACATTTTGTTGTAAATTTTAAAATGTTCTGGTTTGGATTCTTAAAAGTGGAGGACTTAACAATCACTCTGCTTAAAATTACCATTTTTCGTATAAACAATGCTTGTTGATGTACATATTTGTAAATGAATAAGTAATATTAATTTTGATCGCGTTATACTTCCTGAGAATAAATCTTTTTCAGCTTTCTATAATGTAATCTATAAATGTATCTTGTTTCCTTTACTTTCATGTGTACCAATAATTTAAAGAGTTAAAAGTTAAAACTCTCATTAATGATAATTTCACTCATCTCAAACACGGCAGTCTGACGTGAAACTAGGCAAAGAAAGTAACTCTTCAGGATTAAACCTGAAGAGTGTTGATTAGAAACATTATGTAAACTCTTTCTGTCTTTTTAATTTTAAGTTGAGTGTATGTAGGTAGTAAAAGTAAGGTAAATAGGAAAATAAGTATGCTTCATCTAGTAATACGATCTATTTATCTAGAGAAGATCAAACTGGAATTCCATTATCATCGAGAATCGTTCCAATGGGTTACGATTCATTAATACATTATAAGAATCGGGTTCAATTAAAAATTTGGGCGTCTATTCTTGAAAGTATAATTTTTAGCTTGTGAAGCTACAACAAAAAAGTCGGCACAATACAAGCACGACAGGAATTTAGTTTTGTTAGTACCGTAACTGATTTTGAAATTAATGCTATAGTGACGTTGGTTTTGAATAAAATTTTAAGCAACATTGAGCCTAATGGCAAGGCGTACAACAAGAGTGGAAAACTTGAGTCTTTGAAGGATCTAGACACAAGCTGTTTTAGAAATGCATTCATGGGCACGCCCTCGTGAGTGCATAGGTAATACATACACCTTTTCATAATTATTACGTAGCCACACATGAGTAACCGAGAATAGTCTTTATTCCTTTATTATATCAAATAATCTTGATCCCGTATCTATACAAATAAATAAAATTGCGTCTAGATCTATATCCTATTAATATTATAACCGCGAAAGTTTGTATGGATGGATGTTTGTTACTTTTTCACGTAAAAACTACTCAACGGACTTGGATGAAACTTTACAGTTATATAGCTGATACATCAGAATAAAACATAGGCTACTATTTGTCGCGATAACCGACATATACGCGGGCGGAGCCGCGGGCATAAACTAGTGTACAAATAAGTAAAAGTGTCTGTTTGTAATTTCAAATCATCTACTACTAACTATTCACTAAATGCATATTTAAGTATATACGGAAATACATAAAAAAATAATTCAATCAATAAAACATAAAAAATTGTCCGTCGGTTTGTTCCGACCAATCACTGGAACGGATAGACCTGAGTTGAGGGAACTTTCACAGGCAGATAGCTGTGGTTATAAAAGGGAGCAACTGAGACTTTTTTTAGACTAGTTTAGCCCGCGGTCTCTGTTGTAAAGTTACAACAATAACCACGGGTAACACCGGGGAGCACAGCAGCATTTTAATAAAACTATATTACATATTCATTACGACATCAATAGATTTAATCCCCTCGTATGATTTTTAGGGTTCCACAGGGTAAAAGGAAACCCCGTTACTAAGACTTCGCTATCCGTCTGTCTGTCAGACCGTCGGTTGACTAGGCTGTATCTCATGAACCGTGATAGTTAGACAGCTGCAATTTTCAGAGATGGTACATTGCTGTTGCCGCTATCACAACAAAAATTAAAAAGCTTCCATACAACAAACGTGTTTTTTTTTTCGTTTTTGCCACCCACCTACCTCTGATCAACTTTTAGTTGGTACTGAACTAAATATACTTAAAGCTGAGACGTGAGATATCGAAAAATGGATTGTAAGCATTAAAGTATATAATCCATGATTAAAGTACATAAGCCAACAACAAATTTTAGTGAATTTTAGTTTAGTGAAGACAACAACAGAATAACCACTGTTGATAACGGCAACAGGTTGACGCTTGAAATGTATAGACAATAAGAGAGTCCGACTTGCACTATGTCGAATTCTTAATTTTATTAATTGCGTTTTTATAATTATAATTTAAATGGTATACTTATAAGATTGTATGGTATATGTATATTTATAAGATCTAAAATAATTATTGACAATGACTAATATCTATAAAATATATTTGAATGCCCACATAAATACATTTTACAATGTTGAAAATAATTAGGCAGAAGTTTTTGGACTGGTTATTTCTGAATAATCCTGAACGTATACTATATATATTTTTTAAATTATTTTTGTGAAACTTTAACCGTTAACGCAGCGCAAGCAATAAAAGCTCTCAAAAAGAGTTATTGCAATAGTTTTCATTGATACTCTCTTCCTTTTGGTCGAAGCCTGATGTTATATAGACCTTTCTAGATAACTGGGCACGCGATCACTGCGTTGAACTAAACAAACTCTTAACTTCAAAATATTAATGTAATTCTCGTAGCATAATAAGTAAAATTTCACTCGGTACAAACTGCTGTCTTGCCAAAATTATTTCGAAAGTCATTCATCAATTTATAACTATTTATTTCTTTACTCTCTTTAAGGATTGTTTAAAGAAACTACATTTACATATTTTTTCATGCCAGTTCAGTGAAACTAGAGAAATCTGGGTGTCATGTCCAATTAACATTAATTTTTCATGTGAATTCACTTATTTTTGATCTTTTGAGATTGTATAAAATTAAGCATGTTTATTCCCTTACAATTTTATCATGATTTATCAATTGACTACATATTTCTGAGTTATACCTATACAAAAATGGATAGTTTAAAATGTCTTTGAAGAATTTCAGAACCAGAAGTGTAAAAAAAGTGTAATAGGTTCCAGAAATCTATTTCTCAATCATATTATAATTTGGGAAATTTATTCAACTCTCAAAGTACCTACAGACTGATTTATTACTATTTACTCATTTGTTTCACCAGAAATTAATCAAGGTATTTTGAAAAAGGACCACGTAACTAATACAGCATTATAGGCCTATTACTATATTACCCATAATTGACAAAATAGTAGAAAAATATATTTGTAATGAAATTCATAATTTTTATAGACAACATCAGATAATATCACAGAACCAATTCGGTTTCCAGCCTAAAAAGAGTACAACACAATTACTCTCCAGTTTTACAGATTATATAAACAGCAGACTTGATGAAAAAAAACATGTTCTCATGGTCTTTATCGATTACAGCAAAGCGTTTGACACGTTGAGACATGACACGCTGTTACAAAAATTAGAATGCAGCGGCATTCGCGGTCCCCCTTTGGCTTTGTGTGCAGACTACTTAAAAAATCGATCCTATCACGTCAAGATAAAGGAGGCCCTGAGTGACCAGGTTAAAGTTACGGAAGGAACGGCGCAAGGATCGGTATTAGGCCCTCTACATTATCTTGCCTATGTGAATGACATGAACAATGTCATTCAAAATTGTGTCGTTTACCAGTATGCTGACGATACGTGTCTCATTTCGGCTGATAGTGATATATTGATAGCTATGAGCCGACTACAAACAGATTTCACACTTCTTACAAAGTGGTCTCATGATGTAGGGCTGGTTTTGAATGCACAGAAGACTAAACTGCTTCATGTGTCATCAGCATATAATAGGGTGCTAACTGATGATGACATTCAATTGGTTGCGCATGATCACGACTGTATGCACGGTAGAAAAACTCAGTGTAACTGCGAATGCATTCATAAAGTTTGTGAAATCTCGTACTTAGGAGTAACAATCGACAATAGGTTCAATTGGGGGGCTCATATTGATACTGTGTGTGATAAACTACGCACCATTTTGGCAAAAGTCTGTATACTTAAGTATAAAATACTTTTCGCTATTTTACTAGATATGTATACAGCTTTAGCGGAAAGCATTATACTGTATGGGCTTAGTAGTTACGGACGTACGTTTCAATCATATTTGAATAAAATATATTTCTTACAACTTCGTTTGTTAAAGTCTATTGTACCTAGGAAAATTCAAAAGCAATTTAACTATAGTGATGAAAAATTATTTAAATTTTGTAAAGTGATTCCAGTTCATGAGAGGGTGAAAATGGTGCTCACCATAGAAAACTATTATAAATTCAATTGTAACCTAATTAAACACCCAATCACAGCACGCCAAATGGCAAATAAAATGCTGACAGCCAAAACAGCCAAAAATTACTACGGCAAGCGAACTACTGACTACCTCTTACCAAGACTTATAAATGAAATACCAGTAGTAACAAGAAATAAAATTAATTCATCTAACCTAAAAAGAATAGTCAAAAATATCTACTTACCCAAAGCAAACAGTAATGTAACAGAAGCCTATAAATAAAACATCTAACATAAACCATAATATAATAAATATAATAATTACTATACAAAAAAAAAACTCATAATAGTTACCAATCATACTGTATAGACCCTGAGCCTCGTAACATTAGGTAAAAATATTAACTTTATCGTACGTAAACAAATGTACCGGTTGCTAGAAATATTTGTTCGGCCTACCTACCCTGAGTCTATTAATTATTGTAGTGCTACCAACAATTTTGTATAAATCATATATTTACCTGATTTTTTGTTCTTATTGTGCATGTAGTAATTAAAGTAAAAAAAAAAAATGAAATGAGGACTGTACACTCACACCCAAGATAAACCACTACAGGTTTGATGGGTGTTTTATGTCTGTTATTGTATGTTGTTATTCTATTTAAAATAAATTAAAAAAAAAATATATAAATGTGAGCGATTGTAGTAACAGGAATGAGCGACTCATTGTTATCTTTAAGTAGAATTTCTTATTAAAATAAAACAGCAAATTATATAATAGCTTTCAACCAAACGCACATCTAGCAGTTTTATCAGCCCTACTTTATGGAGAACATGCTACACTTAGACATTGTTAAAATTGATTACACGTTCTAAAAGCACTGGGTAGCTAACAAATAAATTTATTTGATCGAACATTCTTTTTCGTAAATTAAAATAGCCGACCTAGCTGTTGGTTGTACTCGAAAATAATTATGCCAGCATCTTTAAAGTATGTGTTTCTTAGTGAAGCCTTAGCGACGACGTGCGGGAATACAGGAGTCAGCGGTAAACATCATCATAAAAGCTGTAGACGCGGCAGGAAGTAGCCATTGCGGGAACCTCTTGAATGGAGGTTATTAATAATAAACCACTACGCCGCGACTAAATACAGGCAAGAAAGCTGAAGATGCGACAGAGTTCAATGCTTTGATTTTTCTAGGAGTGATATCACAATAACTGATACAAAACATAACGTAAGAACGGCCAGTGCGTAATGAACTAATGATGAACTTACTCGATTCGTATGTAGGTAACAGGTCACGTTCCATGGGAGTAGTTCCATTGAACCTAATTTATCGGTAACGATTGTGAAAGAACGACTTTCTATGATAAACATGTATGTTTAAAGTAACCGATGTCTGACTACAATAGGGAATCAAATAACATTTTCATCATGTATGCTTGTTACAGAAAATATGGTGTATATGTATATACATGTAAATAAGTCTCCATTGTTATCTTTAAATTATCAAAGTTGTAATAAATGTTTGATGTTTTATCCAAAATCTAAATAAGTTTTAAAAAAATCTAATTGATTATAAGAATATTTGTTTGAACTTACTTTAACACTGTAGGTAATTATTATGTATTACAATAGTACATTGCATATTTTTTACGTATTTTAACCAGAAATGATAGCATTCGTGGTACCCAATGCTGTAGAAACATCTCTATAGCCCGCCGTAGTATGGGTCACCATGCTCCATTTTTGCATTGTCTGCATTCGCAGTGACTACATGCCTCGAATTTCGCTCATGTTTTCCATCAGGCAGCAGAAAAGAGTCACTTTGATAATCTCATACATACAGAAAACCTAGTTCAGGTTGTGATCTAAAGCTTGTAGGTATATTGCGTTAATTTAAGGTTGCATATTCACGCTATATTTTGTGCTCAACAAATGTAATGTTACAGTCAAATGCCTATGTAGATCTGCTCAAACTCATTAAAAATTGTAGCATTAGTTTTTCGCATAACGCTTTTATTACATGAATACTTTATGAACAACACACACGACCTTCACTTTGTTTTGTATTGTTACTCGTATTGTCCATTACATAATAGCGAAGTGGAATTTTATTCACTTTTTTATTCAGTTTTATTACGACATTCGAATGTGTGGTTGGTGAGTCCCGGAAGATAAGATAGTTTTTGGGTGACTGTAACCGGACCGACCCTTATTTATTATTCAAGAGATGCGACGAAATCTTAAGTATTGCTTGATGTTCGCGTTGCCACTAAAACAACCTATTTAATAGTCTTGCTTCTTGATAAGTTACGTTGCTTTGAATTGGGACACTAAAGTAGTCTTAAGTACAGGCTCAAATCACGAATTTCATCAGTTACAGAATTGATTCTATAATAAAGTTATTTAGGGATATTCGTAATATTATAGTATACTTCCAATTTATGTACTGAGATTGAATTTACATGTGCTATGTAAATAAAAAAATTTTAAAAAATCTATTGTGTATACGCGACTATCGATATTTATTATTTCTAACACCTATTCTATTTTATTCCACTCAATAATTACATAGGCGAAAATGATATTGTTGAGTGGATCATATGCAGTCAATATTTTATTGTAAAAATACAGAAATACAATAATTTACAGCAAAATATACAAATGATTCCTTTTGCATTTTGTTTTGAAGTAAATGTAATAATCGTGTCTCACTGAAAAATTGAATATCTGGAAACGCGATAATATATAACGATTTTAAGAGTCACTTAAAACCCAAAGAATCGTTTGATATAAATGCTCGTACACTTCGAATAGTATTTGTAGACGAAGGTCTTACTATAAAGCAAATGTGAAATGATTTTTCGGCAATTTTAAGCGAGTCAAGTAGGTAGAGTTTGGCCGGTGTAAAATGTACATCTTTTTAAATGGGGTCACGTAAGAAAACTTGTTGTAAATTAAAATGCTCATATCCTTTATAATAAAGATTCAGTAGTAGATAGGTAAGTATTACTGCCTGCTCTGACTGCCTCTGTGGTGCAGTGGTAGTGTATGCGACTGCTGTGCTTGAGGTCTCGTGTTTGATTTCCGGGTCGAATGTTTGTATGATCTGCAAATATTTGTTTCGGAGTTTGAGCGTTTTCTATGTATAAAATATATTTTTTTTAAATTATAATATATTTATATCAGTTGTCTAGTACCCATAACGCAAGGTCTACTTAGCTTGGGACTAGATGACGTTGTGTGTAAGATGTCCTAAATATATATTTATTTATTATATCAGATTAGAAAAAGGTGGTTTTAGGATACGTTCACAAGGTTTTACATAAACATCTACGTATGACGAGCATTTTTTTTTACTCGTGGTGCCGCAAAACTACTGAAGTTATAAATGAGCTATGTCACTAATAATACTACAATTAACATCACTTCCTGTATTTTCTTACTGCGTTCACGAATCTTCATCAACACATAATGTCCCTTTGGTGGGCTCGGGTCACCTCACGAATTTTTAACCTATCAAAACGACGGAATGAGTAAACGGCAGGTTTGTGTTTTCAAAATGAGCCAATACGAATATGGGGTGTTAATACCTTTACAAGAATACAGTAGCGTCAATTGCCTATTAATATACTTCCAATTTATTGACAAGAAATTGTTGTTCATCGTTGTCAGCGGCGGAATGCGAAACTTCCTGACCTCTTGATCCTTCCTGATGGACTTACTTTAACAGCACGCAGGTCAAAGTGTCATTGTTGTATGATATCCTGATGACCTTGATTTGGCAGTGTGAGACTTATTATTAAATTATAAAAATACAAATTAGATTATTAACAAAGCAAAGAGAATTTTATAAACTTTAAATTTGTGAATAAAATGGAGATGCTGTTAATTAATGGCTAAAAATAATTTTATACCAAAGTAGTCGAAACAGAATTTCTTGATCTGCACTTGATCAAGTAAGACGACCCCATCGAAATATTTTTAAACTTGTTTGATTTGAAGGTATATCTTGGTCAACGTAATTTTCTCTCTAACTCATTTCCCAAGACAGTTGGCCGAAAGTCCTCCACCGTAACATGTTTTGATGTGTTTTCAGTTTATTTTATTTTTATTATGTATTGTATGTACAGTTATATTAAGTATATCCCCAACGGAATAGGTAGAAGTATATTGGATCTACATTTCGCCAGATATATTTTAGATTTCTTGTAATAAGGAGCGAGTCTTGCGACTTGGACGTTGGGCCAAATACCCCGTTGCTACTAAGAATTACACAGACACAATAATAATTTGCATCAGTCGATATCTAATCTTGCAGTTCACGCCTGTAATCAGGTATAAATAAAAACTTACAAGGTAAACGAAATCACAAGTACAAATTATGTAATGGTTGAACTGTAGAGAGTTTGTCATGATCAATTGAAAATAAGTTATTAGTCGTTAATCATAATGCTAATCGTTATCAAGGGACCTTTGGTTCTCTCAAATCTATTGATTTCATATAATTTTATTAATCGATCTATTTTCTAATTGTTTTTGATTCGATTTACGCGTTCAGCAAAGTAGTAAGTAGATTTTTATTCTTAAGTAGTTTCCAGTTTTGAATGAATGACACATAACTTGACACACTTTCCAAAGCTTGAAGGTTGTGCATGTTTTCTTTTTAAGGTTCACTGTAAACATCTAAGAATTTAATTTATAGAGAGCGAATGTTAAAACTAATTAGTCTAAATTTGTTTTAAAGTTCTCCTCCTAGTTATAAATCGAGTTTTCTAGCCATGTTTTTCCTATTTTCTGGATAGCTCGATCCAGTTAGTGTCCTTTCGATGATTTCATTACAATACATATCGCTCACATTGTTCTATTTATTACATATTATATATTGATTAAAAAAAAGAGGCTGTGTAATTTAGTCATTAAATCTTAATAACAAATCAAAATAATTCTTTATTATACTTGCAAAAAAAATATGCACAAAAACGCAAAAAAAGAGATTGATGCTGTTGAAGAAGCTGATGCCCCCTGACCATAAACTAAGTGCGACAACGTATATTACGGATGATAATTAAATATATTATACAAAATACAAAGAGATATTGGCCTTACTTTTAGTGTTGCAATACGAGTATATATCAACACTTACTATTTTATTTACTATAATTCTTAGTAACTTCCTGAGTCTACTTTCTAATATACGATAAGCATTTATCGGATAGATATCTCCTTCACTTAGCGCTGACTAATATGATTTTCCATTTGATACAAATGGGGAAATAAGGTAACGCTATAATAACAAAACATTGATCATCTTTAACATTCTTATTACTCTATTATTCCGTATAAATAATTATCTATGCTCTTTAGAAGTCGCCTAGACAAGGTTCGTCGCTCCTGCAGGCTTTGTCTCTAGCTTTTGTGTCCTGGTTTTGTAATCTTAAATACGAATGTCCTTTGCTCAATGAGAAAATCGTGTTCTCCACCTATATTATGTGGATGACTTTTTGTTAGCGTTAACATTATTAACCATTGACACGTCATTTTATATCACGTTATGTTATTTTTCGTGCTCAGCAGAAGCACGCAAGCAAGTAATACATAGTAAACAATAAACCACAGCAAAATTACGTTTAAGAAGATTTTCTTTTTCATAATTCAACTGTTACACCATTGCCACACTTTAAAATAATAATTTTTCTAAATAATTTAACTCATAAACACATAAATGAGGTTAGGTGAGGTAAACCAAAATCGTGTACCAAGCACCGTGATACTTTTGACTAGCCTCAAAGTTCAGTAACTTGTACACAAACAGAATAATATACTAATACTTAATTGAAGTTTGATTCAGTTCTGTCTTACATTACAGTTACTAAGGTAATGATTAAGATTGAAGTATATGTTATACTTGTTTTGTCCACGGCTTCGCCTGCGTATATCTCGCTAATTGCGGTAAATTGAAGCACAAGTATTATTCTGATAGCTATATTGCTGTAAAATTAAATATATACTAACGTACACATCACTTATCTTCAGGGGTTTCACTAAGCCCGCTCATCTCTGTGACTCCTGTACATCAGAATCAACAGCAGTCACTCAAGATTACACCGAGTTATGACACTATGGAAGTCCCAAGAAATAAATAATGGTTAAAAATGAACTAAAATACACGCCTTTATAAATAAAATAAACTAAACTAAAAAGTATAAAATATTTTTTTTAATAATTCAAATTAAATAGATTATTGTATTGTCATTGGACCACTATAAGTTTACTAAGTTTAAATGAAATCGGACTATTTAAGGTGGGTCAAAATCAAGTCCAAAGGAGTCGGTAACAAACAAACAAACCATACAGGTGAAGTTAATATAAAGCATGTAAAAATATAATATCTTATTAGAAATAAAATTAAACTCGCGACAAAATTGGTCAGAAGAAATCTGGAGTAGTATATTTTAGTAAACCTCCAGGGATGTCAAATATACCATCCCTGGTAGGATGATTGTCATTACCTATTTTAGAATATTTGCTGAGAATATACCAGCCGTAGAGGCTCTCATGTTTTTAGTTATCGTGTTTTTTTTACGAAGGACCTTATAATCAATATAACTGTTGCCGTTGTCAATATCGAGCAAAAACGGGCCAAAAAATCACGTTTGGTGTATGGGTGCCCCTTTAAATATTTATTTTATTCTGTTTTTTTAGTATTTGTTGCTATAGCGGCAATAGAAATACATCAACTCTGAAAATTTCAGATGTCTAACTATCATGAGATACAGCCTGGTGAGTCTTAGTTGAACGCCTGTCAACTAAGACTCAGTAATAGGATCCTGTTTTACCCTTTAGGTACGGAACCCTAAAAAGGTTTAGGTCAATTCGTCAGTCTCTTTTTTATGTATGTTCCTCGCAATACGTTACTCAAAGACTCCTGCACTGATCTGTTAAAATATTTTTATTCCTTTACTTCCCACGCCCTTCCATAATTTTTTCATCAAAATCTTTTAATTAGTTTTGTACAAAATTTATAAAAAACATATTTAGACGACATTTTTTTTTATTTTTAGTTCCTGGGTACTTTTTTTTAAATAAATAATTCTGTACTGTTTCATTATTAGTTGCCAGAATAAGTAATTTACACGCAAGCAAATCTGTATGGCCTTAACCCTCTCCTGAGAGGAGACCCGAGCCCAGCAGTGGGACATTATGGGTTGTTGATTGAAATCTATAAGGGGATTTAATAAATTTCTTAGTATTCACAATACTTGAGAAAACAATATACAAAGTTTCAAGTGAATTCAATAAAGAAACAAAAAGTTTTTACAATATCTGATCCCCTCTTTCCAAACCCCTTTTGGAGGGAATTTCCAAAAATCCACTTTTGATGCTCACCTACACTCCTCAAGGAACGTGCATACCCAATTTCAGCTTTCTGCGCTCACTAGTTTCGGCTTTGCGTTGTCCGTTAGTCAGTGAGGCAGTCACTCAGTAACGGATGGGTTTTGATAATTAATGGTGCCATTATTACATTGTCTACTATTTTGTAATGGTTTTTTAAAATTTCTTCTCATAATAAACGCTTTATTCTATGCTAATTATTCTATATAATTAATAAAGATTGCTGATGCACTTGCCCATTTCATTAAAAATTTATTTATGCCTTTGCTATAAAACCTGCCACGGGAATCAATGACCTCTTTAAAAACAGTTCATTCTCTTTATCAGGTTTCAAGTTTGTTATAAATGTTATCTAAATTTTAAGTCATTATGCATGGCAGGTTATTTAATATTTTAGCGGAGTTCGAGGTTATACGAAACTGGTGCTTTCTACGAAATTCTGATACTTTATCGTTCCATCAGTGTCATCTTTATCAAATCAAATCAAATCAACAACCCATAATGTCCCACTGCTGGGCTCGGGTCTCCTCTCAGGAGAGGGTTAAGGCCATACGTTCCCACGCTGGCCAAGTGCGTGTTTGGGGACTGGCAAGACAACGTTGTGGCTACGTAATCTTACCGTTGGATGTTTTTTAAGCCGCCCGAAGGCCTCCAACTAAGCTTCACGACTGTTATCCTATGATAACAACCGGGAACGACTGCTTAACGTGACCTACGAATCACGGAGACGCTCATGGTAACATGCCACCAGCGGTCACCCATCCAGGTACTGACCGCGCCGTCGTTGCTTGCCCTCGCTGGTTGTTTCTAATCACCGAGTGCAACTGGGCTATGAGCGTCATCTTTATAAAGGCATCTATTAAAGATACAACCGGGACCTATAAATCGATAATCAAATATATTAAACTGTACTTAATGTAAAACCTGAAGTTTGCGCTACATGAACTTAAAATCAAAAAATATATAATACATTCATATAATTGTTCTATACTAGCTTTTGTCCGCAGCTCCGCCTGAAAATATGTCGAAAGTATCTCCACGCCAAATTTAATTGAGATCGCTTTAGCGGTTTAGCCGTGAAAATGTAATTAGACAGAATTACCTCCGAATTTCTGAAATCATCATCAACATGCCTGAACTAATTTCAATGTTAGTTGGCTTGTAAATGTAGAGAAATAATTCCTACAAACAGACAATGAATGTTTATTTCAGGAAAAGTAAAAAATAATAAATCTACTCCCCTCAAAATCAAACGGAAGATCTAAAGACCAAAACAGACAAACGACCTATAAAAGAGAATGCACCACAGAGACACACACTATCCCGCTTAATTTTAAAACGAACTGACTGAATTACCTACTTAATATACACCATTATTTTAAAATTCGAAGTAAGACGTTTCTAGACTAGTCCATATATCTGTAATTCCGCGTTTTAAAGCATTTTAAGACTAATAATAACATACCCAATTAGAATGACGTTTTATTTACTATATCTTTGGACTTATATCACATTATACTAATGTATATTCCTTAATTTATCGATAGAAATATGTTTATTAGACATATGTGGTGGAAACAGCTCTTCTATATAGTAATTAACGGGTTGATGTGGGTGAATGATATCTACTACATATTTCCAAGAAAAATAGATTTATCTGCAGTTTAAATTTTAATGTTTTACCTTAAGAGTCATGAACAAATAAAGATAATAGAAACTAGTCACTAAAGTTCTCAGTAAGTAATATTGAAATCGATCAAAATCAGTCACTCAGGTAAATAAATTCCATTACAATGTTAAATCGAATTGGCTACGTGTTAGATTATAACGAATGAACTACCAATCAAACTGTCAAAAAGAAAGTAACGAATGGACTGAAACATTCTTAAATGTTAGTCTAAATCTAGTTCACATGTTTATAACAAGGGTCCTATAGACTTATATAATTGAACGAATTATGTTACTTCCACGTTACGCCACGCTTCGGCATATATGGGCCGGCTCGACCGGAGCGCTACCACGGCCTCACAGAAAACCGGTGTGAAACAGCGCCTGTGCTGTGTTTCACCGATTGAGTGAGGATACCGGAGGCCCATACTCCAACCCTTCCCCTCATCCCCCTCCCCATCCCCCAAGGCCGGCAACGCACTTGTGACACCTCTGGTGTTACGGGTGTCCATGGGCGGCGGTAATCGCTTACCATCAGGCGATACGTCTGCTCGTTTTCCACCTATTCCAAAAAAAGCTAACAAAGTTATTAACCAAAGAGGTCTGAGTGAGGTGCTTGACATTAAATAGACGTTTATAAAAGTTTTCATATACCTAACACTAGAAATTACTATTGCAAACAATTGGATTGTATGAAGAAAAACTAAGTTTTTATAAACTTAAATAATGATAATTAAAAACATTAACAAATATAAATGTG
Source organism: Hyphantria cunea (assembly GCA_003709505.1). Taxonomy (NCBI): domain Eukaryota; kingdom Metazoa; phylum Arthropoda; class Insecta; order Lepidoptera; family Erebidae; genus Hyphantria; species Hyphantria cunea. The sequence goes on from PKRV01000040.1 coordinate 3,440,346, forward strand.
GACAACTGTTGGACAACTAAATATATTTCATTGAATAATATTCTAAGAACATCTGTAATCTCTGCCTGTCATTGTTGATAATGTTATACGTTTTAGCTATCGCAATATCGTCATACATACTGTCCAAACTTGAATTCGGCGGTAATACCACATACTCAAAGGTGTCTTCTCCTTTGAAAATATGTCAATATTTACCTGATTAGTTTTGCAGTGAAGTGATGAAAAAGGTCGGGTTCCTGTTAGGTAGGTACCTGTTGATTATGTAGCGAACGGTTGACACGAATAAAAGGATCGATTAACTTCTATTTTTACTCATGGTCGTACAAAGCGATAGCTCAACGCTCCACTGCCTGAAGTGTTACTCTGATCAAACAAAGGATGTTGGGAACATATGTCGACTAAGAGCATTTTTGTGTTTATTTTTCATATTAATTAACAAATTATTGTTTATAATCACATTATCTAAATTAATACTCACTGTAAACGAAAGTTTCCTGCGGGTTGCGGCAATATTTTTTTTTTCAGAAATTCATTTATTATTGATTTTATTGTTTACAAGGGACCACCAATTTTAGTAATCTATAGAGTTCGGAACCCTCTTTTACTTCTAAAAGGTAACCCGGGGCGGATACAACGTATTAAAAAGTAAATACGCTCCGAAACGTTATCTGAACGCTATTTAATTTAAATTACACATCGATATAACTCAATGATGAAAATCACAATAATTTACAGGTCGAAGGTTGACGACAAAAACACGAGGCGGCGTAGTAGGTAAGCCAACTGCTACAAAAATAATATTAACCCTGTGGCAAATTATAGCGCTTATTTTAATTTATTAAAAATAACCTGTAAATAAAAAATTAAAGCTGCACATATGACTGCCTCGGTGGCGCAGTGGTAGTGTATGTGACTGCTGAGTTTAAGGCCTCGGGTTTAATGCCAGGATCGGTAAAAAAGGTTATAAGATCTGGAAATATTCGTTTCGGAGTTTGGGTGTTTTCTATGTATAACATGCATATATTTACAAAAAAGCAAATATGTACTTATATATTGTCAGAAATATTTATTTACTAATTAAAATATTTATACACAATGCTTTGTCATATGCAAAGAAGTACATACTTTGAACAAATTTTCCATAGAAATAACTTTTTCAAGTGAAAGAAAGAAATTACTCAATAGTAATAATCCTTTTCGGAAATTAGAATAATGTTTTATTAAATGTCGTTGTACTGGAACTAGTCCTTAACAAGAAAAAGTTTAAATATTTGTAACTGACTACGTAGACTTGGTAAAAATTATATAGCCTATGTCACCCGGATCATCATTACGGTATGTATTGACAGTTCATTCATTAAAATCGGTTCCGTAGTTAAGGCGCTACGTTTTCAACATACATACGCCAAAAATATTACCCTTCCTTTTGGCTTCGCCGGTAAAAAATAAGTACTAAATACATAGTACGGAACTTTTATTGCTACGGTTGGTCATCAAGTGATGGGTGTGATCCTACTTAATATTATAAACACGAACGTTTGTAAGTATGGATGGATGTCTGTTACTCTTTCGAGTAAAAACTACTGAATGGATTTTAATGAAACTTTACAATATTATATTTTAGCTTATACATCAGAATAACACCTAGGTTACAATTTATAAAGGTACAATTCACACAATATATTTGTACCGCGTTTAACACCGCGGGGCTCAGGTAGTATAGTATATTTGTTTTAACACACCCACTGCGTAATACAGCCACTAATCTACAAAAGATGCATTACAATGTTTGATACTTTATATTTTTTATATTTTATACTTTAAATAATTTTTTGTTGTTTTTTTATAAAGATGTACTAAATTTTAATGGTCCACGAATAAAATTGTTCTTGAACCTTGAACGTTAAACGTTTATTTTGCTATCAATATTCTAGGTCAAGCGATAAGAAATATAAAGGAATAAAAATCTTATGAGATGTGGTTAAAACTACACATTTTTAATTTATATGTAAATTACTTCGGCTATTGTATTAACAACTATACTTACCTGCATTAACATAAACAGGCTTATTTACGACTTGAGACTCGTTGATAACATAAAATTAGCAATACAGGGATCACCCCTCAAACTGCCAAGTATAGAGTATTCATTACGTTTAATAAGTATTAATTTATTAGGTTCTTTAAATCATCAACAGCCGTTAATAGTTTTCTGTTGGAAATTGGCATTTTATAAAGGAGGTTTTGTTTGGCCTATCTTTCCTTATATTGGCTGACTAAAGTACAATATATATAGTTAAAACCCAATGTCACACACTCGTATATAGGAGACCAGACAACTTTTTGGTCTTACTTCTGTCTGCTAAAATTCGCATACACATTTACACGGAGACGGTAAAAAAATATATCAACTAGTGTTCTTTTTAGGGTTCCGTACCCACCCAAAAGGTAAAACGGGACCCTATTACTAAGACTTCGCTGTCCGTCCCTCCGTCTATTTCATGAACCGTGATAGTTAGACAGTTGAAAATTTCACAGATGATGTATTTCTGTTGCCGCTATAATAAGAAATACTAAAAACACAAAATAAAATAAGTATTCAATGGGGTTCTCATATAACAACCACACTGTGAAACAACGCTTTCGCTGTGTTTCATCGAGTGAGTGAGGATACCGGAGGCCCATACCCCAATCGAACGCCCCCTATCCCCTTTCCCCCCAGGCCGCCATAGTGTGGGTCACCATGCTGCATTGTTCTTTTTCTCATGGAGGATGGTGACCACCACTCTTGGATTCTGTTCATGCTTTCCATCAGGCAGGGCAGAGTCATTTTGGCAGCTTAAATATAAAAAAAAATAAACAATCGTGATTTTTTTGGCTCGATTTTGCTAAATACTAATAACCGTAAAAGGTAGACCCTTGAAATGTATAATGGTGCGGAACAGTTCCTGTGCGAGCCCGACTCGCACTTGGCCGATGTTATTTAGAAACTTTATCTATATCATTTTATCTACATTTTGTATTTTATATTTTAAAATCTTTCAATGACAATCATAAAGAGACGCCGATCCGCCTTTTGACAAACAGTGTTAATGTTAAGAAAATTTTTGTAAGGCAGTTTTTTTAGATTTCAATCTATTATTTAGTATTTTATTATATTAGTACGTCACATAAACATCAAGCTAACAATTTACAGTTTTTAGGGTTCCGTACCTCAAAAGGAAAAAAACGGAGCCCTTATAGGATCACTTTGTTGTCCGTCTGTTTGTTAACGTCTGTAGGAACGTATCAAGCTGAAATTCATAATATCAAATACTCGGGTCTACTGTCCCTTGGACCTGTAGAAAAATCAAACTTCTCAGTCAACGCAATCAAAAGATATAACCGTTTATGACGCAAATTTTAGACACCCGCAAGGAAATCAAAATCTACGGGATACTTCCTGTGAACTCAGAATTATGAAATTTGGTACGAAGCAACGTCTTATAGCACAGATATGGGTAAAATTGCGAAAAGCATAAATTGTTAGTTATAACTAACTATATCTATATAACTAAATTGTTAATTACGTCTTATAATAATATTATATGAAGTTAACTAACAATTACTTTTAACTTTACCTTTATCTGTGCTATAAGACGTTGCTTCGTACCAAATTACGAGATTCTGAGTTCACTATCTTCAGGTTTGTATGGAATCCTCGGTGCGCTACTCCGACTAGTACTTGGCCTATCAGCTTTCCTCGCGTTTTTCTTACATATAAACAAAAGTTATAATTTTCTGACACTTTTATAGTGGTATAACCCGTATAACTAACCACGAAGCACAACAAATAATAATGACCTACTTAGCAATGACCATTTAAGTAGAATTTCCTGCTTCTTTCAAAGTAGCATGCGTTATACGTTTTAGTTATGTTAAAACAAGACATAAAGTTCTCAAGAACGAGGATCAACTTGTTAAATGTTCAACTTTTATCTTTAGTCTTTTAACATCTACGCACGGTTGATTGGTGTATTTCGTCGTGTTATATTGTTTATAAATGCCCGTACTCGTGTTCTGGGAAATAAGCTGTATCATGCGTTACCTATGGAGTGCAGGAGTGTGTGTTCCCTCGCGTCGACCGGTTACACTAGTAGTGGTGCCTTGGCAATACGTAAACTGCGGTCACATACCTATGTACCTATACTTCACCACTCGCCGTACCGACATTCACTCGCAGAATAAACTGCATTTTAGCAACCTTAAACTCTTCTTGTAATGTTACCTTTGATAAATAATATATGGTTACGAGGAATGCATTCTAACTTAATACATCGAAATTGTAACAAGCACGGACCTCAAAAAAAAACATTTTACAATCTCGTATTGTCATTGTTGAGGCAGAGTTTACATTTAATTATAAAATGAACGGTAGTGGTTGAATTTATAGTTAAATTTTGCTCTACAGCAGTTGCATAAACTGAAACGTTGGTAATAAAATATAATTATTGTTGATAGTATTGCTGGAATATTTCAGTATGCACCCTTTAGCATACAGTACGGAAGTTTTGCTAAGAGAGTTTGTAATAACCCATAAAAAGAACACTTTTAAGGCTTCGCATAAAAGGAACAAAGCCAATCGAAGGGTTTCCCTTACGTTTGCCTATGTCATATGTGTATGTGTTGGTGCTCGTTCGTTCGTGTGCACTGCGTCCGTGGGACACGCTCTGGTTACCTCTTGCTGCCAACAGTTAAATAAAAACTGACCTGTGCTTGGATATTTTTGATAGAAATTGTTTTGTAACAATCTGAATATTTCAAATCGTCATTTAAATTTCGTAAAAATACATCATATTTTTATACAGCAAATTTCCAATTAAAGATCCAGAAAATTAAATTCAGCAAAAAAAAAAACAGTTTTATATATATTTTGTCTGTCTTTGTAACTTTATAGTTAATTTTTGTTATTTAGCATTCTGTTCAATAAGTTCTTAAAATCAATAAATTCAATAAAAAACACTGGTCACTCTAAATCAGCCTCCAAACACGTATTGTCTCTAATATATTTCTCTACCAACAGTTTGCCATGCTGTTTTTATTTTTTCTTTATCATTAACAGTCTATCCAGTTTTTCTTCTTTTTGGAGTGACGTTGTCCTCCATAAGTTTTTCCCTTAGTTGCGTCTTGTGAAACCGTGAAATAAACAGGAGTGGGGACTTAATCCGTCATCACACAGAAACAAAAAAATACACCTCTGACCATCTCTCTTATTTTCTATACATTCAAAATGTTTATTATTATCTGCTTATATCAAAAGCATCCTTATTTAACAAATGGAAAACATTACTATGCCAATACAACGCGTAAGTCCAAGGTTTAAAATTTCAAGAGATATAAAAAAGCTCTGAGAATATGTCGTTGCTTATTAGTATGTTAGTAGTCTCTGTACGAACAGACGTGCCATAGGTGTGAGTCACGTAACGGAAACGGTTCTTACGATATTGATGTCTGAGCTTGATGCATTCCCAAGTTTTACTTCAATATAATCACTGTTTTTATTTAACGGGGCGTTCGAACAACTGTAATACTACATAGTATACTTTTTATCGCTGTTTATAATTTAAATCCCTTTATCAGCAACCATCTGCGTACCCAAGCCAGCCGTTGGGTATACATAAATTAAACTTAGTCGAACGAGCGGCGTTTTATTCACAATAAAAGTTCTAGAAATTTTGCTGCCACAAATGAGAATACTTTTAATTAACAATAATCCTACTTAGTAGTTTCATATAATACCAAAATAAATAATCTTTTAGATCCGTAGGTCCATCCTGAGCTATTTGATCCTAATTTTTGTTATTTGCATTGAATGATTGATGAATGGAAGATGCTATATAAAACTATATATGCAATAGATTCAATCTTCATAAAAAACCATATAATGCATAATGGGAGTTTAGCCACTACTAATTATGTTTTAAGATATACTTTACATTCCCACGTTGGGAAGTTCTTGGTCGTTGAACGGTCTTGAATATTTTTCTCACATAACATGTATCGGTCTACTGGGTCAATTTTATTTCGTCAAATTGTGTGAAGAATTGTTGTTATAAAAGGGCCCTCTCTGATTTTTAATCTGATTACTTAGATATTATTTGTTTAGTGGTGGGTGGCTGGGTATACTTACTTTATTCCCTCGGTGTATGAATATCTAATTCATTTATTTTTTTATTTTTATGACTTAAATTTTAATTAGGAAATTGTAAATTAATTGCCATTGTTAGTAAATATTAATAAAAATATATTATGTTTTAATTTTGTAACACTTAACAAAAAATATAGTATTAATGTTGCAAGTTTATAAAATAAAATACCAAATGACAATGAATCGTGTAGGTCCCCACTGGCCAATTAAAACTAGAATCCCCTAAAAAGCACAACATCGTTTGACTATTAATACATTGAATTACTGAGACAGACAGGTATAAAACCCGAACACATTTGGTCTAGTTTTACAAAGTAGGTATTAATGTTTAAAGAGGTTTCTTCTCATGCATGTTAACTTCCCAGCACCTAACGGTACTTTTCACTTCTAGTCGCTAAATCATTTGAAATATACCTAAAAGTCTCATTAATCGTATAATTAAATAGTTTTTACGTATATGTCATAAGAATATCAACGTGCATAATGTACGAAATAGTTTTAGTATTTCTGATTCCTTACATCATTTATGTTTCACAAAATGTTGCTTAAACTTGTATTTTATGAGTCATTCATCTTGATTCATATCATTATTCACGCATCTACATATATATCGACAACTCTATAACACTAATAGAATGAGATCCCAGTCAACCCAGACTTGCGTCATTTTAGACAGTGTTTGACCCGCCAGATTTGTCTGATCATTGGAAAATATTTTTCAAAAATTATACTTAATGATATGTGTAAAATTCAGGCTTTCTAAAATGACGTAAATTAGCATGGTCTTTTTATACCTTTGATGCCTGCTAACTGTGAAACGGCCCCGCTTTCAGCTTAGCGAGTATCCGTTTCTTTCTGAGTATATGTTTTTTTTTTTTTTTGTGTTTTACAGGCTAACCGCCAACATGATTAGCGCCCTTAGGAAGCCTAATCCTCTGTCTCACTCCAGTCTATCAGTTATGCCTCTCGCACTGATATGCCGCATACTGTATCTTTCTTATTTCCTTCCTCATTCATTCTTTACGTGGGTGGGACTCCCATTTTCAGAAACCTATTCTATTTCTTCTACAATACTTATATACTATATTACATATGTAGGGAAATAATGTGACTCATATTATTTATTTCTTCTGAGTATATGTTAGACCACCGACCCTAAAAAATCATCTCTCCTAAGATGACGTAAGTTTGGGCTGACTGGAATCTTGGACTATTACATTGCGGTTAAGTTGAAGGTCTAACTGGCATTAAAAACAATAAAGTAATTCGAATTCAAAAAGAGATCTTTGAAATTCAAAGTTTTTCTCCCAACGCGCAACTCAATTAATTCAGGGGTCGAACTTACTTCAATCCAGATAGATAAAATCTACTAGAATATTTCATCGTGTTCCCTTTAAGAAGCAGCAATGGAAGTAATCTTGCGAAACCAACCATCAACTTAAAAAATCGGATTTTTATCTTTACTAAAATCTCGTAAAGTTTGTATGACAAATTAAGTTACACTTTTTCCATATACACGCTTTTTGCAAATGATATCTATAAATCTATACTAACTAACATACTATAATATTATAAATTGGAAAGTAACTCTGACTGTCTGTAACGTTTACACTGCTAAACCGATCTCTCCACGCCAAATTACATTGGCCTAGAGATACAGATACTTTAATTCTTGAGGAAGGACATATGCAACTCCTTACCGTGATAATCGACGGCGACGCCACATCGTCGCCGTATCTGCTAGCAAAAACTAGTATTAAATATTTTGTTGATTCTTAGCTTGCAATCTTACAAGAAATATTGCAGCTATGTAATGAGGTGCTAAATTATAATTATTTGCCTCTAAAACTGACATAGTTTCTTATTGCGGCTTCACCTATATAGTTTATCTTATCACGTTATCAAATTAATCATGTCAACATACAAGACAAGGTAGTATCTGAATTTTGAATTATCTGTTGACTTTATATTATGACTTTATAGTACTACTACGTTCATACTTTGATAAAAATTGCTACGATGAAGTTAAAGATCCGGTGATAACATACAAAATTGTGTGTGTGTACAGCATTAGTAATTGCTAGATCTACAAAATATTCCGTCCTTATCTTAAACGTTAATAATTTTTAGTTAATTATGTATTACTGGCTATTGAAATCTCTAGCTAACCACTAGACCGAAGCAGTTATTTGGAGGCACTAATAATACATAAAAATATTAAAAATATCAAACTTTAATATCTCAAAAAACATAAAATAAGCAAAACTTATAGTACAAAACGAAATTGTGATCAATATTTCTTATTGAAACCACATTATTTTATTACTAAATGTCTTTTCTAAATTTTCACAAAAACACGCAGGTTCTCATTTGTTATTTAGCATATTTCACACCTTTCATGCGAAATGTTAGTAACGACCTATATTTTCTTTAAGCTTCATTTGAAGTTTTGTTGAAAACATTGAAACTTCGTGCAGAAGTAATTTACTGAGAGTTCATAATTAGGAAATCAATACCGTTTAATATGTAACAATTCGTATGTAAAAGTACTTGATAAATGTAGCATTCTAAATTTAATAACGTGTGAAAGAAACATAAAGAGAAATGAAATAAGTTACTACGTTTTACATTAAACATTTTTGCAGTTGTAATACAAGAGCAGATCGCGATCGTAGAGGCAACATGTGAACTTTTATTTACATCTGATTAAAATGAAGAGCATGATGCAATTTTAGATTAAATGTGTTTACGTTTTACGCGGTTCTTGATTGACTGCAGTTAGCCCGACCCGGTTACCAAGATTCAACACGTGTTGAGTATCATATTGACGGTTTGAACATAGTTCACGCACACTATTTCTTAAAACTAGCGCAGTTAAACATTGAAGTCTGGTTAGTAAAAAATATACACACAGTACCTTCACTAGATGCTGAGACTAATAATATATAAGTTTTCTATTTTAAGATTAAAGATACAAGTTAACGACGATGTCTGTGCTAGTATAAACTGTGTGACAGAAATCGACGCCTTCCTCTAATAACTAAAATTGTCTGATTATAGAACGTTACAAAAATAATATAGTACTTTGTTTATGAAAGTTTAATGAGAGTTAATATAATGTAAAATTAAATTAGACGATGACAAAAAGGTGTTTAGTATAAAACTGTATGTGTGTTTGTTTGAGTGTTGTGTGTGTTAAACCAAAGCTAAGTAAGTGATTCTGAGCAGTGCAGTATCTATCGGCCACCCTTGGTTATTTTTTCATTCGAAAAATTAACTTACGTACACGTGAAACCAGCGTATCAATGTGATTTAGCCAACTTAGCGTACTATCAATTTCAACGCTCAAATATCTGATGCAATGCAAGATGATATTTGAATGGAAGGACAATTACTACCAGCTTCAGTGAAAGGAGCACAGCAATCGAGAAACTAGCCATTCCAACACTATTCGTAGAGCTTTTTCTGCAGAGTGAAATGCAGAATCCCAAGTGTTACCGTTTACAATAATAGCAGTGTCGTCAGCAAACAATAGTATGTTGCAGTTGGGTATCGAGAGCTAGCAAAGACAATTTTCATATATAAGAAAGAGAGTAGGACCCAGTACGCATCTCTGAGGTACCCCAAAAATAAGATCTTTATCATTGCTAATATATGATTCAACCCTCACTCTCTGTGTTCTCCTTGTAACATAATCCTGAAATAAAACCGAATCTCATAGTTACTTATACGTTAAAAAGCAACTGTGCCAAATAACTATATGAAGACAGCAACTACTAATAGATCGATTCTTCTTACTCTTTAGAATTTGTGAATTTCTTTTAATTAATATCACGTACTTAATTCAAAACTTTAGTATTTTGTTGTTTTTTTCCCCAGCGAACTGAAATTGTCACTGTTTTAATTGCGAGCCATTCGAGCTAATTTCTTAAAAAATATATTGAAAAATAAATCTAATAGAAGGAAGGAATCAAATTAAACCAATAATTGTTTACGTTATTTAGTAAACTAATTAATTCCAACAAGCAATAATTGTTTTTCTGGAACATATCCAGTTAAGTAAAAGTTTAAAAATTAGTATTATTCAAAACATGGCACTATACCGTTATGTAGTCATAACGACGTTGAACCACGTTATATAACTACGAGCAATCGTCTTTTCTATTTTTTTTTCATTTTCATCATCAATAACCTTACTGGTGATAAAAATCGCTTTGATGATTTTCAACTCTTGGGAGGTCCCTATTGTCATGGTTGCATTGTAAATATTCTAATATACCATCATTGTAAAAGTTTGCCTGAAAACTTCTTTTTCTTGTACTAAACCTTCCAATAATTTAGTAGAAACACAGTCTTTATTAGGGTCCTTAATGATTTTCAGATACTAATAATATAAATATTGACCACAAAGGACACCATTTAGTGCAAAGTTATGTTTTGAAAACTTTTTAACATTTTATAATAAATGTTTGTAATAGAATGGAATAAATGATATCCATTGGGCGTGTAAATGTTGGATATTTTATTGATTTTAGTTTTTTCTTACATAGAAATAAAAACTGACCCTTATAAGATCACTTGGTTACCCAAGTTGAAATGGACATTAAATGTTTATTTCTGCGGTAGCTCGAAGCTGTAAAATACATCAGACATGGCCATGTCTGATGTATTTTACAGGCTTACATGGCCATGTAAGCCTTGTATTTAATACATCTTTTGAATAATTCGCATTGACTTAGCAGCAATCTATTTGGCGAGAAACAAAATAAATAAAAAACCGGAAGTCGTTAATTTGTTATTATCGCATATTATTATCGTGAGACAGCCACGCTTCGGCAGATATAAGCCGTCTCGACGGTCTCACAGACAGTTAATCAACGCTGCTAATTCATTTCTTGCTTTTCAACCCTGTTTCTGGAGGGGGGAGACGGGTGCAAGCGTCGAATTTAAAGAGTTGAAAATTAAGGAATAAAGAAAACAGTTTATTACAATTCATCATAATGTAGGTACATAGATATCGGTGATTTTTGTTGATTAATAGTTATTACTTTTTTGTAGAATTATTAGGTCCGCCCACATTAAAGATAAGCCTATATCTTTTCTCAAGCTGAGGAGCTGGATGCGAGATGCCATAGATCGAACTAAGTGGCGTGAAATTGGAGAGGCCTATGTCCAGCAGTGGACTGCGATAGGCTGATGATGATGATTTTCTCAAGATTCAAAGCATCTTCATGCCCAATATTATTGAAATCGTTGCAGTGTTTTAGCCGTGAACGAAGCTTAGCAGACAGATATACAGAGTTACTTGTGAATTATAATATCAAAATAAATATGATTTTTTTAAATATAGAATATAGTATAGATTAGTTTTTTTTTCGTTAAAAGCACGTTTGCATGTTCATGTGCAATAAAGCTTACACATTAGTTACAACGGATTTTCCAAACATCGAAAGGATTGTGCCAAATTTATACGTGCTCGGCCTAATGATCCCAAAGGGACAGTTACTAAAGAAAAGGGTTAAAGATAAGTCCTGGATAGAGGCCTACTATATATCACAATCAAAGTTAAATAAGTGTCATCTGTACGGATTTTTACTAAGCACGTGTTGTACTGAAAAAGAATAGCTCCCTCACTCACACTTCGTTATTCAGGAAAGAAGCGATCCGTCAACAGATTGCTCTAAATGTCTGCAGCTTTATTTCTATTTCCGGGATAAGCTAATGGGAGCAGAGTATTTGTAAACGATTTGTTTATCTTGAAATACTCAATACCTTACCATTACACATGGAGTACTTGTTAATGTATGTGTGTGTTACGTATGCATCAAAGATTTCGGTTACGTAATTAATGAATTTATTTAATCAAGTGATTAAAGGAAGTTCTCAACTTTTTACGTCCCGTCGTTTTCGGTTTATCAGGTTTTTGCCTTGTACACGAAATTGGTTTTTAAAAATGATTTATAATCGAAACTCCTATAGATCTTATAAATATATATAAAACATTGAAATGCAGCAACATCAATCTTCCGCAGTCAAATATAACATAGAGATATCAATAAGTACCAAGTTGTAATTCTCTAATATTGCTAGGTTAGTCAAAATTCTTTACTTGGTAATAAATTCAATATAGTTTACTGTGTCACTGTTCCTCTTACCAACCATAGTATTATATTTTTTTACCTAAACTGCTTTTTATTCACCCATATAAAGTTTCTTACGTGTTTAATTTTAGATAGCTCTTTTTTTAGACTTACCAATTAACTTTGATGATAAATTGTCATTTTTCTTTTACAGTTCAAATGCAGCCACCGCGGTTTAGTATGCAACCATCATCGTCAAATAGTATAGTAAGGGAAGGCACAACAAAAATTTTGCAATGTTCTGCAATTGGTAAGATTTGAATACAATTGTAATCTAGATTTTCTAATTACACATATACCTCAATTCTAACATTTCACAATACTTCAGGTATACCACAGCCAATGTATCGTTGGTTAAGAAACAATGTTCCACTGGGTGATTATTCATCAGAATTGTTTTATAAGATTCATAATACACAACGTAAGGATGCCGGAGCGTACCAGTGTATAGCGAAAAATGATGTCGGAGCAATATTCAGCGAAAAGAACAACATTGTCGTCGCGTGTAAGTAAACTTTCATACGCCTCTTTGTACATTCATGTGACTCTTTGTTGTGCATGCGAAATAATCTTGAAGAAAAATGTTTTTACTGTTCTGGAAATGACACAACTTTTTACAAAACAGAAGTCAGTAACTTACAATGTTTATGATAGTAATACCTGACAAATATTTACAGATATGGGAGTATTTGAAAATGTAGCAGATTCAGTCATAAGTGTTGAATCTGGTAGAGCGGCCATACTACCTTTTCCTCAGATAGAATCTGAACCTCCACCATCGGTTATATGGCAAGATGAAAATGGATCTTTACGATACGACCAGAAATATGCAGTGACTGACAAACACGAACTTGTCATATTGTGTACTTCACATGAAGATGAGAAATCATACAGGTTTGTATTACAAACTTAGAATAATTATTTTAAGATTGAAGTAATATGATTCATTATAAAACATATATGTTAATTTATGACAACTATATCTCAAAATCACAACCACCTACTTGTATAAACGGCCGGAGTACAATGTTTCTTGATTCGCATAAAAAGTAAAAGTACATAAACATTTTACTTTCGTTCTTATTTGTTAACCTTACCGTGAATTTCAGAGTGCGTTCCATAAATACACAACTTGGAAAAGCTGAAAATAGCCCCTACATACAATTAAACGTTTTTGGTAACGACAGCAGAGAAATCCCACCTGAAATCATTATAAAACCTGAAGATACTAAAATAATAAAAGGTCAAGAATATACTAGTTTATATTGTATTGCAAACGCTAGACCTTTACACGAATTGGAAACACTCTGGTTCAAAGATGGGATAATGATAGATCTTGCGGGGATTACATTCGACTTGAATGACCAGTGGAATAGAACTTTATCTCTCATCTCAGCAAACTTAACTCATACAGGACAATACACGTGCCAAGCCAGATTAAAAACTGGAGGTTATGCAACTGTTACAGCATCGGCCTATGTAACGGTATTAGAAAAACCAGTGTTCCTTTCGAATTTAAAATCTGAAACTTTCGGCGAATTTGGTAGTTCAATAGTTTTAGAATGTAATGTTCAGGGTATACCTCTACCTGGTATTACATGGTATAAAGATGCCAGAAAAATTGCGAGTGTAGGCGCTGATGCTGAAGACTTCGACAATGCGGATGTTGACGACGGTGGTGGTAGATATCGAGTAGAGGTTGATCGCTCACTTATAATCCGCGACCTAAAGATGGAAGACACAGGAATATATCAGTGTATTGCAAACAACGAAGCTGGAGAAACATCTATCTATACATGGCTGAAAATAAAGAGTAAGTTCATTTGATACTATTATAATGTTGTTGTTGTTCACGAATATACCGTATCTAATCTGACCAAATCTAAGATTGTTAAAATGCATGTAATTGACAATTATGAATTTAAACGACAATACAGCAATGGCTAAATTCGAACCTGATTGTGTTTAGTCCTACAAGGCAAAGATCCAGGGTTACACGTAGATATAATTATATAGTCATAGCAATATTACATCTAACTAATAACCTATCGTACAGTGAAGGACAATAGGCGGTTACCACGCAGTCACATGAAGTTAATAAGAATGAGGACTTCAGATAAAAAATCCAAAACGTTCAGATTTGACACCGGCAGTAAGAAAAACTACTTGTTATGTTGTCATTTTACACAACACCCTTAGCATAGCAGTTTTTTTTTGTCAGCACCGAGTGATGATTGCTTTATTTATATTGTTTTTTCCTGTTTAGGTTTTTTTTTTGTTAAGATTAGTCTTGACACCGCCCGTTGGTAGAAATAAATATGGGTATTGTCTTTCATCAACATTAATTTATTGTTTATTATGATATAATATTTTATTATTTATATTATAATTACGTGTAAAAGTTGTGTTTTTTTTTATTTAAATCACCTGCGCAAAATCGACTCGAGGTCACATAACATTCCTATAGGTTGTGAAGTGCGTAAAACGCGGGCATTTAACGCACATCCCTCTTAAAAATTCATTCATCCAGTAAAATTATAGTGCGGCCTCCGTACACCTGCGCAGTTTACTAAGTGTCCACGCTCAATATTGGAAGTACATGAAAAACACTGTTTACATGTTGTTAATCACTCGCCGCCACTCATTAAATTAGTTTAATATTAGTAGGAATAATGCATGACATTTGTTGACCTCCGACATACTTAAGTATATTCATTTTTATATGGAGATACTGTAGAAGTATAGATACATATATTCACATTGTAACAATATATAGATTGAGTATGGCCTGTTCTTTAAGCACCGTGTGTTTTACGAGTAAATTTTGTTCTTTTTTTATACAATCCTAACAATTACAAAGTTAAAAGCCGTAAGACACCAAGTCCGTGCCCTTTAATACGTGTTGAGTTATGTTTCGTGTTTTTACTCGATTGAAACTGAAGGCTAAAAATTTAATGAGTAATTTTATCAGTCGGACATCTTAAGTGTATACACCTTGGTGAAAGAGATCAGATTTGTTCGTGGTGTACAGTGATATAATCGAATTTATTTTTTATCCGGCCCATAGGAAAATTAAGAAAAGTCCTTAAAATCAACTTCCATAACATGTACTATTAATATGCCCGTTTAACATATTTTTATTTATACATGTAGGCGTATCTACTGTATATTTAAAAAAAACTTGCATGCGCTTTATTACTTACACCGTTTTAGAGTTCTGTTTTACACTAATACTAACATATACCTAATAGAATAGCAACCTAAGTCTTCAGTAAACATAACCCGCTAGTATCGTGTAGACTAACTAGACTGCGTGTGGCTTGTAGCGTCCCCGCCCATAATGCAGAGTGCACCAGCCAACCTGACGGTTCTTGACGGGAAGGACGCCACCATCACGTGTCGCGCGGTCGGAGCACCCAACCCCAATGTTACCTGGTTCTTTAATGGTTAGTAAACGTGTGACATGACATGTAATGTAAAGCTTCCATAACTATA
Organism: Hyphantria cunea; assembly: GCA_003709505.1. Lineage (NCBI taxonomy): Eukaryota > Metazoa > Arthropoda > Insecta > Lepidoptera > Erebidae > Hyphantria > Hyphantria cunea. The sequence continues at coordinate 3,456,168 of PKRV01000040.1, forward strand.
CATTTACAGCATACAGCAGCAACGTAGATCTATTTCATGATAAATTGTGCAGTAGTACGAACTAAAATAGAAAATAATTAATTGTCTAAAGAATAGAAGTTTTTTGTTCAAGTATTACTATATTAATGGTGAAAATAATCTATGATCGATCATAGGTTATTTTCACCATTATTATAGTGTTAGTGTTCGATTCACTTATGTTTATTGTAGTTGCTATTATAAAGTTCTGAGTGCGATGTTTTACCATTTGGCAAGATCTGTGGTGATAGTTTAACCAGCAGCCGTAGACTTATTTTTTCGCAAATTTCGTAACTTAGTTATATTGAGAAAAAAAGTTGGTGTAATATAATTTCATCTACATTTCAGATTCTTTAATCATAAACCTGTCAGGGCGACTTCAAGCTTTAGAAGAAGGTGACTTGTTAATAACTAGTACTACTAATGCGGACAGTGGCAAATACACTTGTGTGAGATCAAACGATGCCGGCAACGTTTCAGGAGAGGCTTACCTCACTGTATTAGGTACTACATTACATTATAATACATCAAAATATCATTTTTACGGGTTTTGTATGATAAGTGCTTATTTTGGTAAATCGCATATAGAAATTAATCCTTTGATTCGATTACTTTTCGATTTCAATACGTGTTATCACTTTTTGCTACATGGAAATGCACACTGCTTGCATATAGCTGCATACAAGTGTATTTTTTGTAATCTTTTATAGAGCTTAAAATTACTTGGATGGCTTCAAATATTATTTCACTAATCATCATTTATACCATCAGAAAGATCTAGAATTGCTCTTTGTGATCATATAGAGCTGAGAGAGAATTAAATCCCCATCCATTTAATTATTTCATAATCTATTCCATACAACTACAAAAAAAAAACTGCTTGTTATTTTTAGGTTTACCTGTTGTAATTCCATCTTATAGTTTATGAACAGATACATTTTACGGATTTCAAAATAACGCGATTGGTAAACAAACAATTTATATGGCTGTTTTTATTTCAGTGAGAACTCAAATCATTGCCCCACCTGTCGATACACGCGTGTTATTAGGTCATACTGCTACCTTACAATGCAAAGTATCGAACGACCCGAATGTTAAATACAATATTGACTGGTTTCATAATAAACAGTGAGTAAAAGCAATTACTAAACACATGTTTATTTTATGACAGATGTAATAGTAATCCTTTCTTTATTCTTGTAGACCTATGACAGCCGGTTCTCGAGTGTGGGTAACAGCAGATGGAGCCCTTCAAGTGCAAGCTGTGCGTGCGAGTGACGCAGGCGAATACACGTGTGTGGTGACGTCACCTGGGGGCAATCACACCAGACACGCACTGTTATCAGTTATTGAACTACCCTTCGCTCCTAATAACGTTCGTGCCGTACGATTGGATGCTGCATCTCAGCGAGCTGTCAATATATCCTGGACACCGGGTTTCGACGGGAATTCCCCGATACAAAAATTTATTGTTCAAAGAAGAGTTGTTCCCGAATTCGGTAAGAACAGCAAAAGCTCTGGATTCGATTGGTAGTAAAGTCTTTTTCATGAAATTGATGTATTTAACAAAACTAGTAGTCTATCCTAGAGGTCGAAATTAGACCATAATTCTTGAAAATTTTTAGAACTATTTAGATTTTTTTTGTCAAAGACTATTTATTACACGTCTTTAATATTTTATATTTTAAAGACTTTAATATATATATTATTAATGGCTACTTTTGACATTTAGTATGACAGTATAGACAAAAAATAATCATCTTTTTAGTTTGACTTTGTCATAAATAAATTTGTGTATGTGTGTGTCAAATGTATGGTAGGTGTGTAATTTGTGTATGTGTGAGTCTAATGTATGGTAGTGTGTGTAATGTTTTATTTGTTGATTTAATGTACTTTATAAGCATTATTATTGAAAAAAATAGTGTTCTGCACTTCTCCTCCATATAAACTATAAGTGTGCCAAATTTCATAGTCCTCCGTCCGCGCAATTTTTGTAAAAAGGGGTCTAAAGTTTTTGCTTCACGTATTAATATATAGATTTCTTTTATACAGGGCCCACACCCGATCCATTGTTAAATTGGGTAACAGAACCTATGAACGTGTCTGCAAATCAGCGATGGATTCTTTTAACTACCTTAAAAGCGGCCACATCCTATCAGTTCAGAGTATCAGCGGTGAACACAGTGGGAGAAGGCCCTGCGTCGGACCCGACTGATGTTTTAACTTTGCCACAAGAAGGTTTGTTGTTTATTACTAATTTTTACACGATTTTTATTATTAAAATAATATTGTGAGTTGATCTCCAAAAATAAACATGTATAATTTAAATGCTACACAAGAATTAACTGATGGTTTCGTATTTCATATATGCGACTTAAAATGTCTAATACCCAAGAACACAATATATTTCATCAATATTTGCACTTCATATCGTTTGTTTATAAAACTTATTCACGAAGATTATATGTAGTATATGAACATATCTCATGGTAATAAAATGTATTTATTCTCTTTGTGATCAAGCAGCCAGTGATCTTATATGCTGCCAAGGTATGCAGAACTCGGCGAAGTAGATGGTGCATTCATTTCAGTTTTCTTTTATTTAGACATGTGATTGCGTTTATTTCTTATAAGTTGTTTGACACTTTCGTATGCATTTTGATTTTTAGAACAAATTTCCGTTAAATGGACTCCATGAATAAGTACATATTTATTTATGTTTATCACTGAATGTTGCATTAAACGAGCAATATAAATAATCTAGTAGTAACAATTTGTGTGTCTGCATGAAATGTGATGTTCAATTAGATTAATGTGCCAATGTTTCTGCCTATATTAAGAATAAGACGCATGACATAGAAAGAACCTACCAAACTTGTATAGAAAAATATGAATGCAAACCCTAAATGTGTAATCATACTGTCATTGATTTATTAAAAAACTATTTACGCAACAAAAGGATATTTGACCCAGGAACGAAAGTGAACCTTAAAGAAACTTAAATTTTTGTTTACTAATTTTTTCGCACAATATTTCTAGCACCTTCTGGGCCTCCAGTGGGTTTTATGGGATCAGCGCGATCTTCATCAGAAATAATAACTCAATGGCAGCCACCGCTCGAAGAACACAGAAACGGCCATATTCTGGGGTATGTGATCAGATACAGACTACGCGGATATGAGAATAGCCCCTGGACTTATCAGAACATTACTAACGAAGCCCAGAGAAATTATCTGATTCAAGATTTGATAACGTGGAAAGACTACAATGTTCAAATCGCAGCGTACAATGACAAGGGTGTGGGGGTCTTTTCAGATAGTTATACGATTAAAACTAAAGAAGGTGTTCCAGAAGCGCCTCCTGACAGTGTTCGATGTGAACCTTTTAATTCAACAGCATTATCTGTTTGGTGGACACCACCGAATCCACAGAAAATCAATGGAATTAATCAGGTACGTCCGTACATATGTATAGGGCTTCTCACCTATTCGAACGTGTAGTGTACCTACGCATTGTTATTGTGCTTTAAACTTGTGTTCTATATTTAAATAATAATGTATTTTATTGTGTTAGGGTTACAAACTACAAGCTTGGATTTGGGATGAAAAGGAAGGCACTAATGTTGAACAGAAATTAGTGAGCGTACCTCCTAACTTGTTAGATCCTCTAACTGAACAATCGGCGATAATAAGCGGTCTTGACAAGTTCACCGAATATAATGTAACAGTGTTATGTTTCACCGAACCTGGGGATGGCCCTCAGAGTGACTATGTGTTAGTCAGAACGAATGAAGATAGTAAGTTTTCAATCAAAGTTTCCTATTTACTACATGTGCAACTAGATAGTTCAGTTATCTGCATGCGAACTTCTATCAGGGGGCCTAGTGTGAGTTTATTTTACGTCGAGTCGATCGTCACTGTTACTACGTTCGGCGTTGTCATTGACGAGCACAGAACTCTTCACCAATCGCAACGCCTAACACTATTAACGTGACGATTAATGAAGTCCTTTAAGTAGGGCGTGAAAAAAATCATCTCGCTAGGCCGCCGTAGTTCAGGGTCACCATGCTGCACTGTCCTTATTCGCATCGCATAATTTAAATTTTATAAGCATAATGCAAATATTTTCTTACTTTCCTTAGTACCGGATGAAGTAGGAAGCCTCCTGTTTGACGACATATCAGATAGAGCAGTAAGGGTATCATGGACTGCACCTAAAAAGTCCAATGGTATACTTATGGGGTATAAATTATCATACCAGATGAAAGATGACAATGACACTTATATAGAAGAGGTATTGCCACCAAATATCACCAGTATTAAAGTAGAGCATCTGCAGGTATGTCATAATTATATATCATCCATTTATATAAATTTAAGTTTAATATAATGAAAACATTTTTCAAAGTATCTTTATATATTATAAATCTTCCGTGCGTGTGTATGTGACTACTCTTCCTAAAGGTTTTTACGTCCGACTTATATCGCGACTTACGGTCCGATTTTTACGATTTTTTTTGTGTCTATACCTGAGGATTCGAGAATGGTTTTTCAACAAATCGGTAACAAAAACTATTTTTGTAGTTAATTGATTCGACCCACGGCGTTACCTGCAGTTGGAATTATACCGTGAGGCTCATCTAGTAAAGTTCACTCCTATAGAAGAGGCTGATGACGTTGATTGTTTTAATAGCCGTATACGGTTTTACATAAAACGAACATGCAAAATAATATTGGGATCTGAGGGCTAGTGTGAGTCTATTTCACATCACTCAATTGTTGGTTCGGTGTTGTTGTTTGTTGATTGTAACCTCCAATCTTCACCAGCCGCAACACCGAACACGTTCACTGTCTAGAGTGGGTTGATGTGAAATAAGCTCTCACTAGGCCTTTTGGTTTATGGTTTAATTTTCTTTTTCAGAAGTGTTTCAGGTATTGTTGTATTGACTTGGAAACTTTATTTTCAGGCCAGTACTCACTACAGATTTTGGCTTTGTGCAATGACGGCTGTAGGAGAAGGTCAAGCCAGGGCTGCTGTTATTCAATCCGGTGTCGAACCAGTACTGCCCGAAGCACCAAGGAACCTCGCACTATCCAATATTGAAGCCTTTTCGGTACTACTACAGTTCACACAAGGATTCGATGGCAATTCTTCTATATCTTTATGGACTGTACAAGTAAGCTTTAATATTGTTATGAAATTGTATTGCATGTAATTATAAAGTGTCAATAACAGTCTTGATGATAAACAAGGCCTAAGTTCTATGCAACTGTAGGAATGTCTTAACGTTTAAGATATCAGTGTACAGTGTATATACTGCTGACGACTGATTTATCTTCTGCTACTCAAGTTGCTTTACAGGTAACTATAGTATTTGAAAGAAAACATTGCAGAAATGCGCTTTTGCCGTGTGAACACATCTCAAACCTATTCTAATGCGTGAAACAAGCATATCTTATACGATTTAATTATATTTTCAATAGAGTATGGTATATTGTACTATTTACTTGCTTAAAATCTATAAAAAGAAATTAAAGTGAGGTGTCTGTTTGTAATGTCAAAAAATAAATTGTCTCTGTTCTGGCTTATATCTGGAACTCTATGTAGCTGATAGCTGATGATAGGAGTAACTTAGGCTACTTATATTTTAGACTAGCTTCGTCCCACGGTGTTACCGGCGGTAGTTGTTGTTTATATACAACAACAACCCCTGGTAACACCGCGCGGTGCAGCTAGTTTTATAATGTCTTCCCAAATGTTTATGATAAAGATATAGTACTAAAAAGGCTATGAACTAGTTTACAGCATTAATTAACCCTCAACTAGTTTTCCTATAAAAGGTTGTAAATGTCAAGTCAAACGTCCATTTATCTTACCTTTTAATTCGTCATTCAATTTTTTGCATTGTATTATATTACCTACTATATTTTATGTATAAATTTAGAACAGAAAAAAATGTATTTAAAATCTTCAGAAAATAATTGTATTATCAGTGTTACAAACTTGTTTACAATTCTAGGCTCAAACAGCACGTAATTCATCATGGGTCACAATCTTCGAAGTCAACGCGCCAGATGCGCAGTCAATACACGTGACTGGTCTCATTCCATTCACAACATACAGACTAAGATTAATCGCAACCAACGTGGTTGGGTCATCACCGCCTTCGGAGCCTTGTAAAGAGTTTCAAACAATTCAAGCCCCACCTCAGCACCCACCCAAGAATGTGACGGTTCGAGCTGTAAGCGCTACTAATCTGCGTGTTCGATGGATTGTAAGTATTATGATATAATAATTATTTGTCGCATTTGAAATGTCGCCTTTGACAATTATCCACGAGCGATAGTAACAAGACTAAATATATTATCATTTAATGACACGAAGACACTACGGATAGGCAATTCATTATTTATTCGTTCACTATATAATTAATCTGATGTCATAGTGATTGATGCGGTCTCCTGGCCCCTTTCTATTTCGCTGAGTTTTTTGGGCTCAAACCTGCCATGAAAAAACACTATCTGATGCACAAATTGTATCTGTCTGGTTACTCTTTGTGTCGGTTACATGTGCCTGTGTTTGTAAAGTACCCTGCGACGCAGGAATATTCCTAGTGCGGGAGTTGTTATAAAAAATAATTAAATTTGATTGCAGCCTTTACAGCAAAGTGAATGGTATGGTAATCCTAAAGGATATAACATAACCTACACAAGGAGCGGTAGTAACGACACATTACATAGTATTATTGAAGACCATACAGCTAACTCGCACATACTCTCCAACTTAGAAGAATGGTCTTCATACGAGATACAAATGACTGCTTTGAATGAAGTGGGAACTTCAGCTGCTAGCCCTATATCTATGGAAAGAACGAGAGAAGCAGGTAAATAAACTATGTGCCTAGTTTTTATTATATTCAGAGACTAATAAACATTCTAATTCTAAAGTACTGATATTTTTTCTGTTTTTTTTTTCACAGTACCATCACGGGGTCCAATGGGTGTATCGGCCAACGCCACATCCTCTACTACAATAGTAGTACTCTGGGGAGAAATACCTTCTTCGGATCAGAACGGCCTAATTGAAGGATACAAAGTGTGCTACGCAGCTGTAGTCCCTCCACCGCGGCCGGAACAAAAGAAAGTGGAATGTCAAGACGTGCCATCTAACCAAACCCACACGATAACGTTGACAGAACTAAGGAAATATGTCGTGTATCAAATACAAGTGTTAGGTTACACGAGACTAGGGGACGGAGCCTTGAGTGATCCACCAGTGACAGTGAGAACTTTTGACGATAGTAAGTACATTCTTTTCTTTATTATACTGGTAGCTACCTCGACAGACTTCGTGCTTTCAAAAGTTATTGGCAAGTCTCAGTGCAATAGAAAAAATAAATAAGTGTTGTTTTCACTATTTTTCTCTCCATAAAAACCTTCCTTATGCCTGTAGAAAAATTCACGGAATCGATCGAGCTGTTCTCGAGTTTTGGCGATTTATTTTTATTTATAGAGATGTCTTCAACGACTTTTCTATAATCGGATTATTTGAATAATCGATAATTATTTTTCGCTAAACTTGCAAATAACTGAATTCAAAAAATAGCCTATGGTAGCGCCGCATTTTATGTCATCTACCCTCGCCCATGTTGTTTATTATTGTTTGCTAATATAAGCAAACTAAATGAGCAGGAGTATTCTCTTTCGCGCCTCTTAATGTCAGGATTACCTCAGGAACTTACATTTTGAGAAGTAGTATCTGATAGATTTATTGACAATAAAAAGGCAAGTTTTTATTGCTGAGTATTTGACTCAGCAATAAAAACTTGCCCAGTTCCATGTTACTAAACTTTGACCTAAATCCCATCTTAACTACTGTTTACAAATAGACCAGTCGTATTTAAACTCTCGCACAACGCACATTATAATTTGATACCCTTTCGCCGATTAGGAAACAACCCTATCACCACTGTGTACTTTAGAAAATCAAGTGATGAAAATTATGAGGAGACATGATATTGGTTACGGGTGTTATGTTAATATATCTAAATAGAGTAAACAATTTATGGACATAAAAATATTAAAGTATGTTTATAGCACGGCTTCATAGGTACTAGTTTGAGGTCAGAGTGCCTATGTAAAATGTGTGAAGTTATTATTAAAATGAATGAACCCAGAAGATCTAAAAATCTAACATCTCATATTTCTAACTTAAAATAGCCTCATATTTAATGTACTAGGCTAAAATGTATAGAATATAGTATTAAACAATATTATTTGTTATTCAGCTCCAGGTCCGCCGTCTAATGTCTCGTTTCCCGACGTCACGTTTACCATGGCGCGTATCATTTGGAACGTACCAGAAGACCCGAATGGGGAAATATTGGCCTACAAAGTTACATATCATCTCAATAGCAGTACACAGCATGTATTTTCTCGAGAGTTCCCGCCTTCGGGTCGCACGTTTAGGTAAGTATTTGCAATATAATAACTTGACGAGCAAAGACTAATATTGCCAATCTTTCGTTGTTGGTAATTTATATCGTATGTCATAAACTTTACTGCATCGTGAATCAAATGTACCTTACGACATGTGTCCCTTGGAACCTACGGCACTAGACTAGTCCTTAACCAGCGGCAAATGGAGAATCAGTCTAAAAAGTCAGTACTATGTATCAATAATTATTACAATGGATTTTATAACGGTTTTCAACAGGGCAACAGAACTATCTTCAGAAAATTTCTATCAGTTCAGCGTGAGAGCGCAGACACGATTGGGGTGGGGTGCGACTGCACGCGTGTTGGTACTGACGACTGCAAACCGCGCTGCTCCTGCACCTCCACCTCGCCCCAACGTATCGCGCTCACTGTTGCAAGCGCACCATATTACATTCTCTTGGACACCTGGCGACGATGGATATGCACCACTTAGGTATATAATAGTTTTATATATTGATGTTTTCAATGTTACGTTAGGACATAAATTAAACCTAGCAGTGGCAAGTGATCACAATCTTTACGATCTAGCTCTTCGATCGAGACAAATAAATGACAAACTTTAGTTACATTTTAATTCCTTTTTTATAGGTACTACACTGTTCAACAGAAAGAAGAAGGAGGCACATGGCAAACTATTCCGGAACGCGTCGATCCTTTCGTCACTTCATACACCGCAGAGGGGCTGAAACCTTACACAGCATATCAGTTCAGAATTAGAGCGACGAACGATATTGGTCCTAGTCGATACAGTAATGCAACTGAAACAGTACGAACACTGCCAGCCGGTAAGTTTAAAATGATCATCAGATTACTTCGTGCTGGTTATTATTTAATAAACTATTTTAATGTAACTGGATTTATTTGTAACGAGGTAGAGAGCATCGAATTGCCTGAAACACAGAATGCCGTATTTTCAAACCAGCTTATCTTATTATTTTGTTGGTTGTTGACTGATAAATTACTCTTTCTTCCAAAGCGCCTAGTAAAGCTGTGGAGAACTTACATGTGGTCCCAATAACTCCGAATAGTGTGCGGGTTAACTGGACACCTCTGGGTGAACAACACTGGAGCGGCGATACTCGCACCGGTGGCTACCGCGTCCGATACCAGCCTCTCACTGATTTCCCCACTGCACTCCAACAAACCATGAAGCAGGATGTGATGGGCATCAAGGTACAAATCATGTGTTACAATAATAAATTCTGTAGAATATTTCTTCTTCTTCTATTTATTTATTCTTATAGAGAGGCGGGGGAACACATGTTATCATCGTGTATTATTATTATTATATTTCAATTTTGGGATACTATTGTTCAATACACGACCACAAATTAAAGAATAGAAACTTTATTATTATTATTTTTTGTTTTTTGTTTCATGATCAAACCGTTTTACTATGGATATAATGTAACATGCAAATATTTTTAACTTGTATGTCAGAGCGAGGAGGTAGTGCTGACGGATCTAGCGCTGGACCGCAACTACGAGATCAGCGTGTGCGCTGTGAACTCCCAGGGAGCGGGTCCTGGCGGCACGCCGGCCGTGGTGTGGGTCGGCGAGGCCGTCCCCACCGCCTCTCCCCGAGACGTACGAGCCCGTGCACTCTCGCCCACAGAGGTCACGCTCGCCTGGACCCCGCCCACCACGCAGCAACAGAACGGGGACTTGCTCGGATATAAGGTGACCCTTCTGTGCACATACAGATTGTAGAATATAACGGAATGGAAACAACCCCGTATGGAATATACACAATATACATATTGTGTAATTCACAATTTATTTTTTTAAGTCTGACTGTACTATGTGTCAGTTTTATGTACATATTTACATATGTTGGTAAAGTCCCAAGCGCCACAGGAATACTACAGATGCGGGAGTTGACATTATTAAAAAAAACACTCAAGCACTGAACTGAACACTAGATCTTTTTTTATTATGTTTCTTAAGTATGAAGAATGTGAAAAGCGCTAGTATTTTGTATGATATATGATAAAAAATTAAAGTAATAAATGTATGCACTAAGGTATACAAAAATAAAGAAAATACATTTATAACTCATCGATATTGCAATTGTTTTGTTATACCTTAACATTTCTGTCTTCGCTGGAGGTGAACCGATTGATTGCATGACAGTGGCTCGGTTTTGTTTCCTGACAAGATATAATAATAGAAATTCTTCAGAAAAAGTCGTACACCCATCTTTTGATTTTCCTGTGTCGTTAAAATTATCTCGAAAGCTTGGTTTTAACCATTTCTAATTTATTCTTATTACAGATTTTCTATCTAGTAACGGACTCACCCGAGGAACCCGAACCTGGTCGTCGTATCGAAGAGGAAATTGAAGTTGTACCTGCAACTGCTATCTCGCATTCGCTGGTTTTCCTTGACAAATATACACAGTATCGCATTCAGGTACAATAGTATATAATTATCACCATACAATACTTATATCATTATAGAATGATCTATAACATTCCTGATTGCATTATTATCTTACAGGTTTTAGCATTCAATGCAGCTGGCGATGGTCCCAGATCCACCGCGGTACTAGTTCGTACGCTTCAAGGTCTACCATCGGCTCCACGGAACATAACTTTCACAGACATTACGATGAATAGCCTCGTCGTAACATGGCAGCCACCCTACAGACGCAACGGACTCATTCAATCGTACCTTGTGACCTATGAGACAATAGAACAAGATGAACGTAAGTCACTTGTGAAAACTTCTCTTTATTTTTTAAATGTACTATAAGCAACAAAAGGTTTATGCTATCATTATATTTCTTTTTTTTTTTTCTTTTTTTTTTTACAATCTACCTCCAACATAATCGGAGCCTTTGCATATCTAATTCTCTTTGTCACTCCAGTTCTATCATTTATTCCTCTCGTACTTTCATTCCTCATGCCAATTTCTTTTTACATCAGTCTCTTTCAGTCCATAGGTGGGTGGGATTCGGGCGTATTGTATTTTTGTAAACTTCAAACTAAATCCCAGCATAATTTGGAAAAAAACTTGTAGAAAACAAAAACCCTTTACTTTAAATACACGGCGATATCATTGTGATTCTTTTCGCGTTTCCGTCAATGTTGAGGATCGAGACCTGCCGAATAAAATGAGATAAAATAAAATCCCTTCTCTGAAAAATAATATGTAAATCCATACTAACATAATAAATTCCAAAGTAACTCTGTCTAACCATTTGTCTATCTGTAACGCTTTCACGGTTAAACCGCTTCACCGATTTCAATACATTTAGCATAAAGATACTTTGATTATTGAGGAAGGACATAGGTTACTTTTTACCGCAATAACCGACAAACAAGCGGGCAATGCCGCAAAAGCAAGTTCAGTAATAAAAAGTAACGTCAAACGAACCTATGTTCAGGTTTTAGCAAGCAAGTGAAGCAGAAGGTGACGGAGACGCGTCTTGCGGTGGGCGGGCTGGAGGAGGAGGTGGAGTACCGGTTCAGCGCCCGCGCCGTCACGGAAGGGGGCGGGGCGGGCGCGTCTGGCTCAGCCCGCGTCCGCACGGGCCCGCAGCCCGGCAGCCCGCAGGCCCCGCGGGAATTGCTTCTCGCGCCAGAACCCGCCGCTCTTCACTTACGCTGGGCCAACGCCGCTTCCGGAAAAGGACCTCTATTAGGATACTATTTCGAGGCCCGCCGTAAAGGTGAGTTTTCCACACATGGTACATATTACTGTAGTGCAGGAATGTTTGTCTGATCGTGAATCAAGCTTGTTATGCTCTACGTCTGTTTTTACTATTAATAGGTACAAGCTATTACAGAAAGGTATTGCCGCATTGTAGGAATGATAGACTATCCTTTACAACTCTTTATTTCTACAAAATAATTTCGATGTTTCAAATCTGTCAGCTGTCTTGCGAAAGGTCCAAATAGTTTCATAGGTTTAGATAACACAAATTTTTCGTCAATATTGTTCGTATTAAGAGCTTTCGTTTTTCTGGAATATTAGTTAAACCGGTAAATTTTAGACTGTGTTATTTTCAATGGAAATTTTTGTGTTCAAAAATCTTCATTAAAACTGACTATTAAATTAGTAGAATAATATTTATTGTACCAAAAACCGTTAGAAGTTTATGGACTTTTGTTATTATCAATTTAAGTGTTATTGAGATAACTGATAAAATTCCGATGCCAACAATATTTACAGTTTTGTTTAGCATATAATTCGTAATCGATTATTTCATAGATTGTTTTTGTGCAGCCAAGGAATCGTGGCAGGCTTGTAAGTTAATACTCCTAACATCTACCCGTATTTGCACCTTAATTAAATTTGTTATCTTTTATATGCACATGCAAATTTTTAATGATAGTGTTCACAATAGCGTTCATGATTATTATCTAGCGAATAGTACTAAAGGAGTAAGTTTTAGTTTCGATATTACACGATGTAAATTATCAGTGATGTCATTTATATTTCCGGAGTGCAAAAATCTATAAATAAATATTTTTATTCAGATGACACAAGATGGGAAACCATAACAAGAACGAGCAATGGAATGCTAGAAGAATTTACAATATCATATCAGAGTCTTCTGCCGTCTACGGCGTACTCGTTTAGAGTGATAGCGTACAACATGTACGGCATCAGCAACCCGACTTACAGTGAGAAAGTCATCGTAACTCCGTCGAAACTGTACTTAGAGTACGGATATCTGCATTATCGACCCTTCTACCGCAGCACTTGGTTCATGGTCGCCCTCGCTGCAGCTTCGGTCATAATTATCATTATGGTCATAGCTATACTTTGCGTCAAGAGCAAAAGTTATAAATACAAAAGTAAGTTTTATCTTTCAACATATTGTTCAAACTAAGAAAAAAATCGTTTCGTTCTTTAGCTTATACCTAGATTAATTCAATGTTCACTGCACGAATGGCGTAGTGGTTTCAGTGGTCGTCACGTCATTTTCTACTACGCCAAGTGTTGTGGGTTTAAATCCTACCTGGAACAACAGTTCGTATGATCCAAAATTTGTTGGAATAAGTCTGGTTGTTCTTTGTTTTATGTGTGTTTGTGATCTCTCGCGACACTGCTATATTTCCACCTAGTTTTCGCCGGTGGCTCTACCCGCTTATACGTCACATAGCGCGTATACGTTTAGCGTTTAACGTTTTTTAAATCGATATAACTTTCTTATTTATAACCCAAATAAATTAAAGAGTAAATGTTAAGTGACGTTTCCATAACACATAAGACAAAACCTCATCCAAATAGGTTAAGCTGCTTGTGAGATTATCTAGCACAAACACACACAAAAACTGAAAAATTGTTGTTTTGAGTTCTATTTCTTAAATAAAGAGCCCTTTTCATTAGTTTTTCTTCAAAATCTTTAGTGGAGACTTCGGACATCTTACAATTTAATATGTATAGATGAGGCAGATGCTTTTAAAAATGGAATGTTTCAGAAGAAGCCCAAAAAACATTAGAAGAATCTCTGGCGGGCTCGAACTCGGAGCGCGGCACGCTGGCCATGGAGCTGTACCGGTCTCGGCAGAACTCCACGGCGAGCGCGGGCGGGGGCGGGGGTGGGGGCGGTGGAGGTGCGGGCGTCACGAGGCGCGGCGCGGCGCTGGCCAAGGCCCCGCCGCGGCCCACGCCTCTAAACGTCACCTACAGCGACGAGGAGAGCCTGCGCGCTTACGACGAGAACCCCGACGACTCCTCCGTCACAGAAAAACCCTCCGAGATGAGCTCCTCCGACTCCCAGGTGATCACCATCAAAATTAGCGTCGTTTGAGCACTACACGGATTCACTAAATCGCCCCTATTTTTTTTTCCCTACCCCCCTGGAGTACGTTACGGTAAATATCGAAGAAAGATCTAGGTACGGCTATCGCTATCGTTTTCGACACGCTTTCGTCGAGATCGGCACTCTGTAGTGTTGTTATATTAGATTTTTTATTTAGTATCTTAGACCGATAATTTAATACTAATTTATACGTTAAATTAAAAAGTTTTATTTAATTATCTGAACTAAAGCGAACTCCATAAATCATTGCTTTTCTACTAAAACTTATTTCAAATCACTCGTTTAAAGTATTTAGCGAAGTGCCTATATATGTCGTTTTTGATCTAATACAACACGATTTTTATAATGGTTAACAGAATTCGGAGAGTGAAAACGAGAGTGTCAGGTCAGAACCGCACTCGTTCGTGAACCACTACGCGAACGTGAACGACACGCTGCGACAGTCGTGGAAGCGACAGCGGCCCGTGCGCAACTACTCCAGCTACACGGACTCCGAGCCCGAGGGTAGCGCGGTGGTGAGCCTCAACGGCGGGCAGATCGTGATGAACAACATGGCGCGCTCGCGGGCGCCCCTGCCCGGCTTCTCCTCCTTCGTATGACAAGAGCCCGTGGGCACGGCCCCAGCGGAAGCCGTGCACATGTAACCCTTCACTGCCCATTCCTAATAGGATAGTTGACTGTATCGTAAATAAAGACATGTCTCCTTCCTTAAAACGGATATAACAAAATATCTCGACAAATATAATTATTACAACTTTTCATTACTATTACAAATTTTATTCAAATAATATTGGTCAATTGAGTAGTCTAAAACAGTGACGTCACAAGTTTGTATTTAGTACATTTTTCATACAGTTATCGTTTTCACAGATGATAATAAATGACTAATTTTATTAAGGTGTCAACTACCCTATTATTATTAAATAATAAGTATCGCGATTGTACATATCGAATATAATCTTTAAGCTTTAAAACAAATTGTAAAATATCTGAAATGAATTTTTGATTCATCAGATTTTTAAATTATATTCTAAAATATATTCGTTTTTTGTAAGTTGGAAATAAAAATTATAAAATACGAGTAAGTACCTCGCAGAGGACTAAGGGGTACGAGTACCTCGCAGGAGGACTAAGGGGTACGTAATATTTATTATTACATGAATGTATTATAACTATGCCATACCACAAATTAGAATGTTTTCATAAGAAGCACATAAAATTTTATAGAATAAAGTAACCGATGGCAACTTTTAGCAGCTCTTTTTAAAATCTAGGTATTATAATAGCTAATCATAAGGGTTCAGATCTCGTTTGATATTGACTAATGCATTTTAAATACATACTAACTAGTTGTTATACATATTAATTTAAATTCTTTGAGACGAGGACGTTAGTTCCATTTAAAACGAAAAATAAGCGTTTCCAAAGTCACGAAATTAGGTTTTTGAGTTAAACAGTTTTACACAACTTACGTTTTGATATTTTTTCATTTCCAAACAAATATTTAAAATATTAAGAGCATTTCGGATGGTGCTGACTGCTGAAGTATAAATATAATGGGCATATACAATTTTATTTTGTCAATACTATTATGTTGTATAACATGAGAGTTGTATCATAAATAACGTAACCGATCTGATTGAGATTTGAAGACATTAAAAAAAAAGAAAACATCCAGATAAGACAGAAAAAATAGTTTCTCAAGGAAGATTTAAAATATCAACAACTTTTTAACTATAATAACTCTTAGGTGAAAAATATATAAGATTGTGCATATTCCCAATTCAATACATTAGGTGTTAGAAAATTGTTATGTGAACAAGTTTTTTATTATATGACAATCTTTAAAAAAATGGACAATAATTTTTTACGTACTTTTTATTAATAAATTGTTTTCCCAGTAGTGGCCTGGTTTGATTAAGAAACATTAAAGAAATGTAAAGAACCAATTTGTTTAGAATAAATCAATATTGAGAATTATTTAATCAAATTCTTCATCTCACAGTGATATAACTCATACTGTACATTATTATGTAATTTTTAATTCAAATACCCGATAATATGTCAGTATTGATTAGTGTAGAATAATTATTTAACGCTTATTCCTCCTTTGAATATGAAGCAAATAATAATAGATATTTAATCAGTGCAGTGAATATTCTCTAGATTAGCATTTTATAATATTTTTTACAATTTTAATAATTATGCAATTGACTGATAGTTGTAGTATATAATCCTTTACTAGTGTAAATATGAGACAATGACGAATGCATGAAATTAGCTTTGGCACAATATCTTCAAAAACTGTGATCTAATTGTTTTATTTTTCAAATGAAACTTTCTTTAATTTCACCTCTATAGTAGACTAAATCACGGTACTTATAAAACTTGCAATTTGAATAATTTTATTTATTAACTACAAACACGTGATAACAACTACCCGTTGATTATTTAGCATTTGAGTGATTATTTCAAATTGCTATAGGTATTTCTGAATACCCACTATATATAAATAGGCATGATGACAGTAACCAAGAACCACTAAAATTATGTTTTTATCTGATAGTATAAATCATATTTATTTTCATATTTTATTGCGAGATTAATATTTAATTATCAAAAATAAAACTATAAAATACAGCAATCCTCCATGTTAATTTAAACACCAATCGGAGCGACTAATGTCACGTACGTACGTACGTACGTAGTATGTATAAAGGACACTTTGATCGGATATAATCGACGATCACTTTACTGTTTTTAAGAGTTATAATTGACACTGGTTTACATATGGTGACGTCCCGTCTGTAACAAACAGACGCCATGACACTACAGTGCGTTTTGGCGTGAATTTTAAACTTAAAATTTAAACGGCAACTACTAAAACTTTATTTTTTGTAGAATTATAACATCATAAAACAGTTTTTCAACATTACTCATCTTACCTATTATTCATCACAAAAAAATGAAGTGTACTTAAATTTCATAGATTTAATGTGTATCAATTATTTGACTGTATCTGAATGTATTTTAGAACATAATAATAACTGTCATAATGTATATTATATTATCAATAAAGAAAATCCATAGAGGTGCAGGTGCCATCACTGCAAAGACTAAACAAATTATGTCTTTGTATCACTGAATGTTAGTTATTAATATTTTTTATTTACCTTAATAAATAGAATAAATAATTTTGTTGTGTTTAGTTTTATTAGTTATGACGCTTGTTTACTAAAAACGCCGAACCCAACTGGTTGGTGGTTGTTGATGATGATTTCTTATTTTTCTGGGTGACCATTCATTCATTGCAAGTCGTAAGCCGTTAAGCGGCAATCGCTTAAACGTAAGTTACCGTCGATTTGAATGCGACAACTGCTTGAGAAATACCCGGAAATAACTTGGTAAGTATTATTTGTCAGCCGAATGCAGCCACCCAAAAATTATGTTCAAAAGTGGTACCGAAATCGTTGCATTCCATATTAATCGACTTCATCGGGAAATGAAAGATTTGGTTATACACTTTGGGGATCAGCTAAAGTGATTGATTTAGAAAAGGATATACATTTGACAGCCTCGGTGGCGCAGTGGTAGCGTATGCAACTGTTATGCTCGAGGTCTCGGGTTCGATTCCCGGGTCGGACCAAATGTTTGTAGGATCTGCTAATATTTATTTCTGAGTTTGGGTGTTTTATATGCATATGCATGTATTTACCACAAAAGAGTATGTATGTATTTATATCATTTCTCTTGTACCCATAATACAATCTCTGCTTAGTTTGGGACTGTAGTGGCAGGTTTGGTGGACTACTTAGACAGCGTTGAGTGTAAGATATCCGAAAATATTTAAATATACGAAATACATATTTGTTTTTATTTACGTGATAGTTTTGATGTATGAAGAACAGACTCAATAGATCCATACTAATATTGTAAATTCGAAAGTAACTTTGTTACGCTTTTGACGTCTAAACCGCTAAACCCATTGGACCTTAGTGCCTTCTTTAAGATGCAATGTCCTTACACGCTACTATTACGATCGAGCCGGAGCCGCAGGCAAACGCTAATTATTGCATATTCCTCAAACTTCATCTCTCAAAAGAAAGAAATCCTCCTGTTTTGCAATAAGCTGTCCAATGCCAGAACTTTTTAATTTATACCTGTGTTGGTTCCTGAAATTATTGTGTTCAACTAAACAAACTTCATAATATTGGTAGATAGACATTTAAAATTAAAAAGCAACCTACATTAATTAAAAATGCTGTTCTTTTCCCACCTAGCCACGAGACTATAAATTCTCTATAAAAATAATGATAGATTCACTATGATGCATAGATTTCTTGGGTTATTTTTTATATATGGCTCCGCCAAAAATACTCTGCCTGATGGAAAGCATAAGCAAAATCCAAGTGTTGGTCACCATACTTATTGCTCGTGCAAACAATGCAGCATGGTGACTCACACTATGGCGGTCTAGTGATGCTTTTGGATTAAAGATAGAGCCTCTGAACTTGCACTCACCAATAAAACATGTTGATCTAAAAGATAGAAGAAGTAAAATAAGAGGTTTGTATATAAAGAAGTGATCTCAACCATTTATTTTTTTACCTTTTTCATTCATAATAGTAAAACATAATAATTGAATATCTCATTTTACTTTATTTAAGCATTGAATACAAAGGTGTCTAAATTTTTACAAACATAGCGTCTCACACTTATCAAACCAAGACTTATTCGCATATTTAGGAATAGTAGAAAATTGTTTTAGTGCATTATATGTTGCTAGATCTACTATAGAAAAATGAGTTCCATACATCCACTCTTTGCATTGCGAACTTAATTTGTTGAATAGTGCTTCCTTGTTCTTTTCCGAACTTCTCTCTAACAGGTGACAGAGATCAAGTAGATATTCCATTTGGTGATCATTAGAGTCATATGGTATTATGCCCGGGTACACAAATGACAAGTATCGTAGTATGTTAACATTTCCAACAACAGGAACCTCCAAAGAAGACAACTTTAATTCAGTATCGGCTGAAACTGAAGAGACATGTTGGTATTAAGATGTTATACAGGTGTAAAAAACAGGGTAATGGTAAAATAAACTAGTGAATTCTGTTCATCAATTTTGGGAAAAACTATTCAAATTTTCTTTTTTATTGGGTTAAAAGATATGTTTAGTATTTTAATTTGTATTATTTACTAGAAAAAAAAACTGGTAACACTACTAAAACTTACCACATTTAAATATCAACCTTATATGGATTTTAGGGCCATTGTTAGAAATTTTCAGATTTTTAACAAAGTTCTTTATCTTTGCTACCTTATCTATAGGCACAGAGGAATGAATATGCCATGATATGTTGACTGCTAAGGAAGTTTGCTTCAAAATGATGTTTAAATACCAGGGTAAGCTGTCTGGACTTGCAACAAGCACAACCTCTTCAGGAGTTGCCAACTAAAACAAAAAATATTCATTAGATTTTACTTTATACAACCACTGTATAGGCAGCACAGAACCGATTGTATTAGTGAAACTGGAGAAAAGGATAATTCCAGAAGAAGACAGCTTTAAGGTAAAATGTTCTTCTAGAACTACATTTTACATATTTTACCAAATTACTTATTTATATACAAAAGAACTTACTTTGTTATTTGACATTTTTATTCCTTCAATATTACAATAAGAACTAATAGATTTTATTCTGTCATAAAGTGTATCTAGTTTTTGTAACAATTGGTCTTGTCGCTGTTCTAACCCAGTCATTTTGTTGGATCCCTGTAATTTTAAACAAAACTCAATATAAATTAATATAGATAATAATATGTATTTAAGTATGCAGGCAGTCACAGAAAGTAGATTGAAGATAGTGCAAATAAGAATTTTAATGTTAAGTTGTCACTAGTTACCACTGCCCATGAATCAGATATAATAATTAATACGAAATATTTAAATTAATGATGGTTACGAATAATTAACAAACGATTATTATTATTATTAAATGGGTCAGAAGGCATTACACTGAAAGAATCAATGGGGATTAGATTAGCAAGTAATTAGTAAATTTCAGTGACATAAACCTTTAGAAATTTGATAACCTGATTACTGATATTCAGGTTGATATCGTCTTCCTTCGGACAATTTGTTCTATTTTTTATAGTATACATGCATTTTGGTAAAACAATTTCAGCATCATAATCAACGATATTTTTCATGGAGTACATTTTTAAAATCGAAATTCTTTAATTCGGTCTAATTATTTATCTATACTCTATACAATCTACTATATTCTTACCACCGAACCAAAAAGCTTTCTTAAGAACCCGATATAAATCAACTATTATGAACAGTTCATTTATTTCGTAAAACAATTCACATGGCACGAGTTCGGTGACGTTTGGTGCGGTGATATTTCAACTTTTGAAGTTTGAAGTTTTATTTTTAAAGGGAAGAGGGATGCAAGTGAATACTGGAGTATAAATATTTGTAAAATTAATTATATACAACAAGCTTCTGTCCGCGGCTTCGTCTGCGTATATTTCGGTTACATCAATAGAAAGTAGCCTATGTCCTCCCTCAGGAATCAAAATATCTTCATGCCAAACATTGAAATCTGTGCAGTGGCTTAGCCTAGAAAGCGAGACAGACAGACAGAGTTACTTTTGCATTTATAATATTAGTATGGATGAATCGCCAAGTGTGTTGCTAAGCGCAAAACTCGAGAACCGTATAGATATACTTGATTCCCTTAACTGCGATACTGGGACTTGGGAGTCCCATGATAGAAGTGAGTTTCAAATTAAAATACTAAAAATTTCCAAATCTTAGCACACTTTATACTTTAAAATCAGTGTAGTTGGAAATCAAAGCACCTTCTTTAACATGCTTAGGAAAATAAAATTTTGAACGTATAACTTAATATTAACTTATAAATAATAATATTTAATTGAAAAACTGAGAACAGCTACTAAATTTAGTTTAAAAAACACTAAAAAATCTATGACAGACATATACATTTTTTAGCCTGACAATGCCGCTATTAAACGGAAGTCTGCATTTTTTCTCGTAAGGTTGTCAAAAATCGATTTCAACCAAAGAGAATTTCGGTGCTAATTTGAGTATATCCGCCGCTTAAAAATCAACTTTTATTATTCATTTTATATGATAATAATCCCATACCATATTAATTAAAAAAAATATTTTTATTTTTACTGGGTTTTAAATACTCTTATTCACTTGTACAATATGGTATTTACAATAAGTACCAAAAATGATGTCGCTCTAGGATCGTTTTGAAAGAAAGAAAATGGCTGCCGATGTGTTCTGTTCGGCGACTAGTACTTCGTTAAGTGAACGAAATCGCTAGATCGTATTGCTGTTCAACCTCGATATAATATAATTATTTTTAAGTATGATATCAAGTGCATTAAAATTAGTCAAGAACGAAGATAATTTGTCACTTTGAAAATATTTTACCCACAAGTTATGAAAACGACATGGCGGCCTGATAATCAACCAATGGGAAGCCAGCATCAGGCGTTTCAGAATTGCATGTACTCGCATTTCGCGTCAATACGTTTTCGGTGCCTTCTTTCTCTTATAAAATTCGGTAGTTAAATCTTTTCATACCAGTGAGTAGATTGACTGTTCCTTTAATTGATTTAAAGACAGAGTGAATTTTGTGTAGAATATCGTTATGAGACAATCTGTTACTGTGAAGCAGCCCAAACGGCTGGGATCATGACTGCGTTGGATTTAGGATGAACTGACATGCTATACCATCTTTTTGTTTTTGTAAACAAGACTATGTTTTTGCAATACACGTGCGAGACTGTACACAATTGACAGTTGTTTTAATGATGTCGGGAAGGGGGGCAAAGAAACGCGGAAGGCCTCCAAAATCGGGGAGTTTTGAAAAAAACAGGAAATTTCAATACCATCTGATGAAAAAACCTAAATATTTACTGAATCAACAAAATGCAGGGTCAACATCTTTGGTTAGTACTCCATCGGCATCCAGAGCGTCGTCGCCACAGGGAAGTGATATTAGTAAACGGAGTACACGAAAACAGAGAGGTGGAAGAGCACATAGAAATAAAAGAGGCGGAATAACAGGTTCGTATTCTCGCAGAGGATACAATCCACAGGCTGCTGATTATCATGAATCGGAATATCATTATGGCTCTGATTTCGGAGATGAATACAGTGACAGATCTGAACCAGAAGAAGATCGCGGAAGTGATAGTTCCGAAGGTAGTGTTGGTGATGGTGCGGCGAGTGATAGTGATTTCTCTGTAAGTAGCTTCAGTACAACGAGTGGCACTCCTCGCAAGGTAAATAATAATTTATTAAGAGCACCTAGTCCAGATCCATTATGGCTACAACAGGAAAGACAAATTCCTCCCTTAAATTTGCCATCTACTTCTGATGACTTGTTAATTCCTCATAACTTGGTTTTACAAGTTGTTGGAGTTTATGAAGTGTTAAGGCACTTTAGACACTTAGTGAGGCTGTCACCATTTCGCATAGAAGATCTATGTGCAGCTTTGAGCTGTGAAGAACAGAGCAATCTACTGATAGAAGTGCATATGATGCTACTAAAAGCTTTATTGAGAGAGGAAGATGCTCAACAAACGCATTTCGGTCCTCTGGACCATAAAGACAGTGTTAATATTACTTTGTTTTTGTTGGATGTTATGACTTGGCCTGAAATTCTTAGAATTTACATAGAAAGTGATAAGTCATTTGACCAAAATGTCGTCAATATATTGAATTCATGTGAATACCCATTTACCTCTGTAGAAGACCGTTTGGCAGTTCTTCAATTTATGTGCAATCAATTTTTGATAACAAACCCAGTTAGAGATAATCTTCTGAGTGAAGGTAAGTTTTTTTTTTCGTGCTATAACAGCTTACAGGTTATGATACTTTTTATATTTAAACATGAAGTCAATACACTAGCTTATTAAATTTTCTATCCTTTGTCGAACTTCTTAGAATTGACTTGTATTTCAAAGGTTGTTTGCTAAGGAAAGTTTAGATGTTTTACTATAATTTTATTAGTCCTTAGTATTGTTGTTGCATACTGAAATTAATATGAAATTATAATCAAGCAAGAAGGAGAACTATTCTTTCATACATTATGATTGTGATACTGTTTCAATTTGATTTGGCGCTCTCAAAAAGCATATTTTTCCGATTCTACAACATTTAACAATTCCCAGAACAACCTTTTTGAAATCCTATAGGGTTCCTCAATAATTGGGCTTTCTAGCACTAAGAATTTTTAAATTAGACCAGTTGTTCTGGTGGTTAGTGTATTCAAGCAAACAATCAAAGAAACTTTATATCGGTAACAGTTTCGCAAACAAGTATAGATTTGTACCATGTAGATTTGTTATAGTCAAACTACATTATATTCTTACTCTCTTTACATTATATTTTTTATGTAAATTATCTTGCAATCAACCAATAGAGTATGAGTAGATGAAATAAAAGATGTGTGTACTTTTTTGCATAAAATTCCTGTCGGAAATATCTCTACTTTAGTGTATTAAGTGCAACTGTCCAATTTAAAAATAAAAATATGCTGCCTTTTCTGGAATGATAAGTTGCACTGCTAAGTTATTTAGTCATACTCAACTAAACAAATAATTGAACAAGCTTTTTATAGATGTCCTACATTCAGCTTATTCACTGCTAAAGGAAGGTTGTCATATCTTATACACAAAATATTAACATTCAATATACCAGTAGTTATGGGTGCAAAATATTATTAAATATTTTATAATAATACTATCTGAGCCTCGCTGTATTCCCTGCAGTTATTGTTGCAACTGCGAGTAAAGCCACAGGGTGAAGCTAGTCTAAAAATAGGAGGTCATGGTGGTTCTCAAGTTGGCTAGGTGTGCTCGGGTTGGTTAAGTCGGAAATAATTATATGAGCATATAATGAGGTCTCTTCTTGCTTTCTGTCTATCCCTTGTCAGTTCACTGCACCCATATGATTACATATCTTCTTTCATGCAGTCGATCTATCTTTCTTTTATCGACTACATTTTGCTCAACTCTATGATTCACATGTCACCATCAGGATAACCTGATGCTCCTCCACTTTTCATCCACTGGAAACACTCACACTTCCTCTAATATAGTCACTTGTCCATTTTAGTCCCATCACATATCAATCTTAACATTCACATTTTGATCCATTTAAAGACTTAGCATAATATTCTTAAACATTACAATGTATTTCTATTCATAACTCCCAATAAAATTCAGTAACAACCACACTGATTTGACTATTACATGCTGTTACATACTATATGTAGGTATGTACATAGAAAAAAAAAATTTGGGGAAGTTTATTTTTTACAAAAGCTACTATATATTTATATTAGCTATTGCCTGCAGCTTCGCTCTTGTTGAAGTTGATTTTATGTATTTAAATAAAAACCGTATTTATTCATGTTTTTAAACATATTTATTTATTTTTAATCAATAGTCTATTAATAAGAACCTAAATACAAAAATTTCGACCCTTATTTTAAACCCTTTAGAAGTAGAATTCCCATAAATGGTAAAACAAGTATTCATTTTTTTGTAATCAAAGGCCTGAAGGCAAATTTTCAGGATACTAACTTAAAAAAAGACGGACTTGCAGACTAATCTAAATTCAATCTTTCACCCCTTATTTCTCCACTCTCTGATAAAATTTCCAAAAAGCTTAAATATCTCATCATCATCAAACTATCGCAGTTCACTGCTGGACATTAGGTCTCTCACATTCATCGCCTGTCAGTCTTGGGCAGAACATAATTACAGAACCTGTTTACCCCAACGGTTATCAGTTCTGCGGCTAATATGACCAGCCCACTGCCACTTGAGTTTGCTTAATCTGTGAGCTATGTCGCTGTCCTTGGCTCTCTGCTGGATCACCTCATTTATGATGCGATCCCTTGCAGAAATGCCGACAATGCCCCTCTCTATAGCACGCTGAGCGACTTTGAACTTATGGACCAGCGGTGTCGTACGTATCCACATTTCGACGCTCTGAGGACTTTCGTCTTTAGGCACCGTGGGGTCGAGGATGAAAAGACCCGACGAAGTTTCCCACACGCTGCCTAATCCGGCTGAATTCTCCTGTTCACCTCTTCCGCGAAGTTATTTCTATCTAGCTGCAAAGTCTGCCAGAGATACACATATTTTTGAATAACTTCGAGAACGGTACCGCGACCGGTTCCGATATGTTCATGTTCATTAAACATATGTATCTATCATTATTAATGAGTAGCCCAAAAATAAGGTTTCATTTTCATGACAGGCTTCGATAAAATCTTTCGCCCCCTTAGTTTCTAGATAGAAACGCCTAAATATGTATCTAATAATTTTTAATCAATAGCCCAAAAATAAAGTTTCAAGATTCTAACTTAAAAAATGACGGATTTCCATACAAACTTTCAACCCCTATTTGACCGCTTTTCGAACGCTTATGGGTAGAACATCGAAAAATGCTTAAATAGGTATCTATTAATTTTTGTAATCAGTAGCCCAAAAATAAAGTTTCATGTTTCTAACTCAAAAAAATGACGGAATTCCATACCCCTTTCCTTTACTTACCCCTAAGCGGGTGAAATAGGCGTCGAAGGTTTTTCAACCCCTATTTCACCCACTTAGGGGTAAGAATTCCAAAATTCCCTTCGGGTGTCTACTCAGAATAACAATCCACTCACCAAATTTCATGGCCCTAACTTTAATAGTTGAAGCTCAGCGATGATGAATCAGTCAGTCAGTCAGGACATGTGATTTTATAAGTATAGATTATAACTTCTGTGTTGTATTAGCTTTATTATTTGATATTGTAAACTTTATTTTTTTCTATTCACAGCTCCTATCCATTATGATGACCATTGTCGAGTTTGCCATCGATTGGGGGATTTGCTATGCTGTGAAACCTGTCCAGCAGTATTTCACCTGGAATGTGTAGATCCACCATTGGGTGATGTACCATCTGAAGATTGGCAGTGTGCTTTATGTAAACAGCATAAAACAATGGGCGTAACAGATTGCCTACCAGATGCAGAGAAGCAAGGCTCAATGTGCAGACATGAACACTTGGGCTTTGATAGACATGGCAGAAAATATTGGTTTATAGCAAGACGTATATTTGTGTAAGTAATTGAAAGCATTTTTTTTATTAATTCACATGCTTTTATTAGCTTCACCTGTATGTTTTGTAACCCGACTTTTGTGGTTTCAGTTTTTTAACCTATATTTTTTTATTATACTTTGTTTGTGTTCTCTCCCCTCTGTCTTCACACTTTGAAAATAAAAAAAGTGTTGGAAACATTTTCTGGTTTCAAAGTTGCAGGAACCTAAATCCTGAAATGATGACTGAGGCATGATTTTGGTGTTGTTTTTTTACCAAAAAATCACAACACTGGACAGGCAACAACTAAATTGTTTTTCCACAGTTATGGATGTTTAGTTTTCTAGATTAGACTGACTTAATATTTTGAGTGTTTTGCTATATGTTCTTCATATTGTGTACATAAAGTTGCAAATACTTTCATCTATTTTTTCCACCACACTCTTCTAATCATTTTTATAAAACTGTGAACAAATACCCTAGAACAGTGCACTAACACAACAGGAAATAAATTGGGATGTTTGTAGTTCATGAAATTTAAAAGCCACTATTGGGGAACACACTTGTTTGAAATGACAAGCATTCATATATTATCATTAACTGTATTTTCTTATGATACCTTACACCTTAAAACACCAGTTTTTTTGTTACTTATTTCAAAGATAACAAAAAAGCTTTTCCAGACGTTAATATTTGCTATTATTAACACAAAACAAAGGCTTGTTATATATGTGTGTTGTATCTGGCGGTAATATTAATATGACATTTTTAACCGTTTTTCCCCACAGTTCTGTTTTCAATTTAATAAATTATTTTCATTCTTTCATACATTTTTTAACAAACTTAATCTAACGCGAAATTGAACAACATAAGGAGGCTCTGTCTAAATTGGGTTTAGACGGACTTGTCAAGTTGTTATTTATATGATTTAATTTGATCTTCAAGCAACCAGTTACCAGTTGACACAGGTACTTACCACACACATCAGCTTTGGTAAATACATGTGTTATTTAAGGCACAAGGACTACCAAAACTCTAACCAAGGGTATTAAATACTTTACTCCACATTCTTAAGTGAAGTATTGTGCTAATACTCTCCTGTCCAGTAGATTCCTGTCCAGCTTAATAGAGATTTGAGAATTTTGATTCATCTCCTGCCCTTGAGGGCCAGTCAATTAGAGCACTTTATGTTCAATAATATTATTATTATTATTTTAGTGAGGCAGAAAATGGTGAAGTGTGGTATTACACAACACCTCAACAATTAGAAGAGCTTTTATGTGTCTTGGATTCTAATGAAATGGAAACTCATTTAGTTCGTGAACTGTTAGAAATGAAAAATGAAATCTTAAGGCAAATGGACATCACAGAGCGTCTCACAAATCAAGTCAAGGGTAGTAGAAAATCGTATTTAGAAATAGAAAATGCAAACATAGCCAAACAAAAAAAACTTAGAGAAGAACAAAGAGTTCCAGGACCTAGTACAGACCTCAAAATAGAAGATGAAAAAATGGATAATATATCGAGTATAGTTAGTGATCCAGATGTCGTAAATGAGGTTATAGTCGTAAGTGAAGACACAAATCAGGAAGAAAATGACGAAAATCAGCATGATACTGAAGATGATGACGTAAAAAAAACAAAAAATAATTCTACTAATAAAGCCAAAACACCTTTTAAAAAGCATGAAGAAGGTAAAAATTTTTAAATAATTAGTATTTTTTTTACCAAATAAGCATGTTTGCAATTTTACCTTAACGCAATTTTAATTCGTTTCAGTGACTGAAAGATTGACAAGACTGAAGTCAAATCAAATCTCAAATGGAACTTATCTATTTAAATTAGGAAACGAAAACAGTTTTAAAACTTATGTAAATCAGTATACTACAAATCCTTTAGCACTAAACAAACCTCAGAGAAATGAAGAAAGGGATAAGAAACGATATATGTCCCACAAGTTTTCTTTGGTCTCATCACAAGAATTCAAATGGGTTGGCCTGCTAAATGGTAAGTATTAATATTCCTAATTTAAATAATTAGGAGGGAGGAATTTCCTTGGGAGATTTAATGAACTTGTTCATCTAAATTCCATTTAATGTTTCTTGAGTATGTATTGTATGAAACCCATTATGCTTGTATTTATTAACAAGGATTATGTTTCACAGCTACCAAACCTTTGTTGGAAGCAACACTCAGGCAAACACTGTTACAACTGGAATCGAATATTGTACTACAATTTATGCATCCCAACTGGTCACTTTTAAGAAAACCATGGGTGCAAGCTGTACAGCTGTGTCAAGCTCCACGAGATTTTGCTAGAGCACTATGTGTACTCCAGGTCAGTAACAAAATATTATGAACAATGCATAAGTATTCAAGTAAACTCTCATTTACCAAGTTTGTCTTTATTTCAGGCTTGTATCAAAAGTGTTGTTTGGGTTCCTGCTTGGCATGAACAACTAGGTCATGTTAGGTTGCTTCGGACCACTGCTGCAGAGCGCGAGGAACGCAAAAAACTTGATAAGCGAGAAAAGAAGGAAAGAGATGAAGAAGAAGAAAGATATCGCGCACTTTACAATTTTGTCAAATATTCACTGGGACTGCGACATCAAGTAAGACATATTCTAACTAATATTATAGATTCAAAATGTTTTAGGGAGTAAAGGTGCGAATAATCAATGTCAATATTAATAATTACCCCTTTTTCCATTGATAGAATCTCTGTTTTAATAAATAAAGTCCATAAAAATATAACAGTCACAGTTCACGACTTAAAAATATTTATTTGATAAATTTTAGACTTGGAAACAAAAAGGTGAAGAATATAGAATTCATGGGCAGTGGGGTTGGTTATGGAACTCTTCTACAAGAAAATTTAAGAAACATGGTGCAGCAAAATTGAATCTTTTTAATGGCCCTGCAAAAATTGCTGTAAGAGTCAGAGAAGGTAATGTCATCAAAGTTTTAGCAGTGGAACCAAAGACATATGATTACCTTATTTCAAATGAAGGAGAAAATAAAGATGTTATGGAAAAATGTAAGTATTTTTACACTGTTAAATTTATAATATCAACAAAGTATTAACTTTTTTTAAATTATAATATTACATTTATTGCAGTGCCACCAAGCATGCGTAATTTAAAGATTGAAAAAGATGACGATGAATTTGACGAAATAGATGTTGAAAAGGCGTTAAGCTCATCCACGAGACGTTGTTATCCGAAGATTGCAAGGAAATCTAAGCTAGATGATTTCCTTGCACGACGTACATATTTAAAATTTATGGAAGAAAAGAAATTAGCCAACCTTTTGGCCAATGTCAAAAAGGAAGACATTGATGTGAAAAGTGAAGATGAGAAAAACATTGATGTTGAAAATGATGAACCTGAACCTGATATGACTTCAATTTGTAGTGCAGCCCAAGAGAGTAAGCAAAAGGAAACAATTCACTCTCCCAGTATTCACAGTCTACGTATGGAATATCAAAAAATATCACAACTGACAAAAAGATATAAATGTTATTCACATAGCTGTAATAAAATAGGGATGTCAAATATTTCGCAAGGTTCTGTAGTAAAAATTAACTGTTACTCACCTATGTGCATTATAAAAGGCAAAATTTTAATTCAATTGGTTAAATTATTAAAAGATGGTGAGGTAAGCTCTAAGAATTTACTCGAAAATGCCAAAGATACTTCGAAAATGTCAATACTGGAGCAATATTTATTAGGAAAAGGTTCTGTATGTACTAATACTAATGAAAATATATTGACTGACTTACTCTCGGCTGTAGCATGTGCGCAAGAATGTGATAATAAAACTTCTGATTGTTTTGTAAAGAGAAAGAGTGGTGATTATGCAGAAGATATCAATTTCAAAGTCGAGAAGAATGCTGAGGAGAGTTTATGCACTGTTAAGACTGAGAGTACGCTTGAAGAGTCAGCTGTTCCAGCTGTTGGAAATGAGATGGACATTGATATAACTTGTAATAATATAGTCGATAATGAGGTTGAAATAGGTCCTTTGAAAGAGTTAACTGATGTTGAATCCTCAGACCAACATATAGATGTTTCAGCAGATAATGATAACAAAGATCGCCCACCTATACCCAAATTAAAAATAACTCGTGGAAGAACGTCGAAAACTAGTACAAGTACGCAAAACAAATCTATTAACGAACTAAAGGATTCATCATATAAATGTTCGGTCACATCAACTAAAACTAATGATAAAGTAAAGTATCGTGCTATAGTTAACCGAAGATTTGGTTCTACAAAGCCCTTTAAGAGAGAAGATAAAACGATTAAGGAAGAGAAAATAGAGGGTAATGTTGTAAGAGTATATTCTACTGAAAATCCTTCTGGAAGAGTTTATTTGAAAAGGGTACAGACATCAGCAGTTGAAAAGAAAAAGAAGAGGACCCCTGTAAAATATCCCCTTTGTTCAACATTCCACACCAGAAGTAAAGCCAAAACACTAATGGTTTTACCACATCATGAGCTAAGAAAACTTAGTAGACAAGGAGGACATAATTCAGTAGCTGGCTTCAGCCACAATGCAAAACCAAACCAAGCAATATGGCCCTATCCTTGCCCTCGACCCTTATTTAAAACATGCTGGTTATATCGGACTGTAAACCTGCAGTGGCTGGCCAGTGCTGCTTTGCAACTTCGTATAATGTTTGCTTGCTTACGTTGGGATGACATGGTAGCCAAACCAACTTCTGCAGATGGCAAACATCAGTTAACGACCGACACAGAAATTGTATCCCTGGAGCTATTGAAACATAGGCATATAGGCCAGTTCTCGGAGAGAACTCAATATCTTCGCCGGAGGGTCGTAATACCCCTCGAATTACCTAAAACGGTGCGAGAAGTGACTTCAATTCGTAGTGGTTTGAGAAAAAGGAAACGTGCAGAATCGCCCCAAAATACTGAACCACAGGTATATTTACATTTTGTTAAATTTCTAAGCTCACTTAATTTTTATATTACTCAATGCAAGTTAGTGAATTCAGATAACAATTTTACTTTAAAATAATAACAAATACCAAATTTTGACAAAAAGCTTAAATAAAAAATAAACAACAATTACTTAGATTTCAGCAAGTGTTTGAATTTTACCCACGTACTGTACTAGTACAGTAGGTTGCATTTTTAGTTGAAATTAAAATAACTTTATTCTTGCATTATTGATATTAGCGGTTATTGTAAAAAATAACCTTTTTATTCATATTAGTTATTTAGTACCTAGTGAGTACAGTTATACATTTCTCTTACGATTCAGCTACTCGTTTTTCAGCAACTACTGGTAACAAGTACTATTAATAATACATATTATAATATGGAAGTATTGAAGAAACTCGTAATTTTTAAATAAAATGTGATTAAACAATATATTTCAGGTTTCCGAAGAGTGGGTTGATGAAGAAAAATTAGAATTGTGGGAAGTACGTCAATATGGTGAACGGACAGAGCGAGCCACTCCAGTTACCCGCACTTCAACTGGTAAACTGCCTCAGCGTAATGTCGCTCCACCTGCGAACGCTGCCGATCTCAAAGATAAAATGGAGCAACAGTTACGTGAACAACGAGCTGCACATCAACAAAAGAGAGCCCTGGAAATGTCTCAAGGTATGAAAATATAAAAAACGATTA
Source organism: Hyphantria cunea (assembly GCA_003709505.1). Lineage (NCBI taxonomy): Eukaryota > Metazoa > Arthropoda > Insecta > Lepidoptera > Erebidae > Hyphantria > Hyphantria cunea. The sequence continues at coordinate 3,488,265 of PKRV01000040.1, forward strand.
CTTTTGTAAATGTTTATTATGCTGTTTGTGTTGTTTATTACGTAAATAAATAACTTTAACATAAAAATCCATCATTATCATTGGAACTAAATTTAAACTTATGTTTGATTGGTATAGTAAGATAATGCAAACTTAACTAATCTTACTTTTTATCATACAGAAAAAAATAAGTCTACGCCAAACCAGACATCCGGAAAAAGCACACTCACATCCTTATTGACCATGAATACCTCAACTCCTACTGGGCAGAAAACTGTAATAGGTACTAGGAGAATTATTATGACAAAGGGATCTGATGGTTCAACTCGGGTTATTAGTCAGCCGATTTCCAGTGCAACAAAGTGTTCTCAAAATGAAGCAACTACGAAACCTAATGCAACACCTCAGAAAGATGGACCACAAAAAGTTCAAATAATTCGAACCGCAGATGGAAAACTTACTGTGAAAGGTTTATTAGCAGGTCAGCAATTGATTCAAATGCCTGATGGAAAATTACACGTAGTCATGCCTGGCCAACAAGGTGTCACGGGCCAGCTCGTGGCGGCTTCGCCTGCCCCTAAAGAAAGCGGTGTTTCAGCAGCCGAAAGAGAAATTACTCAAAACAAAACCATAGTTGAAGAAGTGAGAACACGGGCAGTTGCACCTAACACTCAACAAGTGGTCGTGCAAGGAAACCGACAAATCGTCGTACAACCACCTCAGCAACTCGTAGTACAATCTCCGCAGCAAGTGGTAATGCAACCAGCACAACAAGTAGTGGTCCAGGCCGGAGCGCGCGCTGGAATACAACCGCGTATGCAGGCCGTGCAGACCGTTATGGTCCAGGGTCAGATACTTCAACGTCCGACTGGTCCGCGACCATCTGCAACTGTCGCAGTGACCCCGAGGTCGCAGCCGCCTCGACCGCGCCCACCCGCCGCACAGCAGATCGTCGTCAATAACCCAGTATTGGTGCAACAAATTGCGGCTGGCAAGATTCAATTGGCGACAGTCAATGGTCAACAAGTTCTTATACGCCCCACGGGAAATAATCAGGCTCAGATAATTGCGCACATCGGCCAGAGTCCCGCTCCCGTTAGCGGAGTGCCTGTGTCGACGGCTACTGCTTCACCCGTGGCGGTAGCTCCGGCGCCTCGGCCCGCGCCTCCACCGCCAGTGCCTATACAACCTCAACCTCAGCCTCAGACTGTACCTCAACAACACCAACTAACAGAGGATGAAATTGTTGAGAAGAGACTTCTCGTGGGTCAACCTCCCGGCACTGTAATAAAAACCGTCACTGCACAGGTCAGTAACATAACACGGATATATAGAATCGTAAAAGGCGTTAGGGTAACTCGATTATACTTTGAAAGCTTTTAGCACTATGAATGTTACAAAAACCATTTCTTTGACTTTGAAATAAAATAGACATTAAATGCACAGCATGCATCAATTTAAGGAAACATTGATATTTCTTATACGGATGAAGGCTAAATTAGTTTGGTAAGCAGATAAGTTGTTCTTTTTTTAATAAGCATATTTATTTTTATAGGTAATGCAGACTAGTAGCGGGCCTAGTATAGTTCTACAGGGTCTTCATGGATATTCATTAACTCCTCAACAGTTGGCTTTAGTGCAGCATCAAGTCAAACAACAACTGTTAAAAGGTAAATTAATAAATTCTATGATATGAGGTATCACACCACCTCAATATTATTTTTAGCATTCATTGACTGCACTTTTACAGCTCAAGAATCAACAGGGAAACAGGGCATGTTGGGTCCCAGAAAGATGTACCTGGCAGTGCAGCCGGCACCCAGCGCTCCTCCACCGTTGACTCCTGTCGTTCCCCAAGCCCTGCATTCTATTCAGTCGTTACAACCTCTTGCAATGCCTACGCACCAGGTAATATATTACTACTAGATGACGATCGTGAGGCGAAATAAGCAATATTTCATATGTATGTATATATATGTATTTCATCTACTTAGTCGTTTGTCCGAGCATTATGACTATACTGTAAATCGCATTTATAATGTTCTAGGATGTGATAGTTACTATGATTTTAGAATGAGGAAAACGTTCCATGCCTTTAAAAACCGCTATTAATATGTTAAATAAATATTATTAGGTAAAACTTTTATATCGGCGGAACCTTTTTTTACTGCCAAGACGCATTTTCGAATAGTATAAAATATAAATCAGTTTTAAAATCAGGGTGGAATCAAAATGAGAGCACTTTAACAGAATATTTCTGATTGAGATCAAACTGTACAGATTTTGGCTGCACTCGTTATGATCATACCCTCTTTTGCTGTGTTACGAGGCGCGTCTGCGCCACAGTTGATGTAAAATATTTTATAAGACTGGTATATGATATTAAAGCGTGTGTAAATTAGTTAGTAATAGCCTTATAGATGATTTAAAAACACCAAAGAAATTTCTGTAAATATTGATACAATATTTGTTTATTAATTTATAACCGTAGTTCCAACATATCTTATTACTTCTTCGTAATGTAAGTATATAGTTTTAGAGTAGAACAATAAATCTCAGTATTATAGTCATTTTGAAAACAGTAATTTACTGAATATTAAGAAATAAGAATATTATTTTTCCATACCATTTTACAACTAGGCAGAAAAGACAATAGAATTTTAATCCAAATATAAATATCACTCACACATCAATAAAACAAAATCGTATGATTTAGTTAAGACATTTTTTTTTTAAATTTGTTAAATTTAAAGACAAAATTATTATTTTTACATTTGTTTTTCATTGTTGATTATATTGAGGCACAGTGCAAATACAGTAATGTGATTGATGTGAGAGTAAGTGAACTACAATAGTTAAATTCAAAGTGTACATGATGTAAAGTCCCTATACATTAATTAGAATTTATGTATGGGTCAGAAATTTTTTATAAGATTACTATGAATACATCAAATTTTGTGTTTACATCATGCACATTATGTAGGAGATTCTAAAGATTTTGTAAATCGAGTCCATACACCTCACTAAGATGTATACATTTGATTGGATGTAAACATAAATTTATTTAATAGTAGGAAAACATCGATTTCGTAAGAATTCGCGAATATTATTATATTATTCAGATTTTGAATTACAATAACTTTAATCAGTAACAAGGAGTTACTGGGGTATTATTTCAAAATAATATAGAAAATGTTTAATAATACCATTTATTTGATGAGGATTTGTTCCGAGAACAGATTTTGAGCTCAATAAAACACAAAAAATTAATAAGTTGTAGTGAAATCCATAGATGAACAATTTCATAAACATTAATGCCATAGACCTAAAAAAAATCAACAAAGCCCAAATGTCGAATTCTTGTTTTGTAACCATGGTTACAATAGTCGAAGCGCCAAAATTAATACTGTTATCATCCTATACATTAATATTTTTTTCATGTTTTCTTTTGTAATAATCGTAAGTCGATACACCAAATATTCGGATTATTAAAGTCGTGGTAAAAATCCAAGACCCTTATTTATTTCCGTTATACGTAAATCTACTTGCTAAGGTTTTATTTTAAAACAAATGTTTTTTTAAATTTTTCTAGTATACTATATATTTATTTAATAGTATAAATAAAAGAATGACTTTTCTTTAATAACACAAAAAAACACTAAATGTTTTGATTTTTTATAACTATCATTTTAAAATTACATAAGCCTAGTTTATGGATTAAAAGAAAAATAAGATGAGTACCAGCACTTACATTACATCATATTTTCATGTTTGACAATGAAGGTGTGTGGGTGTGGGGGGGGGGGATAGTCATGGTTATAAAACAGATATCCTTCGCATCATTTGCACAAAATCAGTTTATACCGTAAATTAATATTTTGTGTTTTATCCAAGTCTTAATCTCAGTTCAGGTAAATATAATTAATTCATATCAAAGATTAAGAATTCTTGAACCATTTCGGATTGCCAAAAAATACTTGATTCATCAATTGGTTTAACAATACGCTAATTGAATGCTCCCAGAATAAGGCTAACTTTAATATATTAGCTGGTATTATATAACTCTTATTTCTTACCGTAAACTTGATTTTTTTTACTGGTTATTAAAATATAAGCTACTGGTTTAAACAATTGCTCATACACCACCAGTTAACATGTATACCTGTAAGCTATTACAAATCGAATCTTATTAATTAATATATTGATGGTAAAATAGTATCATTTCAATAAAATATTAAAATGATCACGTCGACTTTTATTTAATGTTGTCCTGTTTATTTATGTAGCTTTTATTTTTACAATTTTTATTTACTTACAAACGTTTTGTGGGGGTGTATGGGCAATTACTATTGTTAAAATTTACTGCATTAAATTTTATATTTAGGGAATGTGATTTTTATAACTGCCACTCGCTGTTTTTATATTTAAACACTTACTGATATATTCCCACAAACGGATGTCAATGTTATTTAGTTCTTTTTTTTATATTTTACCCCGTTTTAACTTAAAAAGGTGATATCTAGAAGCAAAAAAATATTCTTTTAAAGTACATCACTCCAATATTGTTTGATATATTAAACTCATGTGCTTCAACAATGGGATTCAATACAAAAAACATTGGGAAATGTTTGACATATATTACAACTTTTACTTATAGGATGTTAGTGAGGAAGAACAAATTAAGCGTCAACCACTTTTAAATGGCGAAGAAAATGTAGCTGAAGCTGCTAGTCATAAAGAAGCAACACCCTCCAAACTCGAAGACATAAAAGAAAACAGCACGAAAACAGATATCGTTAATTCTGGCCAAGACGGTCTACAGGGTAGTAAATTCGTGCTAACTCCTGATTACATTCAACAGAGTAAGTAGTAATATGCCATCACCTTTAAATGCATTGTAGCGTCGATCAGTTAGAGTACTATAAGTTACAATAAATGACAATGGCATGAGGAATCATTTCATTGTTAAAATAAATATCAATTAACTACGCGATGACAATATTCGGCATGCAACACTTTTAATATAACATTGAAACGTCGTAATATTAAAATTTTACCAAAAGTAAAAAAAAACGTAAAAGTATTATGATAACTGCTTTAAATTATGATAAAATGTACAGAATTTATACAATACGATTCGAATATTAAACTTTTCACGTTTAGTCACTTAATCTGTACGGAAAACGAGTATTGCACTATAATCGGTAATAACATGTCGTTACAGCCATTAAAAGTGCGCTTAAGCAGGAGAATCTAAACCCAGAAATAGAAGAGAAGCTGCTGCAATTACAGCGTTACCAGGAAAAACGTATGAAACCTGAGGTGGTAGTAGAACGCGAAGTACGGCCACCACCCGCCATCGTGGCTTCGCCTTCCCCGCCGCCGCGTAGAAGAGCGCCTTCAACTCGCCACGATGATGACGACGACGAATGGGTTGATAATTCGCCGCGAAAACGATCGCGCAATCGTCCTATTTCGCCAACGCCGGTTGCTCTACCTACCACCAGGGTTCAGACGCGTGTTATTCCCGCGCCTATAGCACCGGCCACCTCTGCCCCTGTAGCTGCGCCTGCCGCCTCCGTCCCAGTGACGCTTCCACCTAATGTGCCTGTCACTTCGCCCGCCGAAGAGCGCCGGCGTGCCGCCTCCAATCATTCTCGGCTACAAATGTTATTGTTTAAGCATAAAGAAATGCTCAAAAAAGATATCATTAAAAAGCGAGGGCTTCTTGAAAAAGAATTGGGTGTGGAGATTCAGGTGAGCAGATTTTTTGTTTAGCTCTTTTACCTATTTCTATACAGATATATTGCGATCAATTAACGAGTTGTTGTCCATATTGCAGAAGGAACTTTCAGCGGAACTAGCGCTTCGCACAAGAGCAGAACGCACTAAACAAGAGGAGGTTCGAGGCGGTAAACGTCGCAGTACAGCTGTAACGGCTACGCCGAGACCCAGTAAAAGATCCGTGAAGAAAGAGAAACTCTTATGTATTTGTCGAACCCCCTACGATAACACAAAGTAAGTTCAATTCTTTGCCTTTATTATTTATTTTACCATAACTGTGATTTGGCACATTAACTTACCCAACTATTTACGAATCCTGAATCCAGAGCGCAATGAGCTCCAACAATGAAATTTAACATTAAATTAATATGGTTGTTATTTATGTAAATAACATGTAATAAAGGGAATAATAATGTTAGTTCAACAGATAATACAATTTTTTTCTTATATTGATGCTACTTAAAATAGTTTTTTTTAATTACATTTATATTTATTTCTTAGGTTTTATGTTGGATGCGAGCACTGTAGTAACTGGTTCCATGGTGACTGCGTTGGTGTTACTGAAGAAATGAGTAAATCAATGGAGGAATATGTTTGTAAGGATTGTAGGCGTGCTGCAGAAACACAGGAACTCTTCTGTCTTTGTCGACAACCCTATGATAATTCACAGTAAGTATTTTAATACTTTGATTGGGGCTCAAGGAAGACAACCTTTTGTTGTAATGTACAAAGTCAGTTAGTCAGTCAGTAAATTTGTCTCTCTGTTTACGTAATGTAACATATATAGCCAGTCAAGAAATCTAAAATAAAATAACCATTTTTTGATTGTGTTATTTAAGTATTCCTAAATCATTCCTGTTTTCTCCCATTTTGTCCTTGTTTCCCTGAGATAACTAAAATATGTTTACTGTTGAAAAAGCATATTTGGTTTACTTAAACAAATACATTGTAGAGTGGGTATGTTATTTGTAATTCCAATATATATATTTTAACCAAAAAACATATAAATTATACCTTCAGTTGTTCTGTTTAAAGTTAAATTGTAAATGTAGAAATAAGAAATCTTTGATATGTCAATTAGAAAGGATTTCATAATTTTTGTCTTTCATATGTCAGAATTTAATATGTAACATCTCAATGTTTGGTAAAAAACCTCCACCTTGTCGGTCTTAATGAAATTATGATTTTTTTAATAATTATTGAATAAGTGTATCTTAAATTTTTGTTAGATTTTCAATCGTCTGTGTTTATTTATAATCATAGTGAATTATTTTTTTCAGGTTTTATATTTGTTGCGATCGTTGCCAGGACTGGTTCCACGGCCGCTGTGTAGGTATACTTCAATCAGAAGCAGACAACATTGATGAATATGTTTGTCCAAATTGTCAGAAAAATAATTCTGTCAATTATGCTAATATGAAGGAGCTTACGGCGAAAGATTTTGAAAACTTGAAGAGACTGGTCAAACAAATACAATTACATAAAAACGCGTGGCCTTTTATGGAGCCTGTAGATCCTAGAGAAGCACCCACCTATTACAAAGTGATAAAAGAACCAATGGGTATGTAGTGAACTTTGTTTATGTATGATCTTAAGTCCAACCCAAAACAACAGAAAAAATAAAGAATTTGTTTTTTTTTTTTCAGATCTACAGTCTGTGGAACGTAAAGTGAATGAACAAACTTATAGTACTTTAAGTGAATTTATCGGTGATATGACAAAAATATTCGATAACTGTCGATACTTTAATCCAAAAGACTCAGAATTTTATCGCTGTGCTGAAGGACTTGAAGCTTTTTTCGCACAAAAGATAAAGTTCTTTCGTGAAAAATTATTTGAAACAACTCAATGATAACAAAAGTGTACAGTGTTAAAAGTATGAAATGTGATTTAATTTGGACAAAACAGTTTGCTGTTCCACCTTTTTGTTTCCTATGATCTGTCTATAAATTGTAAAGTATGTGATGAAAATTACAAAGAATAATTTATATTAAATTCAAGCTGAAGGTATCTAATAGAGTATATCAGACTCGGTTCTATGTAAGAGTATTTATTGTATATTTATTATATGCTTCGGTAATATCTCTGTTTAAAGCTGATGCTCTTTAGATAGAAAGCTAATGACAGAAAATATTATTATGTATACATTATGTGAGATATTATGTTAGCTGATATAATTTAGCGACTTTAGTTGTGTAGTAATATTTAGAGTAAGGCAAACTTATTGTAAGTAATAAATTTTTAATAACATCCTGGAGTAAATTTTGTTATGGACATAATTTGTAAGATTCTAACCCCCGTGGGATTTGGAGGCGGAAGTGCTCGCCCAAATTTATCGACGGCTGGCTGAATTCCGGGCGGAGAGTGGCGTTCGCCCTCCACCCGAAGACGAAGTACGCGAGTGGTGTGAAGCCGCCCGTCGAGCCACTATGGTTCAGTGGTTGTCGCGGCTGGAGGCTCTTAAGTGCTGGTTTCGCCAATGTGGAGGCTCTCCAGCCGATCATCCTCGAGTGGGCAGGGCGGCAGCACGGGAGACTTTCCTTGCGACTGACGCAGGTGCTTTCCGGGCACGATTGCTTCGGGAAGTACCTGCACTCGGTCGCGCGGAGGGAATTGAGTCCCTCCTGCCAACACTGCGACTGCAGTGAGGACTCGACCCAGCACACGCTGGCGNGTGGAGGCTCTCCAGCCGATCATCCTCGAGTGGGCAGGGCGGCAGCACGGGAGACTTTCCTTGCGACTGACGCAGGTGCTTTCCGGGCACGATTGCTTCGGGAAGTACCTGCACTCGGTCGCGCGGAGGGAATTGAGTCCCTCCTGCCAACACTGCGACTGCAGTGAGGACTCGACCCAGCACACGCTGGCGGTGTGCCCCGCTTGGGCGCCGCAGCGTCGAGCCCTCACTGCAGTCATCGGAGATCTCTCGCTGCCGGCCGGCGGCGAGAGCAGTTTTACCGCAGTCGCAAACTTCTGCGAGGAAGTCATCTCGCAGAAGGAGGCGGCGGAGAAGGCCCGGAAGGACGACCTCCACTCGGACCCGATCCGTCGCCGACGAACCGGGCGGCGGAGGCGCGCCTATCAGCGCCTCATACCGCCCTGAGTGTGGCCGCGGATGGGCGGGACGGGTTTTTCCCTCCCTCCGGTTCACAGGCCAGCCGCGAGGGAGGGTCCGGATGGCGTAAGGAAAAAAAATAAAAAAGAAAGGCTCGTGATAATTTTTTGCCGACCCGAGTTCTTATGGTGCGTTTAGACGAGTACCACGCCTCGGCAGCCCGTCACAAATACAAGCGTGTAAACGCGTGAGATTGTGATAGATTTTTTTGTCAAGTGCATCCCGCTATATTGTCCAAAAGTGATTTGAGTTTTTAAATAAATCAACAGTGGTCTATCTGCCTGTGCATTTATTTTTGGAGCATGACGATGGATGGCGATGCTGACTACCCTTATTATAAAATTATGGATCGACCACCGCTAGGTCGTGAGCACTCTCTGACATCTCCGACTCTGTACTCCGTAGCGTGACTTCCCTTGGTCACATAATATCACAAAAGGTTTCCTTTGAGCGACATGCTCGCATACATGTGATAAGCGAAAGCTGCACTTGTAAGCCAAGGACACAAATATGTGAAATGAATGTAGGTTTCTAATATACATATATGTACAATAAGTTCCAATAACTTATTGTTATGAAATTGGCATCGAGTTAATATTGTTCTTTCTTCAGTCCGGTGGCCTGTGCGTGCGATTGTTTAAATTTAAAAAGGTTCTAAAACTCGTGAAATATGGTGTTTTATGTCTTGAGATATTGCACTAATAGTAAAAGGAATACGGCGAAAATCAAAGGAATAACTTTTCACCGGTAAGTAACTAGATATAACTGCACTGGTCAATAGTGGTTTTGTTGCCCTTGATATAAGTTGGTTTTCGAGTACCTGTATATAAACAATTCATGAAACTATTGATGGTTTCAGAAGATTGGCTCTGGTTTTTTTAAATTATTATTATACATTTTTCCAAAAAATAGTAAAAAGGAAGTATGTAATTAGTAGTTATTTTATTTTAACATTTAATTAAGAGACGCAATAGTTCAAAACAAGAAAAAAAAACATAATAATAAAAGTCATAAAATTATGTTAAACTTAAAAAAAACACCTGTTAGTAGCACTTTTACTATATTTTTTTTGTGACAATTTGTTTTCAAAGACAGCAGGAATCTGCCATCATGTGACGGTTAACTTTTAGATCCTGGTTGAAGACCTCCATAATTTCCTATCCTATCCAAATGATTTTATATAATGATACGGATGATGTAATATGTTAATAATTTCCAAGAAAATTTTCCACCAACCAAAACTTTTCCAAGCCTCACTTACAAAATTAGTCATACCTTCTGTAGATTTTGAATCTTTAATTAAAGTCCGAATTTAAGGGCCATCGAATATAATACAGCTTTTTTTATAGAATAGTGGGCAAACGAGCAGACCTATCGCCTGGTGGACGTAACAAGTGCGTTACCGGCCTTTTGGGTGGCTGGGGTAAGGAATGGGGAGTTTGATGGGAGAAGGATTAGGTGGATGGATCCGGTATCCTCACTCACTCGGTTAAACTCAACGTCGGCGCTTCACACCGATTTTCTGTGAAGTCGTGATATCACTTCAGTCAAGCCGACCCCATTCATACCGAAGCGTGGCTCTCACACGGTTAACGCTTTCAAATTCTTCATACTCGGCTTAAGAGATATTTTACAAATGTATTTAAAAAAAAATTCCTTCCTTATCCAGTGTTTTGACGAATTATTTTCTCATATCTAACTTATGTAGTTTATATCATACCTAACATACCCGAAAGTAAATATGTGTCCTTCAACCTTGTCAATTAACTGAGGTCTTGAATAGTTACAGGGAGAAGGGGCATGGGGGCGGGAATGATGCCCCAAATCGTTATATAAACCTAGTTTTAACATAATAATTGTGTTCTAAAAAGTCAACGTGGAGTGTAAAATTAAAAATATAAAATAAGCTAAAATTATTAAACCAGAGCTAATTCAGTAGTTTCATGAATGTATTCCAAAATTATAGACTTGAAAACATAGAAATCCGCAGAGATACCCGGACAACAAAAAAAAAGTTTTTTTTTGTAGAGCTGTGCTGTTTTAAAATTAATTACGAACAAAATATTTTAGGACGTCATTGTTTACTTACTCGACTACCTAAGAGTACAACATAGAGAAGTTATATTTAAGTAGAGTTTACTAACGTTTCGTTGTGTAACATTAATGTTCATGGGCATACCCAGGTTTTGGGCCAGAGGGGAGGACAAATCTGGTTTTTATAATACACTAGCTGAACCCCGCTGTGTTCCCCGCTATTACAGTTGTTACCGCGAGTTACACCGCGAGGCGAAGCTAGTTTAAGAAAGTAGGGCTAGTGATGTACTTTAGACTAAGTTACTCCTTACATTATTAGCTATGAAAGTTCCGTCAAAATCAGTCCAGCCTTTTTAGAGATTAACCGAAACAAACAGACAAACATAAATTTTAAAAAATGTGGTTATTTTAATATTACAAACAGACACCCCAACTTTATTTATTTGTACAGATATTTTTATATAAATTCTTTAGATACAGAAAAGCTATTTTAAAAGTAACTTTAGAGGGTCTTCAGAAAAACGGTTACAAATGTGTTCCGTAAAAAAATTTGCTAACTCTATGTTAGCAAATTTTCTATGTACCTATACTGAGCGTACAGAGCCCATTCATTCCACCTTTGATCATATGTCAGCTTAGCCACGTTTTTACGTCGAGGTGACTGGTGTCTGGGTGCTGAATTGTCTTAATGTGACCCCTAAGTTGGAGTACTTCAATGATCTGATCTTTACGGTACTCAAAGTGGCTCGACTAGATTCAGTAATGTTGTTATGGAAGCGTGGAGTGCGTGGACCGAGGCGGCCACCGATTGAGGTTCCAAGCGCGCCATTTTTGCTTACAGCGTGTTTGTAGAAAGGGCGCTACACTCGATTTTTACTAGTTGTACAATGTACTCCAAATGGCAAAAAGTACTTTTTTAAAACTTAACCATAAAAGAAAATAGTTAGTACTTATCAGGGATGTAACCAAACCCAGGGGGAGGGCAGCTGCTCCTACCTGCCCCTCCCCTCCTCGGTACGCCCATGTTAATGTTTTAATAAAATGTTATAATTTACACTATAATTTATACTTTAAATCATATAATTAGCATTTGCAAAACATCGTCTTTTTAAATTTTCTCGTTCGAGCCAAGAAATAAAGGGAAAATGGATAAAATTTGTTCAAAACAACTGAAGTGAAAACCCCTGATTACCATCCAACCATAGTAACTTGCACTTTAGCGGACAGGATAAATACACAACCAAAAATGGAAGACGTTTTCTGAAAAAGTCATATGATGAGGTGACTAATATAAATTAAATAATGTAAGTTATACCTTTTATTGCAAAAAAGTGATAAAAAACTTATTGTTTTAGTTACCACTAACGGAATATTATATTTGTTTTAGCGAGAGATATCTCCCAATGCTGGAACAATGGAACAATCAATTTTTGATCCCGGAAAATACTTCTCAAATGAAAAATAAATAGTTTAACCTCGGTTAGCTTATTATAATTTCATGGCTTTACCAAAAACTTTCCTTCGGGAATCCCGGAAAATGGCTAGGGATGCGAGTAGCGGATTGAAAGGACGTCGGCTTTCCCAACCGGATTTGGATTCAACCAAATATTCCAGTAAAATCATTGTTTTTCGAGTTAAAGTTTGGCAAAGTGGAGATCTCCGTTCTGATACGGATACTTCAATACTTTCATTACTTTGTGAAAATAGCGTTTCTATTTATAAATGTATAGCCTCATTCATTTCTTATTTAAATAATAAACTTTAAAGTTGTAAATAATCATAGTCATGTTGTAAATTCATATGGAAACATGTAATTTTATCTTCTTCCATCTCATTAGAATATACTGATCCTATATCTGCTGTAATCTAAATTCCGTTTTATCTATTTCAATCATTCCTTTCGTTTCCCTAACTTTTAATAAATAAAACTAAACTCGTGCGAAGCCTAAGGGAAAAAAAACTTAGAAACAAAGTGTCGTTCTTAGACAACTTCTGAATTTCACCGCTAAAGGCGCGTGGTTAATCTTTGCACTGCTAATAATCCGTTGTGCTGACGTTGTGTGCATGCCGTGCCACTTTTTAGATTAAATATTGACATCCTATAAGCAGGTTTTCTTTCAGTTGAAAACCAGTTGCCTGAAATTTAGTGCTTTAACAAATAAATTTATTTAACCAATTATGGCACTTGTAGTAGACACCTAATTGAGAGTCGTTTGAATGGAACCAGTTACATTATTATTTTTTAAAACTGATTCTCTAGAAATATTCGTCTATCGTACAATATATTCGTATTATAGTCAAGTTTAGATTATAATCTGATTTTATAACTTGGTGAAGGTAAAACTTTGTGAACAAGCGAATCGTAGTAGTCGATTTAAAATATGCCACGAAATTATTTTGAGAGATAGATCGATTTGACATTGACAAAAGATTATAATTTGTCTTTGGACAGCGTATCCGAACGTTTGAGGACGGTCGTGAGGTTATGTTTACTGCATAATTTTGTCGAGTCAGAATTCTGTCGGTATCTAATTTAGGACAAAACTTGCTCAATCAGTTAAAGTTACGAAGTAAGTAAATTAAAATGTTGGTAACGCTGAAGACTTTACAACAACAAACTTTTCAAATAGAAATTGACCCAGAAGAAACTGTTAAAGCGCTTAAGCTGAAAATCGAAGTAGAAAAAGGTAAAGAATATGTTGCTGATCATCAAAGGCTTATTTATGCAGGGAAAATATTGTTGGATGACAATAAAATATGTACTTACAACATAGACGAAAAGAAATTTGTTGTTATCATGGTGACTAAACCAAAAACATCGGAAACCCCAGCTTCAACTACATCGGCCCCCGAAGCTGGTGAAAGTGCTTCCACAGAGAGCGGTGATGCTAAAGCGAAACCCGCACCCGAAGAAGCTCCTAAACCGCAACCTGCAGCGGAACCTGAACCCGTTGCAACCTCTAACGAACCTGATTTCGAATCTACTGTTCAAAGCATTATGGATATGGGATATAATAGACAGCTAGTTGAACAAGCTCTGCGAGCTTCGTTTAATAACCGAGAGAGAGCTGTAGAATATTTAATAACAGGTATTCCAGAAGAATTACTTCAAGAACAGGAAGGTGAAGAAGGCCCAGATGATGATCCTCTGGCATTTCTCCGTGATCAACCTCAATTCCAACAAATGCGTGCAGTCATCCAACAAAATCCAAATTTGTTAAATGCTGTTCTTCAACAGATCGGCCAAACAAATCCAGCATTGTTGCAGGCTATTAGTGAACACCAACAAGCCTTTGTCAGAATGTTGAATGAACCAATTAACCCCTCAGCTGCTGGAGCTGTTGCTGAAGAGAGTGCTATTGAGGTACCGCAAGCACAACAACCGCAAGTTTCACCGCAAGATAAAGAGGCTATTGAACGATTAAAAGCATTGGGTTTCCCAGAGCATATGGTCATTCAAGCATACTTTGCTTGTGAAAAAAATGAAAATCTTGCTGCAAATTTCCTATTGTCACAGAATTTTGACGATTAGAATTTAAAAAATAACTTTAACAAAGTGGAGAGACAAAATTATGAATATAACACAGAAGTGTATTAAATATGTTGTCTACATCAATAGCCTAAAATAGTGTTTACTGCTTATGTTCCATGTGTATTTTTACACTGAATTTAAAACATTTTGTCATAATTAAATACCTAATAAATTTCTTATTGTTCAATTAATTTTATTTTAATCTCAATTTCTTCACTATTAGTGAAATAACAGATTTAACCAGTAAGAAGTTTATATATATATATATATAACCTTTAGTAAATTAAATAATAGGTTATTATTTTGTTAAAGGTGTGTGTTAACACAATCATTCTAAATGTACATGTCTTTATTAAGGTAAATGTAATTAGCTATTTGTACTGTTTTTATTGTTATTTATAGCATAGGAGGCATAACAGCAGATGGATTACCTGATGATTAATGCCTATATGTGCTTGTTGTCTATAAAGTGATGCTATTCATATAGCATTCCGGTCAAGCCAAGCTGAAATATGGTTCTCAGGTGATAAATAAATTAATATTTCGGAAGTCTATCACACAAACAGCATATAGTCCCAAATTAGGCAGAGCTTGTATCATGGGTATGACACAACTGACATTCATACATAACACTTTTTTGGTAAATTTATACACATTATACATAGAAGATACCCACAATCCGAAATAAATATTAGCAGATCAAATTTGGTCTGAGCCAGGCATCGAACCCGAGACATCAAGCACGGTATCTTATCTGATAAAGACAAGTATTCTCTTTGATCCTTTTGAGGGCACAGGTAATTCCCTCGTTTATGTTTGACTTCTCACTGTAATGGCAATGAAGACACCCTGGTGGTACTTATATAATATCTAATATCGACGCAATTTTCCCTCTCATTATGATCCCGAGTCCTTTGACGACCACTCCTGGATTCTGCTCATGCGTTTCAATCAGGCAGAGCAGTCATTTTGGCAGCTAAAACATAAAAAAGAAACTACGAGACGCTAGTTTAACTATTGAAGAGAGAACTTGCTGTTTTATCTGGTCTTAAATTAATTTTTTATCCCCCCCCCATCTCGGAAAGAGTATTTATGCCCTTCGATAGCTGAGTGCAAAAGCCGTTTTAATCCGCTAGAGAATAAAGTAAATAGGAATGATGACTAATTTTGAAAAATTGTTTTATGATGTTCGAAAGTATCTCCTATTGTCAAAAACAATTATATTTCTAGGTTTAGTAAGAAAAAATTACGATTTATATTTTAAGGTTAAAATTCAAGCCAAAACGTTCGAAGTGTCATGGCGACATCTCGTCGCAGACGCGACGTCACCATTTGTCAACCAGTGATAAGTATAGCCTTAAAAACAGTAAATTGATCGTCGATTATATCCGAACGAAATGATCTTTATACACAAGTGACGTACTCGCTCTGATTGGTGTTCAACCTAACATGGATGCTATATATATATATATTTTTGTTATTTACTATTGATCTCACTTTAAATATGAAAATAAATATTTTTATACTCTATGAATCTTTTTTCATCAGATAAATACACAATTTTAGAGGTTTTCGGTTACTGTGAGGACTATTTAATTTGGAACATCGTGTTCACTAAATTTGAAAATGTAACTAGGTTGGTTGAGTTGAGTCCATGGTGCCGAAATTATCACCTTTTTTAATTTGTTTAAAACTCAGACTCTAAACCTCCTTGGGGTACTTTTCTGATTTGCTTGGCCCGCGCCATTTTGTTTTCACGTCATATTGTTAATACCATGGTCCAAGAAAACAAGGTCTCGTATTCCGAGAGAGACACAAGCGACGTCACTATCCAGTTACCCCTTTTTTAACAACAAAACACGTAATGAAGGAAATATTTTCAGTCACCATTCTATTGAAAAGAAATTGAAATCGTCGTTTTGTGTATTTAATCATTTGATTAAATATTTTGCGGATTTCTTTATTCAATTTTAACTATATGATAACGTAAAACTTTATTGTTATATCGAATTCGCCCAGGTAATAATTGTGGTTGAGGAGTTATTATTTCACACTTCAGGTAGCACTGAAATGGGCTTTGTCAGTGCTAATCTTTCATTCATTATGGCGTATATCGCTATTCTCGTTACACGCATAATTCTGTCTCGTTCAGTGCTAGTGTACACAGTGACTCTAAAATATTTATTTGCATTTGTCAAAAATGATTGGTTATTCTATTCCGAACTGGTTCGGCTGCATCGATTTAAATAAAATTTGTCATGGAGATACTTTGATCCTTAAGGAACGGTATAAGCTACATAAATTACCAAAATAACCAACATACACGCGGGTGGAGCCGCAGGCAAAAGCTAGTACTATTATAAGAATTTGAAAATAGGCTTTTTGTGTGTATTATAGTATATATTCTTGTTAGGTATACCAATTTTGATAGTTGCATGGTACTTGTCTTGAGGTCACTTGGCGTTAATGTTGACGAGAGAGGTCGATGGTTAGGTGTTTCGAAACGGCTCGTATTTTTGAAGTAGAAGGGCCAGACCAAGGTTCTGACTAAGGGTCTTTCAATGTAATGGCTCCTTTGATACATTTACATATTTTAGACTCATTTTAGTTGTTAGTAAGTAGTAATCCTCTCTGTATCCCTCTACAACCGCATTGGACTTCCAGCCTCCATGGCGCTTAAGAGACAGGAGATCAGCTCCTGAATCGGCCACAGTGTGGCTAAAATTCGTTGGAAACAATGACCCATGTAGTTCTCGAAATGTTGCCGTTTCTCGTGGGGTACTGTCAATTTTATTAGCATTCATAGGCTGTCTGACACACTTTCCGGTGTGATATTGTACAAAAAATGGATTTGGAGTATTAGGCGGGCCTAAGGCTTGATATTTCTCAAAAATTGTCACGTATGTATTACTTCCGAATGAGTTTCGGTCTCATTTTGTCTTTGTATTAGATAAATTAATGAATAGTCAGTCATCTGAATATTTCTCAATGTTTTTGATATGAAGTTGTGTTAGTTCATGACTTACTCAAGAATAAGAACAACCTGAAAGGTAAAGAGTATTGTAGTATAGAAATTGATAAAATCGATATGCATGCGTAACTATGCCTATTAATATATATTTGGTACGTATTAGATTATGCTAAGTAGTTGATTAATATACTTGGGTAAGTATTGAATGTGCAACTGAATTACTTTTGCCGCTAAATATCAGATGCTTCGTTAAGACAGTTTTCAAATTCAGATGCGTGAAAACTTAGCTTTTTTTGGTTGATGACCAGATAAGGTTTTTTTTTAAAAATGCTACTAATTTAGGATAGGTGTCAATATGTATGGTTTTTTTTTCATCTTTATTGTTGCTTTCAGCATTGAAAACATACTTCATAGAGTGCTTGATTTCTTGGTCTCTGATAGTTCAATAAAATATGCCAGCAAAACGTTTTTAGAGAGTTTTGGCTCCTTTAGTTGGTCGCCACGTGTTAAACATATAATACTATGCTTGACTGTTTCAAAAATTTATAGCGTGATTGTCGAGGGAGAAAGCTCACTTGTATAACAAACAACTATTTTGTAGTTTTGAATCCGGTGTTAATTTTGTTCCCCTGACGTGTATAGGGAACGCATTTTTATTATGGAATGCCAAATTATTTCTGCCTTTTATCCAAGCGAACATGAAACCATGAAACGTCGGCGCTCCGATGAGATTAAAATTGGATCCTCACCTATGGAACATCGACTAGGTAGGTTCTATGCGGTGTGAGGTTCACCGTGGGAGAGCCACGCTTCGGCACGAATGGGCTAGCTGGAGGAGATAAATACGGACGGACACTCAAGCTCTGCTTAGTTTGGAACTAGATGGCGTTGTGTGAATATTGTTGATTTTAAGCTCATACCTCTCAATGCATGCTATCCTAATATCACTGTCCCAAATAAGACATAATGGCTTTGAAAGGATGTATATTTCGTATTAGGTATCATCAATTATGTGATATTGTTTCAAATAAAACTAAACTAAGGTTTAGTTTTACCGGCATTCAGTCTGGTGGGGCCATGATGTTTACTCGTGAGTTTTTTAAGTGGTGTGACCTCTGTTTGTGTTTACTATAACAGTACTAACTCAATAGGCTCGTCCGTGTCCAGTTAGAAATAGCATATTTTTCTAAAACATTTATTATAGAACCAATTACACCCAGACAAAATCATTACACAATTACTTTAGCAAGAGAGCTACTGAACCCTTCCCTAGCAACGGTGAGTCTGTAAGGCTAGAAATTCTTGTAGTAATGAGTCATAGCATGTTAGTATTCACCTGGCAGGCCTCAGCCCTTCACATCATCAACCAATATATTTTTGAAAGCGAGCTTGAAATTTTTATACGATTTAGTTCATTCGTTGAGGAGTTAAAAAAAATAACAGGCGTTTCCGAAGAGCATATGTACCTGGCAGGCGAACCGAAAGGTGTAATGATATCATCAATGAAGACAAACTATATTCTGTAAAGTTACAACTTGTAAATCTATAAATCGATAAAAAAATTGAAAAGAATATATTCAGGGGGTGGGTCACCCTTATGATGTTGACCAATTCTCAGAACTATCTAATATGTACACAAAAGTTTATAAAATTCGGTCCTGCCATTTCGGAGAAGTTTGGTAACAAACGCCGCGACACGGGAATTTTATATACTAGTCAAAACAAAATAAGAACTAACACGTTTAAACAGTATTCTTATGAATTCTTGAGGTTTCAGGATTGATTAATAATTAAATTGGATTCAAGATATTAGCATGTAACTGTTTTTTGTTCCCAATAAAGAAAAATAAATAAATAAAATAGTTACAGTTGGTAAGTCCATATGTCGTCGAATTCTCGGCATAACTTTTTCAAAATGTTTCAATATTCAGCCACCAGTTAAACAAAACTTAAACTGTTCCTGACAGAATCGTCACTTTGAGTTAAAATCCGTCTTAAAAATCGGGTAGAATCAAGCGTTTACAATAAATTATCAAAAACTACCCACTTGAAATTATGTAGCTGGAATACTCAATACATCTTTGTAATCATATAAGGTAACACCACAATAAATAATCAGCTACTTGAGAACGCATAAACTATAAATTATCGCTACCGACGTAAAAAATAACAAGTGCCCCTTATTTTATTTTGATTAGTATTTATTAGAAGATAGCATAATTTCTTAACACTCAATACCGTGGGAGAGCCACGCTTCGGCATGAATGGGCCGGCTCGACCGGAGT
Organism: Hyphantria cunea; assembly: GCA_003709505.1. Taxonomy (NCBI): domain Eukaryota; kingdom Metazoa; phylum Arthropoda; class Insecta; order Lepidoptera; family Erebidae; genus Hyphantria; species Hyphantria cunea. The sequence goes on from PKRV01000040.1 coordinate 3,507,962, forward strand.
GATACCACGGCCTCACAGAAAACCGGTGTGAAACAGCGCTTACGCTGTGTTTCATCGAGTGAGTGAGGATACCGGAGGCCCATACCCCAATCCAACGCCCCCTATCCCCCTCACCATCCCCCTTCCCCCCAGGCCGCCATAGTGTGGGTCACCATGCTGCATTGTTCTTTTTCGCATTGAGGATGGTGACCACCACTCTTGGATTCTGCTCATGCTTTCCATCAGGCAGGGCAGAGTCATTTTGGCAGCTTAAATATATAAAAAAAAAAAAATAACAGGTGAGAAAGATACTACTGGTGCGAGAGTAGAAATTAGTCTGAGCATACTCGGACGATCCTAACACGACGAGCTTCTCATTGTTAGGCATAAATAACATTAAATTGTCGAAAAGTATCTAAATCCATGCAATGTACATGTCAAGTAATCGATATATACGATTTTTAAGTGTTCAAAACAAATCGAAATTGTTATAACCCGGCATACTTTTAAGGCATATTGAGTCATACATAACATTATTTTGTCGAAATATCCAAATCGATGTGATATACGCATTAGTTAATCAGAAGATACGAGTCCTACTTCTTTAGTTTGTAATTGATTTTGTGAAGATATGTATGTACAAAATAAAATTATAAACTACGCGTAAGAAATATAAGATTTTTGATGTTTAAGGCGTAAATAATAAGACCACAATAATACATCAAACAGTTAATATTATTAATTTTATAAATAGCATTAAGTTAACATAAAGAGCTATGTTGGTATAAATTTTATTCATTCTAAGTAAAGGCACTTTCCACAATGTCTATTATTATTATTACTGCTTATCATTTACCATGATTGATCTACCCTAATAAACACAGATTAAAAAATAACAACAATATATGTGATCTGTATACACAAGTGGTATAAATCAACTCGTCCATTATAATAATAAACAATTTAATTGTCATTATAATTATACTATCTTAAAACATTTGTATATCAATCATGGCAAACCAAATATAAAATCTTATTATAACTCTGGTAGTCATCTAAAATTACCCATTCACGAAAACAAAATATAATATGTGTATATTATTATGTGGACGATCGTAGACAAGAATGGTAGGCAACAACTATTAAATCATCTTAGTTTTCACAATAGTAGAACACATAAAACCAGATTTTCTGATAAAATACCACTCCTCTCATCCACATCATTACACTAGTATATTATATACAAAGTTTTTATACATCCCTTTTTACAAATCTGTCATCTATACACAATGTACAAAATTCTTATTTCCATTTATTATAGGTATGTATCATTTATTAGTATTAGAAAAATTATAACTGTACATTGCAATATGGATATTGCACAAAACAACTAAAATATTAACTTTGGCTTATCCATTAGAAACACCTTTAGGGTGTCGAAAGTATAGGTATATATAGTTCACATACAGTACTGTATCACTTCAGTATCTTTAATCACAGACACACGTGACCATCGTTAGCAGTGTGATAAGACATCTATAGACCACAAGTAAAATTACAACCAAAAAGTACCTTAAAGAATCAAAATTACCGCAAGTAGTTGACATATTAAATAATAGAATATTAAAATTTCAAAAACATAATGACATAAAGAACACTAACTCCAAAAATGGCACCAAGTCGAACTTGCTTGAAATTCTAGCTATAAAAACAATAGATTGGAATGGTAAATAAAGCTATGACTGATGTTTTCTGTTTTTAAACTTAAAATATTATGGTACTTTGTCAACAATTGCGATACTATTATTAACGCGATAGAATTGAGTCCTAATGACTAAGTTACGCTGAGTCGGTTCTGTGATTCTTACTGCATAAAAAATCAAACAAATGATGTTCAAACAACAATAGAAAATTACAAAACACATTAACAATTCAATACATCAAATCTAACAATACTTTTAAGAAAATATGAAATGATCAATTATGAATTACATAAAGTGAACAACTTGACTTGATCAACTGCTAAGAATACAGAATTGCAAACATGCAAACACTAGCATGAGAGCCCACCCAAACAACTCGAACGCTGCACTCCAGCACAATACGAACAGTAACAATGTGCGCCTTAAGGCTCTCAATCACAGGGCAGCGGCACACCCTTTAGCCAGCTGGACCTCATTCTGTCTTTTGCTGACAATATAATTCTTTTAAGGATTTTAGTTCTTCTATTAGTGCTTTGTTTTGATTTTCGAGCACTGCAACTCTATTCTCCAAACATTTAATGTATTCTTTTTTCTTGCGACGACACTCTCTTGCCGCTTCACGATTCTTCAGAAGACGGAGCTCGCGTTTACGCGTTTGATCTTCGAGCATAGGTCCTGAAATAATAGAGGGGTTTATCCACTTACATTATAACATCGGTGACTATACTACCTTAGGTTATGTTTATAGTGATACCTACCAGGCACATAGAAATGGTCATCTTGATTGGTGGCATATTGCACGATTGCGCCACCGCCCGCGGTGCCGGAAACCGCCAGTGTGTGCAAACCACTCTCTGTTTGAAGAGCTCCAGCTGGGATCACTGAAAAAATATTTTTCTGTTAGTTTTAAACACAGTTTATAAGGATTCTAAAAGATTGTTTCATATACAATTATGTTTTATTCATGTATAAAGATTGTGCTCCGTTTTCAAGGGCAACTGATGGCAAAAAAAATGAAACAATGTCTAAGTAAGGGGTTGCATTAAAATTGCAGGGCGATTAAGGCTACAAAGTTCGCCGCGTTTGTTTAATAAAACTTAAATATTAAGGATGTTGAAATTTTGACATTCATTCGGATCGTAGTTGGTCCAACTGCGTTTGTGGTGCAACTGTTTACTGTCAGCAAACATTTATATGTTTTCTGCACTTTCGCTGCACTGCGACTCAACATTTGCAAATTTATATGTTAGTGCAATTACGCAGAGAGCGTTCGTAGAAAAAAAAATGAATATAGATAGAGAACGGCTATGAAGAAACTTAGTTCTTTTTTAAACGAGTAGTAATCTTTGTGGATAGTGGTCTCAACCAGCTATGTAAGATTTTGGTGATTCTATGCCTACTAAAACCATAAATTTCAATCCCGGTGCCTCGAATTGAACCTATGTATAAAGAAAATTTAAAAAATACAATCCTAACACAAAATGGCCTTGGTCGTAGATTTAAAACAAACTTGATAAACAGACCACAACGGAATAGTGGTTCCTATAAATTCCTATCTACTCTAAGAAGCATTACAAACAACAACCTGAATCATCTCAGGTTTTTTGGAATCAGTAGTAAAGATTGTAAAGATTTGGCGTCGCCATTGTTAAGAAGACTTTTTTAACCGACTTAAAGAATGAGGAGGTTTTATGTTCCACTGTATATATATATATATACAGTGGAACATAAAACCTGTGAAAATATGTATAAGTATAAGTGAAAATATGTATATATGTATATATATAT
>PKRV01000040.1:3522026-3773416 GCA_003709505.1 Hyphantria cunea
AAAAGACAACTCCCGCGTTAGGAATATACATTCCTGTGTCGCGGGGATCTTTACAAACATACATGAAACGGACACAAAGTACACCCAGACTTAGAACAACAATTTATGGATCTCACAAAGTGTTGTCCCATGTAGGATTTGAACCCACAACACTTGGCGTAGCAGGAAGCGGTGTGGCGACCACTGAAACCACTAGACCAACCGTGTAGTCAATTTAATTAATTTATTAAACTTAGCAAATTAAATTACTGGTTTTAAATATTACTTAATATTTAAAACTAGTAATTTAAGTCATTAAAACATTTCTTATAACTTATGTAAGTCTTTACACCTTTTTTTCTCTTAGTACCCTGCATTCAGATTGACTAGCTCGAAACAGTTTCATTGTTTGAGTTACTAGGTATTCATTTATTTCCCCAGTCACGGAATAGCCTCTTGTTAAATTTGATTTTTTCTTTGGCAAATGTTTTTTTATTATTCCTACACTATCTCCTATTGCCCATAGCATAGTAATTTTCCCCCATTTTTGTAATATTGTTTGTTGGTGCTCCATTCCTATTGGTCTTAGTGATAATATATTGCCTATAGCCAACCTTGATAAATGGGTTATCTAATACTTAAATATTTTTTCAAATTGGACCAGTAGTTCCTTAGATTAACGCAATCCAGCAAACGAACAAACTCTCCCACTTTATATATTAGTATAGATTGGATCATACATCACTTAGTGTAAGTGTTGTAATGTAGTCTTTTAAATGGTGTTAGTATGCCTTACTTGATGTTCATCTTGTTCTTTAATTATTTTCATGAAATTCACTGGTTTTGATATATAGGAGCATCATTTATATTTTTAAGTACTGCAGATATGATACGGCAGAAGCCTTATTCATAAACATTTAAGTTAGTTCTCTGTCATTTTCAACATTTATATATATATATACATATATATATATATATATATATACGTATAATATCCATACGTCTATTAAACACAGTGCGCTCGTATAAATGGCCTTTATTACCATCACAAACCTCGTTGGTACTACTAAGGACTAATCTTCGAGGTGACTCCAGTTGTTTGGACTGGTATTTTTCCACGTGCAGAATCGCATTACAGAATTGTATGTGCGATCGTCTGTGTCGCCTCTATGCAGACCCTGAAGATATTAGTTGCACCCATATTACACAGATGTTACTCAGTAAATATTTGTGAACAATGAATTGGTTTAGGTCGTGCTTTGATGAAGCTCCTTTCAAGGTTGCTTTGAGAGTCAACCAAAGTTCTTAGCTCAAATTCTCGAGGTGTACAGCGTTAGCTGCACTTGTAACGGCGTATAATTTTAGTATATTCCACCCATCCAATAAAAAATATTTAATACATGTCAATTCGTTTTTAACTTGCACCTTGATATAAAGGTGTATCTTCTTATAAACTACAGAAATTAATTAAAAATATATCAAAGAACATAAGTCATAAAAAAACCATTAGAACCTACTTTTTACGTCAAAACTATTCCCTAAATGTAATGATAAAATAAGTAGATTCTTGACGTACACGTACTAACGTGTACGTCAAGAATCTACCGTGACTAAACAGAACTTATCAAACCGATGATGGATAGTGTAGAAATACTATAAGGCTCGTTTGTATTGAAGTTGAATGATAATCGTGTAAGATTCTGTTAAATGTAATGAGGGAACTAAGGAGCGACTTGTGGTCTCTGCCTGTTTTAGAGATTGAAACGACCAACACCTCACCGTGTTCTGTCATTTCAAGGGTTTAAGATGTACCGTATAGAGGACTGTATTTTCTAGAAAACAGACTAAGTCGTCTATTATTCAAAACGCCTCGTACTCGTCAGGTCGTCACTTAGAACCACATAGATATAAGTACTAGGCTTGCGACATATTATCCAAGCTACCCATGACTGGTGATTACCTGCGTTATCCGGTAGGAGAGAGCACTTGATGTCACTCCAAAAGATCCATAGCGGTGCTTTCCAAAACCATCATCGTGGCTTGTCCTACGCCCAGTCGTTCAAGTCGTTCTTTCCGGTGGGGCACAGAGGATTTGGCCGATGACCTTAATTACAGGAAGGACAGGTCCTTCTCCCTTGCTCTTCCTTGTGTGGCGTTTCAACTAGATGAATCAGCCCTACAAAAGACCGTGCCTTTCCCTATATAATCTTATTTAGGGGGCGTCCTTACCTACCTCGATAAAGGACATCTTAAGTTTTTTTTTTTTAATACATGTAATAATAAACGCGATATCATTTATATATTTTCAGATATCTGAAATATTTTCACTGAAATTGGATAAACTTAAACAATTGAAATTTCAACTTCTAAAATCTAAAATGCAAAAGGATATTTTCTGTGATGGCACTATATACACAGGCTCAGCTGGAATGGCGTTATATTATTTAATGCAAGGAATCAGAAAACCTGACAATCCCGAATATCTTCAGGTAAATTAACTTTTCTCTGCTCTATGTAGGTATTGTATATAAACAAGTTATAAACATAAAAAAAAAACATTTTGGCGCTCGGCTTATTAACCACCTTATCTCTTAGCGGAGATGTGGGACTAATCATATTTAGAAAAAAAATCCTTGAACCCTTATTTCGGCATGGGTGCAAATGTGATGCCAACTTCTTCCTATATGAGAAACTATGGTATGAACCTTCCATGGTAAACATTTGTATTATTAGCACGTAAGATCAGTGAACGGCTAATTCAATATCTATCATAGTTATTACTGTAAAATTTTGAAAAAATACTTTTAGGTTTTGACAATGCCCTTGGAATATTTGGAGAAGGCACCAAAAAGGCACTTGAGACCTAATTTTTTTATTATTTAACTTATTATTAATAGTCCTATTCTGCAGACAGCTGCGAAGTACATCGACGTTCAGAATTTAAAAGGACGGAGAATCAGCTTCCTATGCGGTGACGCCGGACCACTTGCTATAGCGACTATTATAGCTTACAAACTAGGCGACACACGTCCAGAGACCTTGCCCGACTATGAAACTTTAGCTCAAAGGTAAATATTTTTTTTTTTTTTTTTATATATGCTGCCAAAATGACTCTGCCCTGCCTGATGGAAAGCATGAGCAGAATCCAAGAGTGGTGGTCACCATCCTCAATGCGAAAAAGAACACTGCAGCATGGTGACCCACACTATGGCGGCCTGGGGGGAAAGGGGATGGTGAGGGGGATAGGGGGCGTTGGATTGGGGTATGGGCCTCCGGTATCCTCACTCACTCGATGAAACACAGCGTAAGCGCTGTTTCAAACCGGTTTTCTGTGAGGCCGTGGTATCACTCCGGTCGAGCCAGCCCATTCATGCCGAAGCGTGGCTCTCCCACGATTTCAATAAACTTAGATACATTTATAATATTCTATGTTGTTTAGTGCTGTTAGGTGTTTCTTGGTTTTCTATTAGGGACTTGTATTTTAGCTAATGGATTAGGTTGTTGTGCCTGGTTTAATTCAAATCTTAACATCTGGTCCCTTTAATTTTATTGAAATATAAAAGTTGTATCTACTTACGTATTTTGCAAGATATTTATGGTACCTTAGACCCCCAAAATACATTACAAAAAGTCAGCCAGTCAGTGAATTTCGATGACGTAGCCATCGACGTCACATTTCATTTCGACCAATAGTAAGCGTTTTGTAAGTTTGAATTTCCCTCTCTTATTATTTTATTTTTTTGGATATGGCAATCTGTGCCGATGTCGACAATTCTGCCAATGACATATGAATGTAAGAGATTAGTGTTAAAAAAATACAAAGATAGCAAAGTGAAGAAGGAAGAAGGAAAACTGATTAAAGTTTAATGGAATTACAACGTATTCCCTCTCTTAATTTTCACTTTTTATTTAATGTTTTCTGAGTTTAAATAACCACCAAATAAAAACATACGCTTTAAGTATATCGTAAAGACAATAAAGAATTTGATACATAAATTTTTTTATATATATTCTCTATTCTTGGGATTAATGATTATTTTTTATAAAATAAAAGTAGCCTTCCCTAAGCTACTACGAGACTTATGACTCGCACTAGACCAGTGACAGATTTTTACGACACTTTGCATTCAATTGTTTTTTTTTTTAACTATTGATTAACTTTTCAGGCTGCAGGCTTTGATCTCATTATTGAACGATTCGCCAGATGAAATTCTGTACGGCAAATCTGGATATCTCTACGCGTTATTGTTTGTTAGTAAACATATTCCCGAAGAAGATATTATACCCGCAAGTCACTTCGAAATGGTACTTTTTACTATTACTCTGTTACTTTTGGATGACTAGACAATTCAAAATGCGTTACAATACTAAGATGTAAAATAATTATAAGCCCCATTCCCACATGGATTGCCGGGATAAAATGTGGTAGTATACTACATACGTGGCGCTCATAGCCCAGTTGCACTCGGTGATTAGAAACAATCATCGAGGGTAAGCAACGATGGCGCGGTCAGTACCTGGATGGGTGACCGCTGGTGGCATGTTACCATGAGCGTCTCCGTGATTCGGAGGTTACGTTAAGCAGTCGGTCCCGGTTGTTATCATACGATAACAGTCGTGAAGCTTAGTTGGAGGCCTTCGGGCGGCTTAAAAACATCCAACGGCAAGTTTTACGTAGCCACAACGTATTCTTGCCAGTCCCCAACCCGCACTTGGCCAGCGTGGGGACGTATGGCCTTAACCCTCTCCTGAGAGGAGACCCGAGACCAGCAGTGGGACATTATGGGTTGTTGTTTATACTACATACACTATATATTGAAGTTTATATATATATATATAGGTACTCTCCAACTACTACTATACCATACCATACAGACCACACTATATGGCCTGTGTCCAGCAGTGAATTGTTGAAGTCCGTAGAAGATATTGTCTAAATTTCAAAACTTGTGTATTTATGTTCGCTTTAGTTTCCCACGGGTAGTGTACAGTCGCGGACTAAGCAAATGTAACACTTCAGGTTTTCTAATTTGCTTCTTTACAAACCTTGTCCTGACGATAACAAACACAAATAATAAGAATTATCCAATCTGGTGCAGTGGATCAAAAGTTACACGCTATTCGGTGATTCATTTTTAGGGGTCCGTTCCCGAGGGTAAAACGGGGCCCTATTACTAAGACTTCGCTGTCCGTCTGTCGGTCCGTCCGTCTGTCACCAGGCTGTATAATAAAGAATAAAATATATATTTGAGGGCTCCCATACAACAAACGTGATTTTTTGCTCGATATTGGTAACGGGATCAGGTAAACGCTTGAAATGTATAGATAATGGTACAGAACCCTTGCTACGCGAGTTCGACTCGCACTTTGCCAATTTTTCATTATATAAAAGATTAGGATTTAGTCAAAAGAAATATATTTCGTTGTATATAGATAATAGTTATATTTAGATTTGTTACATGTGACAGTTATTATTAATTTCAGGTGATTTCTAGTATCCTGAAGTCGGGCAAAGAATTTGCAGCTCACAGGAGTTCTGAAAGCCCAATGTTGTGGCAATGGCATGACAAAATATATTTCGGCGCGGCGCATGGAATGGCTGGTATTCTGTATATTTTACTGCAGGTAACTGTCTCTCTAATAATTATTCTTTATGTCAACCATTTGAGTAATAAGAAATTGATTAAAATAAAAGTATCGTGAAATTTAGATTCATGCATTTAATTGAAGTTGAACAAAGTTCATAGCAATGATTTCTTCAAATAAAATTTAAGTGTACGTTTGTAACTTCAAATTGACAACTTCATGAAAAGGCATTTTGTTTGTTGTGTGTGATGTTTTTTTAAATGTAAAGGTACAACGACAACGCGGTTACACCGCGGGGTGCAGTAAGTATTATAATGTAAGCGATGTCATTATTGACTAACTACACCTTTACTTTATTAACTTTTTCCTATATGGGAAACTATGGTATGAACCATCAATGGTAAATATTTGTATTATTAGCACGTAAGATGAATGAACGGTTAATCAAATATCAGCGAAAATCAAACACCGAAACGCGTGCAACTTTTGATCCACTGCTCTAGATTGGATAATTATTATTTTTGAGTGTTTATTATTGTCAGGACCATAATAATAATATTTATTTATTACTCTTTCGCAAAGGTAAGTACAGGTAATACAGTACAATGCAGAGCAATGCGTAACAATTATTCCTTTGTGAGAGACTGGTGTTATAGATCAGAAGATTCGTAAAGAAGTAAACTAGAAAACCTGAAGTGTTATATTTGCTTAGTCCGCGACTGTACACTACCCGTGGGAAGCTAAAGCGAACATAAATACACAAGTTTTGAAATTTAGAAAATATTTTCATCGGCCTTTACGGAAACCTAGTTTTTTTTAGATGAATAATAATTATGTAGAATATGTTATAATAATAAGTATGTATAAGATTTAATATTAAAAAACGTCATCATCATCGTCAATAGTCAACATTTATTACATTCAGGGATACAATAACGATTTTTAAAGATGTAACATTATTTTCACAGGCGCGTCCGTACATTAATATCATGGATATAAAATGTTTAGTGAAACCAACCATCAATTGGCTGTTGAGTCAACGATTCACAAATGGCAATTTCCCATCATCCATGGGTAGTGCTTCTGGAGATAGGCTGGTGCAGTGGTGTCATGGAGCACCTGGATTTATACCGCTGTGTATCCTAGCTGCTGAGGTAAGTGATCGTTTAATGACATACACGATACATATACTCATAAAAGGACAAATTTGAACCTTACCGTAGGAGAGCGATGCTTTGGTACACATGGACTTGCTCAATCGGGGTGTTACCACTGTACATGTAGTTCTTAAATCGCAAGTATCCATATACGGTGGTCGTCACTTACTAATAGGCGTGGGTCTCTTGTTTCAGTCTTCTTGTTAGATCCCTTATACCATGAGAAGCTCTCGTTGATAACTATATTAGTGTATTGCAAACAGTTTCATTTATGAGCAATATCAATTTCCATTTTTTACACAGCCATGTTTTTATTATGCCCAGGATTGAAACAAGTGGCTTGCAATTGGAAAGGTCTATGTCCAGCAGTGGACTGCGATGCTGATGTACTTATTTGGGTAACAACTAATTAAAAACACGTCCATCGTTGTCGTTACCTAAACACATCAATTAACATAATCGACGACATAGAATTTGAGCAAAAATAAACCTTGTCTTGTTACTCTAAGTTCTGTTTTTTTATAGAACCTTGTTTTTAATTATATATTGATTTGTGTACAGGATCATATTTCAGACATAAAGTTAGAAAACTGTAAATTTCTAAATTATAAGATTTAGAAATTTTGTGGATCCGTTCGATATTCATTAAATGCTGCCTTTATAACACTAATATGCCGTATACCGCAATTTAATGTTTATTTAACCTTTAATAGACTTAACGCATTTTTAGGTTTTTGAAGACGATAAATATCTTAAAATAGCCCAGCAATCATGTGAAGTTATATGGGAACGGGGTCTCAGTACTAAGGGATACAGCTTGTGTCATGGAGTTAGTGGTAATGCTTACTCATTTCTGCAGATGTATCAAGTTACTAAGGTATGTTTGTATTAAACTTATTAATTAGAAAAAATAGGAACATTGTCAAATTGTCTTTAAAAAAATAGAACAGTGAAAAGTGGTGGATATGACAATACGACAGTAAACGAAACCGTGGGTTATTAAAATGTGTTGGTTTACTTTGGGATTGTTTAATTTATCCGAAAACGAATATAAAAAAATTAAAACTAAATATCTCAAAAATTAAAACTAATAAGGACACCATTTTTAATCCGGCCGTAAAATAGGTACTTACTTAAGCATCGAACGACGCGCGACTTAGGTTGATAAAGTAGATACCTACTTTATCGACATAAGCTAAATATCACAAGTAATATTATAAAAACACGTTTTTTAAACTACACAGTCACCATAATAATAACAATGTTTAAAATTTGGTCATCTCGTGTCGAGGTTACAACTGAAAGAGTATTATCTCTATTAGGAATCAAATATTGATCTCGTATCTCCTGGATAGTTTGTACTAAAATCCGAATATTGGTAGGTAGGATATACGAACATTCTCCGTAAAGTAATACCTTATCCATTGTAAATTATTCACTAATCGTATAAGTGTATTACCGAGTCGAACCATTGTTTTATTTAAACTCACATAAAATAACATAATGTTACGTCACAACTAACAAACTGAACTAATATGTCCTGTCACTATAAAATCACCGATTTCCCATCATTCGTGGGCAGTGCTTCTGGAGATAGGATTAAAATACCCATTAATAATCAATACAACACAACGCGACACAGGGCTCCAGCGCCGACGGCGGCAGGTGCTTCAAAGATAGCGCAACGATACGACGGTAGGTTTTCAAAAACGGAATATGGCTAATGTCCTATGGCTAAACTACTGAACCAATTTTATTGAAATTATGTGAGTTGAATTGTAACATGTGTATGTAGGTCTACTTCAAATTCATGTCGTATTGTCATATCCACCTTGTATATGTAGGTATTTTATTTACACTACGACAATAATTTAATTCTATTTCTATTTGAGTCGGACCATTTTCAAAATATCCAAATATTGAATTCAGAGTTTGGGTGTTCTTTGTTTAATATTTACATACAAAAATTTATAAGTCAGTCTAGCTTCCATAGTACAAGGTCTCCTTATTTTGAAACCAGACGGCATTTTTCAGATATCCGAAATAAGTATTATTATTTTTATATACACCATTATTGACTGGAATTACGACTGGTTCGGAGAGCAAGTTAAGCCGTCAGTATCACCCTGAACATCTATGACAATCGTTATTTGGAAGTCAACCTTCGAATTCAATTCGCCTTCAGGGTTGCGAAGGTCAGATACCAGTCGCTCAGTAGAAAAACCGATACTCATGTTAAACCGGCTGAACTAGTAGCCACCCCTAATTAATCTTGGGAATGATAAGGCCTAGGTAGAGTTGATGACCGCATTGAATGGCACATGCATATATTTTAATCTTGTCTTATTTTCTAATTCGAAAAACTTCAACAACCCTAATGTCCAACTGGTCTCTCTGGAGAAGGTTTAGGCCATATGTCCTCACGCTGGCGGAGTGCGGATTGAGGACTGGCGAGACAACGTTGTGGCTACGTAATCTTTCCGTCGGACGTTTTCAAGCCGCCCAAATGCTCGCAACTAAAGCTTTACGACTGTTATCCTATGATAAGAACCGGGACCGACTGCTTAACGTGACCTCCAAACCACGGAGGCGCTCATGGTATCATGCCACTAGCGGTCACCCATTCAGGTAGTGACCGCGCCGTCGTAGCTTACCCGTTGCGTTGTGATTGTTTCTAATCACAGAGTGCAACTAGGCTATGAGCGTTTCTATTATTAAAATCAATATTATTTTTAAATTGTTTCATTTACATTACATTTCAGAATCCCATGTATCTATATCGAGCTTGTTGCTTTCTCGAGTGGTGTGCTGTGGAACGACAGGGAACAGAGTTACACCGACCTGACAGGCCAGCATCTTTGTTCGAAGGATTACTTGGAAGACTTTATTTAGCTGAAGATATAAAAAATGTTTTAGACTGCAAATTCCCAGCGTTTACTATTTAGTATTAGATGTATAACGTACTTCCGAAATACCTTTCACTTCTTAACAAGGCTAAAAACAGTTTTTTCAACAGAAATGAGTATAGGTTACACATGGAAGCTTTCAAAATGCACCTTCTATCGACTCTGTAATGATCAAAATAATTTGTCAATTTTATCAATCCACAAATAATTTACCAGAAACTAAAATATAAAGTTATTTTATTAACATTTTGACTTGTGTACATAAAACAAAATATTTTATTCAATGTGTGAAGTCAATGTCTTTTTTTTTAATTTTCGTGTATCATTAGACGAAGATATAATTGAAAAAAAAGAAAAAAAAAAGGAATTCCAGCTGCAAGGAAATTGTATCGTAAAATAATTACTTAGAAATTTTATTAAATATTATAAACTGCAGTTATTTTTTTTATTTTAGAATGATTCTCGTTGGAAATCTAATTTAGATATTCCACATACAATGAAAAAAAGCATATGACAAGAACACACTGTAGGGCCGTAGTCCGTCAGGAACGAGCACCGACTCAGGTCGCTTTGTCCTCGAATTTTTGTTTAACGTAAAAGCCAGACGCTTGAACCAGTGAAAACAAATAAAACCATATTTAATAAAAATATTAAATAATATTTTAATTCTTAACTTGTTATATTTGATTTAATAATATCACTTGGCTTATGTTATTTGAAATGTAAATAACGCTACCTTGCAATAGCCAAAAACGTAAGCTTACATTGTTATACACTTTAGTAAATACTAATTTGAACACATGATATTAATATACGCAATAAATAAAAAAATCAATTTAACCAATGTTCGACGGGAACAAAAAACATATATTTATCGAAGGGAACAAACATCAAAACTTCTGATATCAAAACATTTAAAATGTCGTTAACTTAAATACGTAACGGGTTATACAAAGATGAATTGTACAGTCTAGAAATATACATATAAAATATTTTTGGCCCAATTTTAGTCTACACTACAAAGTGCACAAATAATTAAAATTTAAATGAGATTGATGTGAAGAATACAACATTTATTCAAAAATTATTTACTAACAGCCCATTTATCTATTGAATAATTATTTATATAAATGCAAGGTTACGCTAAATCGATTACGTAAACATTTACATGTAACGAACATGTAATCACAATGTTTCGAATGTTTCATCAATACTAATCACAATGTTTCTGTCCTTGCGTTAGGAAACTTTGTTACTCTCAAAGTACAACGTGATCTTATTCACTGTTTTATCGAATCACATAAAGTTCGATCGACTTATCAGACACAGCTCCAAGGAAATGGGTCTTAATCCCCATTGAGGATCCCATCCCTTGGAGCTTTTGGCTCGTTATGATTAGTGGCTAATGTGATAAATTAAGAAATGCTTAATAAATACCATAAGAATGACTTTATATTAGAAATATTTACATCATGTAAATGTTATTATTATTATGTTTACTTTACTACAATATGTATATTTCACTATTATATATCCTACAATACATCCAGATGACAAAAACACATAGTTCATAATTCACACATTATTAGCACTTAAATTCAGTCCAGTTCTATTCTTGAGTAATGCTTGTCCACATGTATACGTTCGTTCACATTTTCATTCATAACTAAAAATTCTTATAACATATATATAATAATTCATACATAATTAAAATTTGTTGCTTAATCATTTGTATGTGCGTCTGCTCTGTATGCGCATTTCAAATTCTATAATTTGTCATTATTTACTCACATTTTAATCCAGATTGGCATACAAGTTGGTTGATAATTTTGGACTTTTTTTATTTACAGATAAACATCACGAATTTCATACACCTGTAACCGATTAATTTAACATTCGCTTACCTTCTCATTCCCAGGAAATAAATATAACACAGATTAGATATGTTACATATTAAATATTACGTTGGTGTAAAATAAAGCCACCGACTAGGTATTACTAAACTAGCTCCCGAGACATAAGCTCGGCTGAAGTAAAAACTCACTCGCGAACTTTAGAAAACGTGAACATAAACTTCTAGTATTTAAGCACACTTTCCGTGTTACTCGTTTGAAATGAGATGCACGAATTAGATTCTACTGGAAGTGCAGTCTCAGCCTTAAATTTTACGAGCTTTCATGTTCGACATGAGAAGCCAAAAGTTTCTTATTTTTTTACATCGGTCAGAGATCTACAAACGTTTCCCGATTTTTATAAAAGGTAGGAAATACGTTTTCCGCTCGTAACTTTACACTATTTATACATTGATCGGATTCGGAGAACAGCAGTCGCGTTAAAACATTAGTACGTTCACGAAACGCTTAATTTTAAAAAGTAAACACTGACGTGGTGGTGGGCCGGTGGGCGTGTCTACAGCATCGCTTTGAAGTCGCGCCGGGAACGGTAGTAGGCGACGTGGGGCGCGTAGGTGGCGTGCGGGTGTCAGAGCAGCGCGGCGCCGGCCTCGGCGCGCGAGTGCGGGAGCGGCGGGCCGGCGCGCCACACGTCTGCGCGCGGCTCGTACAGCTCCACGCTGGCCAGCGTGGTGCGCGCGCGGTAGAAGGCGCGCTCGCGGGCGCTCTCGCTGTCGCCGCCCGCCACCACCAGCACGCCCTCCGCCGCGCCCGCCGCGCAACCCGCGCGCGCGTACTTCAGGCTCGCCACCTCCTCCCACACGTCCTGGCGACACGTCATCGGCGTCAGCGACGGCCCTTTACACTCACTTTTATACCGTGGGAGAGCCACGCTTCGGCATGAATGGGCCGGCTCGACCGGAGTGATACCACGGCCTCACAGAAAACCGGTGTGAAACAGCGCTTACGCTGTGTTTCATCGAGTGAGTGAGGATACCGGAGGCACATACACCAAACCAACGCCCCCTATCCCCCTTCCCCCCAGGTCGCCATAGTGTGGGTCACCATGCTGCATTGTTCTTTTTCGCATTGAGGATGGTGACCACCACTCTTGGATTCTGCTCATGCTTTCCATCAGGCAGGGCAGAGTCATTTTGGCAGCTTAAATATAAAAAAAAAACCCATTATTTTGTACCATTATTTGATATAGCGTTTGTGTCAACTTTTCTTTCCCTTTGTACTCTTGCGGCTCTTACGACACCCACGGGATGAAAAGGGGTGATGACACTTCGTATTCCTTTTCCCTAGTTGTGCCCCGCGGTGTTCCAAATTTATTTCGAGTCCTCACTCATTCCAAAGGAACAATACAAATTTTTAGGAATGAAAACTAACTGATATGTAAGGGTTCGACTACCTCTATAAAAATTAAACCAAATTTTATAAAAATTGTTATAGCCGTTGGAGCATGTAGACGTTACGAATGTTTGTATCAAACACTTACAAAAATTCCCCTTTATAATATTGATTTAATTATTAAATTCTAGGTTTTCTGCTCGTCGGCGGGAACAGTGAAAAATGGGCAAAATTAAAATACTCATCCAGATATCATTACCTCATTACGCTGACCACAAATAAGATTGGGATACAAAAAGAAAGATGATAAACAAAAAACTACCGATAAGCCTGATAGCAACGACAGACCGATGAGACCAATGATTGTAGATAATGTTTTTTTTAAATGAGCCTGCCAAAGTGACTCTTCTCTGCCTAATGGAAGACATGAGCAGAATTCAAGAGTAGTGGTCACCATACTTGACATTATGAATGCAGACAAGGTAATGCAGCATGCTGACCCACACTATAGCGGCCTATTTAGATGCTTCTGCATCTAAAACTCCAATCCACGTATAATTTAATTGTACCTTGGCAAAATGATCACTTATTATTTATTGGAAATCTTAAAGGATGAATTTACCTCGTCAAAGCTGTATCTTTCTACTGATGTGAGAACTAATCGCCTAGGCGCGTTACCGCCAATAACGTACAAGTAGTTATCTAGAACGACTGCTGCCGCTTGACTACGATCACGACGCATCGGAGTCAACTTGTGCCACTTACGAGTAGCTGGATTATAGCATAATAAATCTTTAGTATGTCTCCAAGTGTGTGTACATCCTCCTACGATGTATATGAGACCTGAAAAGAACCTAGTATTTTATTTATGAACATATTCAACAGTTGAACGTATAAATGGTTGATAATAACAATTACCTTTATAATTAACAACACCCATGCCAAATCGAGGTTCAGGCATTTTCCCAACTAATGTCCATTCATCGCCAATGGGATCGTATACTTCTACCGACGCTCCCATGTCAGATCCGATCCATCCACCAAAAGCGTACAAATTACCGTTCCAGGCCGTTAATCCAAACTCACATCGCGCTTCTTTCATAGGAGCAACATTTGTCCATTTATCAGTCTGAAAAATACCATTCCATTCTAAAATTTCAATTTAAAATCGTCACAGTCATCTTAAATGGGGGGTTAAATGAAAGGCTATCGACAACCTGTGGATCATAAGCCTCTCCGTTGGCGAGTATTTGACTTCCTTGTTCTCCTCCAACGGCGTACACTCGACCATTCAAAGTTGCGACGCCGGGTTGGATTCGCGGTATGCCCATTGATCCTAACTCCTCCCATTCTCTAGAAATTATATATATCATTTATGCTAGTTTCATACTCCATGTACTTACTAGACTAATTATAAATATTAGCTAATTATTACCGTTTGTGTAAATCGAATTTGAGCACTGTAGAGAGAATATCGTCAGTCGCAACAGATGGGTGTCCAATTTTGTCGCGACAAGACCCACCAATGACTAACAGGACACGTCGGGCACGTTGACGTGGCTCCACGGTCAGCGCTACCAAAGCACCTCGACCAGACTTCTGCAAAGTGTAAACTCTACTTTGTACTGATCACAGCAAGTACTTATTTATTAAGATTACGACTACTTCTCATGAACACATTATTATATAATATTTATAATCGTGGAAAAGAAGGTTTTAATGTTTTAGCTTTATTAGTTAACTGATATACAAGAATCGGTACCTGTAGCTGGTCACAAATTGACATGGAGCTAGAATTCAATATTACTAGCTGACCCGGTAAACGTTGTTTTGCCATATGTAAAAGAAATAGTAAAAAAAATAAAAATTATGGGGTCGGGTCCTTATCCTTATCATTTAGGGGTTCATCCTTATCAGTTATCATTTAGGCGTATGAAAATAGATGTTGGCCGATTCTCAGAGATACCCTATATGCACACAAAATTTCATAATAATCGGTCCAGCCATTTCGGAAAAGTTTGTAACAAACACTGGATACGACAATTTTATATTTTAGATGATCATTTTCTAGCAATAGTCTACCCCAATTTTTATGTTCCATAATCCATAATTAAAATTAGCAGAATGTATGAAATAGTGTGTTACTGAACTCGCGTTTTAAAAAAAACGTTATACGGACTTACATTATTAAATAAAATGGTTTGCTGTTATTAAAATAAAGCGTTTTCGCGTGAGTAACGCGTGCTCTTTTGGAGAATGTTAAACGACCTCCAAAAGCGTTTCAAGCGTGTACGCGCGTTTAAAACTCGACTTTACATCGAAGAGGTTAAGTTTAAAGTTAAATCATAATTCTTACCATATCCTTACAGATTGTTCTTAGCGCCACCGCTAAAGAGGGATCTTGTATATTTTTTATCGCTTGATCTAAAACTTCTGGCGAGATCAGCGGTAAACGTATGTGACTTAATACTTCAAAACAGTGACGTCTACGACATGCTGGATCGTGCTCTAACCATCGAAGAGCCGGATATAAAACCTGAAATAATCGACAGCATAAATACAAATATTTTAGCTTAGTTCAAAAATAATAATAATAATTGGAATTACATACATAAATATTTAAGGTGAAAGTATAAAAATAAGCTATATTGATTTGTAGTGCTTGGTACCAGTACAATAAGAAAATAAATTTAAATGGTTTTATAAAATTACTGGCTACAAATGTGTTTATAAGGTGTAAAAGATATTTGATGACTTAAAGCTACTCGCATGAGAACATACCTGTGCTTCATTGTCAACTTTTAATTGTTCAGATGCAAGCAAAGTTATTAGCTGTGGTAATGGCAATTCTAAAAGCTCATCACCGTTAGATACAGTATTCCAGTTGGAGTGAACATGCTCTAGTGCCTCTTTTACCAACTCTATGCTGTTGTGAGCTTCTGCAAACCTAATTCGATGAAAGCAATTTATTTTATTTGTGTATACTAAAACATGATAAACATAATATCAAGTTAAAAATACTCTAACTTCATGTTAATGACCTACTTTATAAAAATAAATTACGATTAAAAAACTATGAAGGCAAAACTTACCGAAATATCCCTAAGGCGTTTGATGGATGCAGTTCTCTTCTTAAAAAGTCTCCACAACCTGTGACTAATTCTCTTAGCTGCAGCATGTCAGCAGCAATTAATAAGTGTTGTACAGTCCCTTTATCAATTATTATTTCACCTAAAATAATAGTAGCAGAATATTATTAGACATTCCTGCTGTATGATGATAGAGAAAACTGTCATAGTAACATTATCATATTTACTAAATTGATTATTGAAATGTAAATTTAATAAAAAGCGCTATCTGGCTGGAGGCTAGAGTATGCTTTAGCCATGTAATGGAACAATTCGGGAAATAACTAAAATAACTTATAGGAGCATTGGTGTACATACTACATGCACATATATTCCTTTCTATGTATAGTTGAGTTGTTAATACAAAGCTTTTTTTAATTGTTTTGTTGACTGTTTTGGTTTTGTGTGCAGACAGTATAATGTTAAACACCGTAATATATACGTCGTTCAAAGTTATGCAATATATGAAAAAGGATATAACACTTAATTTAATATGAAGCAAAAACTGAGTGGTGAAAGTACATACCAACCGTAATGTAATATTCATTAATTTTTAGTAGGAAGCTGTGCATGTGTGTGTGGATGTGTACATGTATGTATAAGTATTCGATTGTATAGTGTATGATTATGTATGTTTTAATCGGGAGTTACTCTTTTCATTCATAACTGAATAGCTTCTGGAAATATATTTTTTGAAAATAATTGTTAAATGTAAAGTTTTCTAATTGTTAAGACATTTGCTTCTTTATGTAGAACTAAATTATGCCAGCGGGTCCACCCGGTCGGTTATCAGGGCAAATAACCGACATATACATGGCTATGTGTTGTTCTGATGTATAAGCTACTATGTTACAATGCAGTATTTAATTCCTGTTTACACAAACAGGCACACGCCTGTTGAGCTACCAACTATTGAAGTTAACTAACTAACTATTTGAAACTATTGTGAACTACCAATTATTGAGTTCATGGGGCATTCACTTGTCAAGCATTATAAACTTATTGATTTAACACAAATTGATCGACATCACATTCTTTTACATCGTTTTGATGCCGACCTCAAAAGTTACTGCAAATTCAGCAGTGGAATGAGTTTCATTACATTCCGCAAACCCCTTTAATTAGACAACTAAAGTTTTTAGATAACCACAACTTTATTTTTCAAGATTTAATTTCCAAAGACGAAGTGGGCAACCTAATAACAGGTGATGCATTCATTTGTAGTGTTAACTCCATAAATGTTATTAATTGATGAGAACAATTCAAATATGATGTAGGTGTCAAGCTAATCCAAAAACAAATGATGTATGTTGAAAAAAATAATTAATGGTTATTACAATTACAATTCTTAGTTTAATTTGAAATAAGAATGGCACATTCATAGATGAAGAACTTTTATAACTGATTACCTGTGTATATAAAGTCTATAATCATAGGCAAGATATCTGGAGGGACACTTGGAAGGGCAACATTTCCTTTCTGAGTTTCTTCTAAACCAACATTAAACATTGCATCAAAATATGCACAGCTAGCTGCAAGCACTACACGATGTGCCTGTAATATCGAGTTAATATTATTTTCTTTATAAGTTTACAGAAACAAATTAATTAGCCTTAATGACATAAAAAAATACTTAGAAAATAATATATTGAATTTGTAAGCATAATATTGGTACGAGTTGATAGTTAGTCTGATCATTCCAAATATTGACTTTTCTGTGTCTTAAGAGTTGTGTTTTGTATGTTACTTTGTATTTCAATTCGCAATAATAAAATAAGGTCTTAGAATGATTCCAAAGAGGAAAGACCAAAGCGATATAATATATTCACAACCATTAGTTTTCAAGTCTATGGCAACTTCAATACATTACTTTTGAATTACAATATTTGAAACATTTTTTACAAATGTAATGCGATTCTAGTCTATGTACCTTAACCCTTGTGGAGCCCGATACTAAATCTATATCACAAAATCTTCCATCACGTTTCAAGTTGTGTAAATTCATCGATATTTTATTGGCGTAGTCTTTACTCTTATATAGGCGAGCCCCATCTTTACTTGAACATTTCTCGTATGTGTTTGTTGTCATTGTAAGTGAGATTGTATAGCGTCACTTAATATTAAGTAAAAATAAGTTTATATTAGACAATATAGTATTAAATCCTTTTATAAATAATCACCGTTGATTAAATCGCAGAAACTAATTGTTATTTTGTATCAACCAATGACACTTTAATGACATGACATTTCAAAAATGTTAGCAGTTCAAAAAAACTTGACAAGATTATTGGTAGTTATGAGTGTAAGAGTCATTGTTGGAAACAAATCGTAGTGTATTATTATATATATATATATATATATATATATATATGTGTGTATATAAATCACATACATTATATTTATTTCTTACTTACATTAAATATATCATTTGGTATTAACATATTCACGGTTTACCTGCACACGTTATTAATGAAATCAAGATATTATTTTAAAGTGTCTTAAATAATGTTTAGGCACTTATCTAAAACTTAACTACATATATAAAAAAAATGGCAGTCGTAAGGACTGCCGATAGAAGTGAAAACTTATAACTTGGAATGTTATTTGTAAAATTAATGGATTAAATTAGAAATTTCATAATGTTTCAATTAAAAATATCAACATCGAACCGTAGCATGTCGGTGACTCAATCCATAAGTTTTACCCCCAACCAAAATTAATTGCTCGACGTGGCTAAAGAAGTTTTCCCTTCAAAAACTTAATGTGTAAAATTAGAAATTTCATTGTTTAAATTAAATTTATCAACATCAAACATTACCAAGTCGATGATGCAAGCCCCTAAGATTTTCCCCTACCAAAAAGTACTCAACGTGGCCAAAGAAGTTTAGTGGCGTCAGCATGTTGGTGACGCGAACTTATAAGGTCATTTCCTACCAAAAAGTGCTCAACACGGCTAGAGAAGTTCTAACTTCAATAATAAGGTGTGGCAACTTTCACTGAAGATACATTGAACTACGGAGTAACGTAGTTTACGAAGAGCCTACCAATCCTGCGTCGCGCAATAGAAGTTCTCGCGCCGATTAACATATATACAACATCCCAACGTAGCCTGCTAAGCTTGAACACCTCGTCTGGTCGGAAGATCCTCCCTTTATGTTGGAGGGACATGATATCAGTTCCTCCACAAACGTATAAATTTTTAATAATATGAAACAAATGTCACGTCGTCACACAGTGTCACTACCCATAATTATCTACCGGGTGTCGTAAGAGCGAGCGAGCACTAAGGGAGCAAACTACGCAGGATAAAATCACTGCAAGGAAAATAACAAATCCTTAAAATAAATAATAACAACCCGTCTGGCCAACGTGGTTACAGTAGACCAAAGCAAAGCCTAATGTTCGCGCGTTTTGATGCCGTTTACAGCAGGTGAACAAGCATTCTTAGAATATTCTACAGAATATTTTAGAACGCCAACAGAACGAAAAGAATGGTCTACATATGTTTACACTAAAAGCATCTCATAGAAAGAACATTTGCTTGTATGGTATAAATCGGTCTATGCAAAAGAGCTGGCATCATTATTTATAAATTTGACATTTGCATGTGTCAATTTGGTCTTGAGACCTGACTATATACCTGAATCTATAAAACAAAAAAAAAACAGAACAGAGAATGAATAGCAGGCCACAGAACGTAAATAAAGACGTTTGTTAGTGTACGATTCAGAAAGTAATTGTAGAGTAGTTGACCTAACTTAGCTTTAAAGGGCAAGGAAAACTTATAAGTAGGAACTAAACAAGGTTCATCTAAAAAATCTGATACCTAAATATTTTTTTCAAATATGCTTAATAAAGTATTATTGTCGTCTGACGTTGCCTTAGTTTGCGTTCAGCATGCATTATCAACAGAAAAAGAAGAAATTATGGGACTGCTTTTGGGAGAGGTAAGGCAGAGCATTTAGTATAATTTTGTTCTAATATAGAATTCAATAATTTATCTATGCTTTAATAATAGGTACATAATGATGGCACTTTGGTATCGATATCCTCTTCTGTAATATTAAGACGTTTGGACAAAAAGCCTGATCGCGTAGAAATCTCAGAGGAGCAATTGGTGCAAGCAACTCTACGTGCAGAGGAATTAGCGGCTGAAGTAAATAGACCACTTAGAGTAGTGGGATGGTATCATTCACACCCTCATATTACAGTTTGGCCATCACATGTTGGTTAGTGTTCTTAAATTAAATAATTTCTCGGATGATTTATGATATAAGTAATAGAAAAATAAATTATTCAAATTGTTTCAGATCTAGCAACACAGTCAATGTATCAAAGAATGGATTCTAGTTTTGTTGGGATAATATTTGCAGTATTTTTAACTGATCAATCAACAAAAGCTCCTTCGGTAACTATTACGCTGTATAATATCACCTCACAATTATGTGATATGTTTCCTAGTATTATTTGAGTCTACATACAAGAGTATATTTCTCATTATTAAAGCCACACAAATATTTAACTTGTTGATTATATATTTATGAATAGTCAACACCCAAATGTATATGAAATTGTACACTTATTAAAATTGTAAGTATCTACAATTTTAACATCTGCTTGGTGCAGATGTTAAAATTGTGAAGACCAACTTGCAAAGGAATTCTTGCAATGGCAAGGAAAAAATGCCAGATAAAACCATTGTATCCCTCAAAATTTTTAATAAATTCGGTTCTATCAGAAATGTTTTGCTTATCCTAAATATTTTTTTTTAGATTCAAATTACCTGTTTCCAATCTGTAAATGATGGTTCAAGCCAGGGCAGAAGAGAAATTGAAATGGAAATAATAAACAATAATGACTCTTTATTGACAAACAACTTAGAAGTAAGTACATGTTTTATGCTACCTGTATTATTCAAGTACTACTTTAAGACAACCCATCTGACAGTTGTTACAATTTCTTTGGGTAATGGATTATATTATACAATACATGTCTAGTAGGCTACTTTGAAATTTAATACATATTGAGTTATTTTACATTTTAATTTTTTTCTATTCCATATCCTTTATATCCAACAAAATGATTTTGATTTTTAGACACTAACTCAACTGCCAGCAATATTAAAAGAGGAAGAAGATGAAGCATACTTCAATGAAGTAGGAGAAAATGAAACTGATGATATCATTAACAAGCAGCACAATGCAGCTGTTAGAACTATTGCTATCGGGCATATAGTTGACAAGGTAAACCTCACCTTACATGTTGTTTTAAAATTAAATTATAACCACCTAATGTCTAGTATGAAAATATTTGCAGACTTTTCTTATTGTATCTCCATGTATTTTTTTTTTGTTAGTGTTTCTATTGAGTATTGATCATTGTCTCGTCATATCAGAGTCAATCTTATTTTTACAATTTTTTTTTGTAGTTAAAAAAATACTCCAATGAAACTCTTAAGGCCCTTTTAAAGATTGATACAAAAAGTTTAACAAAATGAATTTAATTTTAATAAATAAACTTTCTAACAAAATCAAGGAAAATATATAACCTTGGGCAATTCTCTAATTAAATCATATATTTTTAATTTTATAAAATAGACACATATCTTTTAGATAAGTAAAAATTATATGTTATAACTTTAAAAAAACCTCATCGAGCTTGAAACTTTCAAATTGCTTATGACCTATTGATACATAAAAACGAAATAGTGAAGTTATTGTTTTTAAAATAATGAACAACAAATAACTGAATATCTTTATTATTTCAGATGTCCCGGCCAATGCTGGAGGGTCTCGTTGCTAGGAATAGTTTAAATAATGTGAGGTTGAGAGCTCTAAAAAGACAACATCAAGAAATGATGTCAAGACTTGAAAACATGTCTTGTAATGTTTAAATATTGTAAATTGACAAAAAGCACACAATAAATAGATATGAAAAATAATGTCTTAAAATCATTACAAATGTTAATTTAAATCACTTTTATCAATCATTTCAAAGCCATCTGATAAGTCAACACTAGACAATCTCTTTCTTTTAGTTTTGGCTGAATCTGAATGCATCATATTTGCTACAGCACCAGTGATATTCCAAAAGGTATTGTATGCTGCACTGCTCCAAGTACTGGCTGGTTCTACTATTTCTAAAGTAGATTGCAAGTCCTTTTGCTGTTTTTGTTGGTCTGAAAATGTACAATACTTTGTTTGAATATATTTATTTACATGTATAAGTTATATTATATCTACATGTATTTAATACTTTCTTTAAGTGTTTTTGGGAAATTTAGACTATTGACTTAAACCAGCATTTGACAATGGCTCAGCCTGTGAGTATGTTAAATATAGCAGTTATCATTATTCAGGTCAATGTATAGCCTATGACACTAACAAATAAAGTGCCTTTCTGGTGGTAGAATAGTTTTCAAAATCTTTTAGTAGATCCAGAGATTACATCCAACAAACTCACAAACTTTACCTCTTATAAATATTAGTAAAGATTATGTTAAAGACAATTTTGTTCAGCAGTGGGCGGCTACAGGTTGATACTGATGTTAATATAAATCTTGCTAATATATTGAACCATGTAGCATGCAATTGGAGAGGCCACATCCAGCAGTGGACTGCAATAGTCTGTAGATAATGATTATGTTAATAAAGATATATTAACTGTAAGTTATACTTGCCTAAAGGTATGTATTCATCTTCACTGGTGTCTGTAGAATCAACATCTTTTTCCAAAGTATTCATTTTCTCAATTGAAAAGTTTGTCACTAATGAACTGCTATTGTCAGAACTATCACTGTATTCCGCTAGAGGAACATCATTAGGTTTCCAATAATCTACAATAAGAAATATTTTCAGGGTAAAATATATTTTTTGTAAACACTTATGAGTAACTTGCTATTCGCCATGGCCTTGCATGGGTGAGAAACTTTAAAATACTTGGTTTTTATCTAAAGTAGTATGTATGTGTTATACATGCAAACCTTTCTCCTAAATCACTGTATTGATCAAAACTTCATTAAAATCTGATAAGTGTTTTGAAAGATATAAACATACAAGAATAGAAGAAAAATAAAAACCAATTTCATTTAATACTATGTAAAGATTGTATATAATATATATCATCATTACCAAAACTTTGCTTCTCATCTGGAATTGGAGCTGGTTCAGGCTCAATGGATAATAATTTTATATTAACTTCTGATACTTCTGGTATAAGATCCTCCAATTCATGATCAGATTCTAAAAAACAATGTCGATTAAAACAGACAGTATCATTTTGTTATTAGATATAAATAGTATAAAATTCATATTACCTAAGTCTTGTCTTATATTCTTAAATGTTTTCAATACTGGTAAAATTATTTTGTAAAATACAAATACTGACATTAAGAATAAATATGTCAAAACATAGCCATTGATATATTTTCCAATAACAAAAACTATTATTAGATTTATATTGATTAATAGAAAGGCCTGAAACAGAAAAGATTTTAATGTTTCCGTTTACTAATGATACACATATTTTTATATACATATATGTGACATTGTTTTTAAATAGTTTTTTACTATTTGAGAAATATGGAGGAATTATCATTGCATATAACGTTCATTGATTGAAACAGATATCCCTCAATGATTCCCTTTTCGGAATGATTCCCTTTTTGAGAAAAAAGGGATTAAAAAGCTTTCATCTATCATATTCGTTTTACCCAAAACAACACACTGTCCTTAATCAAAGTTTATAGAGTGTATAATTATGTTAATAAATGACTTACTTTGGTGTGATTGGATTCCCTTAAATATAAATATTCAATCCATTTTTTGTGCAGGTATTGATTGAGACGAACTGTAACAGATTTTAGCTTTTCGCCTTCATGGGAAGCCAATCTTTTTAGGCAAGATGTTCTGTGTTTGTGTTTTAGCCAACTCTCAAATGCATCAGTGCTAAGCATTGCTATGCTCAGAGCCAAAATAAACTCTAACAAGTTAACTTGACGGTGAACACATACACTGAAAACAAAACTGCGCATTAATATATGTAAACCGCTAAATAATGGTAGTTAGTAAAAATGCGTGTATGGCAGAAAAAATAAGCTTTTTCTAAACTTAATACAATTAAAACTTTCATTAGTAATAATTTGCGATATATTACAAGAATCTCGGTCACGAGAAATACTTACAAGAATATTATGTTTATAAAAAATATGAAAGACAAAGAGAACCACATTTTTTTCCAAAATAAAACATCTTCAAGTATGCCAATAAAAGCTGCTAATATTAAGGAAGTCTGATTTTTTCTTGTTTCTGAAGAATTTGGAGTATTCCATTTTAATATTTTTTTTATTGAAGACAGCATCAGTAACTATCAACTATCAGTTTTATTATGATTCAAGTTTTGCAATTTGCACAATACAATTTCTCGTGTGACAGATACAGAAACGTAGTGTTGTAAATTTTTGAATCCATTGTACCCTTCGAAGCAACTATATGAGTAACTATTTTAAACATTAAAGTCTGATTAAATTTCGATTACATTATAATTTTGGCTTCCTCTTAGATATTCTCTAGGCAATAGATATAGCTGTAGTTTGAAAACAGTAGTTATATTAGATTTTACATTTAAACTATCTGAAACACGAACTGAATTCGAAGGTTGGACTAGTCGGTGTATTTCAAGGGTCCGGATGGCGTAAGAAAGCGGTTCCCGGACCCCTCCCATCTCAGGCGCAGAGGTGGCACACCGTGGTGGTTTAGTGGGTAGTCTGGCTGGTGTCAGTCAGGAGTCCCACACGAAGCGAAGCCCCTGTACCCGCAGGGGGGGAGCGAAGTGCGTAAAGGCATTCCACCACGTCAAAAAAAAAAAAAAAAGTCGGTGTATTTCACGAGGGTTGTCCGGTCTATGGCGCTGTAAGGTGCACCGGTGTGGGTGTCGGTTCTGACTGCGCAGAAAAAGGCGCGCCTCTGGCGCCCTCAGAGGGTATTAGCGGTCAGAGCCATACGTGGATACCGCACGGTGTCGACCGAGGCGGCGTGCGCCTTGGCCGAAACTCCCCCGTGGGATTTGGAGGAGGAAGTGCTGACCGAAGTTTATCGACGGGTGGCTGAATTCCAGACGGAGAATGGCATTCGTGGCAGTGACAAAGCAAAGTTGACAGTGTATTTAAGGGCACTGACTTCTCAGTAACGATTACCACGAATATTCATGACAACTGGAACCGACGGCTTAACTTGCTCTCCGAGGCACGGGCGTAAAACAGCGCCAAACTTTAATACTCCGGACTGCTATTATTAAGAAATTTTATTAAGAATTTCTACTATAACTCTAACAATACTTGGCCTGAATCAAATTCGAGACCTCTTGATTGGCAGTCGCATACGCTCACCGTTAGACCAACGAAGCAGTCCCACACTAAAGTTTATGTAAATTTTATATTTTTTGATTTTGCCCTTTACATTTCCCCGACGCCTAATCTGGTGTTCTAGCGCAGTTTATTTTTCAGTAATAAAGGACATCGAAAAACTAGAACAGCTACAAAATTCAGTTTTGTTTTCTTCTGAAATTACATTACTATTTCCAATCTTCCCACCACTTTTTTCCCTTGAAATTTAGTACTTTAAGAATGTTAGCAACACTGAACAAATGTCAAACTTTTAAAATTATTATCCAAATCAAAACCTTATATCAACGACAAGGAATTTATTTTAAAGGATTATTTGCAAGGTTTTTATATTCTTTTAAATTTTCAGTAGATATCATTGTTTCATTGATGGCTTAGCTTAAGTGTCTGTAGATGAAACATAACCTTTTTGTAATTGTACTGGGTACTTTTCCAGTATTTTAATTATCTACTAATATTAATTTTTTTTTTTACATTCCCGTAGTTCACGTCTTTGACCCTTGCCTTATGGATTCGCCATGTGCATCCGTCTGTCCGTCCGTCCGTCCGACCTCGGCTTACCTTCCAAACGATTAGCGGTAGAAAAATCCAATTATGCATGAATTGTATATTATATTCTATTTATTTACCACGTCCTTCACTGAGTGTATCTTCCCCCTTGACTGGAAAGAAGCGATACTGGTGCTCCTCAAAAGCAGATTCTCCCTCTGCGTTCCAACCGATATGCTTGCTGAACGAGTCGTAGAAACTCTTTGAAAGAGTTATCAGCGGGCCTGGGACCTGTCGCGAGTGGGCCCTTATCTATCGGACTGCCAATTTGGATTCTGACGGGGACGCTCGGCAGTGGACGCTATTAGGTGTGTTCGCTCCCTGTCAGGGTCAATCGAGTCCGATCGGGGGGCTGGTGTTGACAGTTAGTCTTGATATCGTTAACGCTTTCGGCACCCTTGCCTAGCGCGGGATTTGGGCGGCCCTTGAATATCACGGGGTGCCGCCTTTAAGTAAGGCCATGCCGTCATAAAGGGCCTATATGCGCGAGAGTACAATGAAGTTTTTCGATCGGAACGGAGTGGCAAATCGGAGGGAGGTGCGTTGCTAGATTCCTCAGGGCTCTGTTTGGGCCCATTATTATGGAACCTCGCATACGATGCGGGCTTTTGCACTAGTCTTCCAACAGGTCTCAGTGTCGCCTACCATGGAGACGATACCCTAATACTGGCTAGAGGGACACGCTTCAGGGAGGTGCTTCTGCTCGACGAGCAAGTAGTGGCTTCTATCGTGGATAAGACTCATGATCTGGACTTAGGCGCTATAATCCACCCATCCCACCTCCGGGTGGATGACACTGAAGTCCAGGTGAGTAAGAACATTAAGTACCTAGGCCTCATCCTGAACAGTCGGAAGAGCTTCGAAGAGCATTTCAGGCGACTAGTCCCCCGAGTACGAGGGGTAATATAAAGAAATGAAATCACAACAAATGAGTAAGTGCGGAACCATTTTCTATGCGTGGCCTGACACGCACTTGACCGCTTTTTTATTTCATTGATATATGTATAAAACGATCAGACAGGTCACCTACTGGTAAATATAGTAACTCAAGAGATACATATGTATTTTTATTCTTTGTGCTCAAGCAGAGTTACGAAAGGTAATTGTGCTTACAATTACATCAGTCGTTCGGTGTTTTACATAAATTGAAAACATTTAATTACTAAAATAGAATGCCATCATATTGTCATTATGCGTAAAGTGATCTATTTACGAGCTATTGAATTCTTGATTGAAATTTAACAAGCGATATTGTCGTTGGCAAACTACCTACCTACTAAGTCTACCAACCTTTGCTATAGTGGTTTTTGATTCTAATATAAGGGAAGTTTATGTTATGCTTTGAAATTCAAAAATGCGATATTTGCTTCAATTTGTGTTTATCATAACGAAATTGCTAAATAGGGTAGGGAATCCACTGCTACCCGTTTTAGAATCCTATTTATTGTAAATCTTCTAAAAAACTTATAAAGTAGGGATAAAACCTTTAAACTGAATAAAACCTTTACGAGAAGACAAGACTTTGAACAAAAAGTAAGAGGTGTAACGAAACTTTGACAATGATATTGATTTGACATTAAATTTCGAAAATGTAATGCGTCTCTGTTTTTTACATTTATATTTTCGTAGCATAAAGATTTCTAGTATTCATTGTCGATAAGAATTGAAAATTCTATTTCTTTCCTTTACTATTGTGTATTTGAATCAATTTTTAATTACAACCTACAATTATTTGACACTTTTGTCATTAGGTAGTTTATTTTATTTCGGTTTTAGCAAGTTTTTGAAACAGGTGACTGTTTACAAATATATGGTTGTTATTGGATACGGAGTAGGTAACTATCATTACCAGTTTCTTGTACTTATACAGTTTTTCAATGAATTATAGTACATGCAGGTGGCAAAACGATCAATACGCAATCATATTAGTGTAGACATAGATAAAGCATATATTGAAAACTTTGCTGACAAAACTGTGTTTTAGTCTGTTGCCTTATAAAAGCAAAAAAGGCACACCAAAATAGCTAAAAGATTTTAATGACCATAAAGATATTTATAATGCAGCTCCGGTCGCGTGTATGTCGGTTATCGGGGTAAAGAGAAGCCTATGTCCTTTTTCAAAAATCAAAGTATCTCCATGCCAAATGAAATTAAAATGTATGCAGCGGTTTAGCCGTGAAAGATTTAAAGACAGCGTTATTTTCGAAACTCTAATATTTGTTTAGATGAATAATTGTTTAGATGCCGAATGTGGAAAATATTTTAGTCAATGAGACTGAGTGCCACTCGAATCTTTGTGATTCGTGAGTTTCTTATGGCCGGTATTCACTTTGATTAGTGTGAGTGCAGGTGATTAGTGCGGGTGTGTAGTGTGAGTAGTGTCCAATTCTTGTTTAGTGTATCTGTTTAGTGAATTCATTTGTTAGCCGTCGACCATCAAGTATGGACGAACACGTGAAGCGCGCTTGCAATGGGAACAGGAACTGAAAGAAGTATTAAACGCGGTGGTGCTTGAAACCGAAGAACTTTTGGAGAAGCTGGAAGCTGAATTTGCTAAACCAAAAAAATATGGGTTCAAAATGGATTAATAGAAGACTCATTCATGGCGCAAACTACCAACTCTTTTAAGGATTGGCTGTTGAAGATGCAATGCAATATCTTTGCATCGCATTGCAATTGACTGCACGGTTGACCTGGTGGTTTTACCGGTCTCTTCGCCGCTTTCTATTGCGCCAAGAAAACACTTTGTGTGATCCACAAATTGTCGTTCTGAGTCTGGGTGTCCTTTGTGTCCGTTTCATGTATGTCTATAAAGTCCCCCGCAACACAGGTGTATATTTCTAATGCGGAAGTTGTCTTTAAAAATATATTACTTTAAATACTAAAACAAAACATAAAATATAGAATTAAAAATCAGACAACGTGTTTAGTGGCAGGCACGCTGCAAGTGAGGGGGAAGGAAGGACGTGGCTAGTCGCAGTCCATTCGCAAAAAAATAGAACACGCTTCTAATCACATTACTACGCAGCCAACAACTAATCAGCCGCTGTCCACACTTATTTTCTCCCAATCCCTAATCACCTACACTAATCAAAGTGAATACCGGCCTTTAATTCAATATGACAGGTGGTAGTCAAGATAAATGAGGACGCTTTCAGTACAATTTACACTCTTATGAAGAGGATCATCTTAAATAAAAAGTTAATTTTGTAAATAATTCTGTCTAGAATAGTTGAATGGTTTGTAAGAATAGTATGATTGGAACACCATTAATCAGTTGCATTGCGTTTGCTAAATTGGGTCAAATTTGACTTACCTCTTCTACTTTAAAAAAAGTACTCTTTCAATTTATTATTGATAACCAGACGCTAATTTGTAAACTAAGAAACATGTACATAAATTAAATAAAATTATTATTATATTTTAGGAAGTTCGGAGGATACAAATAATGTTGGCGATCTAATTGTAGGTGATCCGTTGTTTTTAAAATCCTAAGTCTGCGCCAGCAGGAATAAAATATTTGAAGACGAATATGATGAGACGAACAACCATTCATATTCTAAACGAATCGTTGCTAATGCCTGCTGGTTCTATAGGTAAGTGATATACAACGCGTTATTTTGAACATTTATGGATATGTGATTAATGTCATTTTAGCTCTTATTATTGCGTTACTGCATAGAGAAGGAGACACATGTGGGAGAGACACGCTTCGGCACGAATGGGTCGGCTCGACCGGAATGATACCACGGCCTCACAAAAACCAGTGTGAAACAGCGCCTGCGCTGTGTTTCACCGAGTGAGTGAAGATATCGGAGGCTCATACCCCAACCCCTCTATACACCCCCTCCCCATCCCCCTAAAGCCTGCAACGCACTCGTGACGCTTCTAGTGTTACGGGTGTCCATGGGGCGGTAATCGCTTACTCACAGGCGATACGTCTGCTCGTGTGTGGCAGATTAAGAATGCGGAGTGTCACCATTCCCACTTATCCCACGGACGTGTGTGTGTGTGTGTGTGTGTGCGTGCGTGCGTGCGTGCGTGCGTGCGTGCGTGCGTGTGTCTGTGTGTGGGTGTGTGTGTGTGTGACGGAGGAGGTGAATGTCCAGCTGTGGACCATTCAAGGCTGTTGATGTGATGCATTTTAAAATTAAAATTGCAAATAATTATTAAAGTTGAATCTTAAAGATTGCAGTTGGCGCGCTATTTCATGTTTACAAGAGCCACGTAAACCAGTGGTAAAACCTCCAATACCAGGACCAAAATCTCGAAAACTATTTAAAGAGTTAAACAATATACAGGTATAGTTTCTTTAAAGTAAAAATAATTTTAATATTTATGAATATATATTAAACAAATGTCGGCCCAAGAATATCAACCTGAACGTACACTATGACTATGGCACTTGTTTCGAATACTGATGGTTCATATTGGTTGCTTCTTTTTAAAACAGTGATCTTTTCTATTAAAATAATATATGTACTTAAATAGAACAGAATAGTAATTACTTGTAGATATATTAATCTGTTGGATACTGCTCATGATTTCCATCAAGAGTAACTATGACAGACCCATACATAAAAAAAATATTGAAAAATCGACAAGTATATAAATAAATCCGTTAACTCGCACCCGTAAGGGACCCGTATTCGGATAAGTGTCATACCAATGACGAATATCCACACATTAACATATAATCCTTACTAATTTTATAAATTCCAAATTAATTCTTGTCTGTCTGTGGCGCTTTCACGCCAAAACTATTGAACCGATTAAAATTAAATTTGGTATACAGACGGTCTAGAGCCTGCGGAAGGATATAGGGTAGGTTTTCGATCAATTGTCGTTATTCTTTTATATTCAAGCAGCAGTACGTGTAGCGTCGTATTTTATCCTTTAAGTATCATGATAAAAACTAATTCCATTACGATCAGGACCTCGCAAAAAACTAAGTCAGGGGCAACGCAGCGAACTGCTCGCCCGAGGCCTAGCAATAGCTAAGGCCGTTTCTGACTACGTTAAATATAACAAAAATGAAATCCCAAAACATTTTCAAATATACATTTATTAGAAAAATATTTGAATTGCATTAAACACAACAGTTATTTTTATTTATTGTGATGATAATTAAATGTTAGTATTAATGTACAATAGATAATTATTATAGTCATTTTGAGCCTCGTAATTTTAGAATATGAAATGGTAGCATGTTCTTATACCATAATAACCACAATTATAGCAATCAATGTTTGTTTACTTTGCAGCAAGCTGGTTCAGTTAAAATATTTTGTGATTTTGATAAATCTTTTGGCAATTATTTAGTAGATGCCGACAATAATTACATCTTGGACCTCTATACTCAAATCTCGTCAATGCCTATTGGATATAACCATCCTTATCTTTTGAGAGCATTTGAAGATGAGCACAATATTGTATGTATATGAATAAAAATATTTTCAGTTGCTTACGCCCGTTGCTGCTTATTGACGCTTAATATACTTATTGTTTTTGCAGAGGACATTGGTAAATCGGCCCGCTCTCGGCGTTTTCCCAAGTTGTGATTGGCCTCAAAGACTACGTGATACTTTACTGGCCATTTCCCCCCCTGGCCTATGTAACGTATTTACCATGATGTGCGGTGCATGTTCAAATGAAAACGCAATTAAAGCTGCTTGCATAAATTTTTGTTTAAATGCGAGAAGTGGTAAAAAAACATTTACTACAACAGAGTTAAGCTCAGTGATGTCAAATGAACCTCCAGGCTCACCTTTGCTTACTGTTTTATCATTTGAGGTTAGTTATTTTACACAATTTTAATAGTGTTACTTAGGTTCATCTATAAAAATAAATAAAAATGAAGTTTCTGTTTGTAATTTCAAATTAACAGCTTTTTACTGAATGCAAATGAAAGTATATACGATACTAACATACATTTTTTTTTGTCTATCTGTCTGTTTATTCCGGGTAATCTTTGGAAAGGCTGGACCGATTTTGACGGGACTTTCACTGATAGGTAGCTGATGATATATGGAGTCACTTAGAATTGGTTTAGACTAGTTAAGCCCCGCGGCGTTACCGTAAACCTAGGTTACATTTTTTACCGCGGGTAACACCGCGGGATTCAGGTAGTATCAAATTTAATAGTTTCTTGTTTAAAAATGTAACTTAAGTATAAAGAAAGCTAGATTAAGTAAAGAAGAAGGTAAGTGGTTTCACGTTATTACTATTTAACAAATAAATAAATAAATATTTTCGGACATTTTAACACACAACGCGATCTAGTCCCTAACTAAGCAGAGCTTGTACTATGGGTACTAGACAACTGATATTAATACATATATACTTTTAGGTGTTTTCTATGTAAATACATAAGTATTATACATAGAAAACACCCAAACTCCGAAACAAATATTT
This sequence comes from Hyphantria cunea, assembly GCA_003709505.1. Taxonomy (NCBI): domain Eukaryota; kingdom Metazoa; phylum Arthropoda; class Insecta; order Lepidoptera; family Erebidae; genus Hyphantria; species Hyphantria cunea. The sequence goes on from PKRV01000040.1 coordinate 3,554,391, forward strand.
GCAGATTATACAAACAATTATTCCGATTCAGGAATCGAACCTCTAGCTTGGCAGTCGCGTACGCTACCGCTGCGCCACCGAGGTAGTCAAAGAACAAGGTTATTTAAATTTAATAAAATGCACTTCGAAAGCAGAAAAGGAAGATATCTTTTTGTTATCTCTTTGTCCTATGCAATTAGAGTGTTTAATTACTTGTAAATAAGTTTGGTGCTTGTCCGATTTTCTTATCTCGATCGCTCTTGCTGCATATTCAATAGAAACAGAGAAAAAAGATATTTTTTAATATATTTTAGGGCGCTTTCCATGGCCGTACGATGGGCACATTAACAACTACGAGGTCTAAAGCAATTCATAAGTTAGATATTCCCGCTTTTCCCTGGGGTTTGGGCCCTACTTTCCCTAGGTACCAATATCCTCTTAACGAATTTCCCAGAGAAAATAAAAAGGAGGATGAGAGGTAAGTATTAAGATAATACTAAATGCTAACATTTACCGCATCAAACCACACACCACACCACATATAAACGCAAAATTAGTTAATCTCTTTATCCCACTTATTACGTTCTTACATATTTTCATATATTTACAAGTAAAAATAATCTTAATGTTAATTAGTGTCTCTTTGATAAATCTATGCGTGAATATAACTAATCGGAAAGAGAAAGAAAATTACAATATGAAAATGTAAAGCGAAAATTTTTAAAATAGTAATTAACAAAAATATTTTTTATTATTACTTTCTTGTGGCTAGTTTTTTGTGTGATAGTTGGAGTTACATTTTAATGTTAACAAGAAAAAGTTTTAAAAATTATAACCTGAATTCTTAAAAACCTTTGTTATAATTTAAATTAAATACCTAGGCTCACCGAGGTCATTAGCTATTAAGAAACTATTGACAGCTCATTTATTAAAATCGATTCAGTTGTTTAGTCGCTACCATGAACATACATAGAAGCATAGACAACCAAAAATATTATTCTTCCTTTTGACTTCGCCGCAGTCGCTAAAAATAAGTTTTAATGTAATATTATGCCTCAGCACGGTTTTTTGTATTTGTTTAAAAAAGAAAATTTACTTTTAAAAGGTCGCTTGCAGAAGTAGCTGCTGCTATAGATAATTTTAATAAGAAGAAGAGACCTGTAGCAGCATTAATTGTTGAACCAATACAGGCCGAAGGAGGCGATAATGAAGCTTCTCCAGAATTCTTCCGATCTCTTCAAAAACTTTGCAAAGAGGTTATTTGGATGTTTTCTTTTCTCTTTATCCTTTAAATACCTGTATAAAAATAATATACAACATTATGTTATGGGTCTAGTTTTTACATGAAACGTTTACGAAGTTATATATTTATACATTGTCCAATATTATGAAATTTATAAATGAAGGGAAAAAAAAGATTTTGTAAAGATTTAAGGTTAGCGATTTTTGTACGGCTTAATGAATAAATAAATTTTAAATAATATTCATTAGCGATATGAAAGGCTTTTAAGGAGGTCATTGTCTGCGGTATTTCCGCTATACGATACAATCTTTAAACCTTCAAAAAAGAGCGTAGCCTCCAAGACTGGCAACGCGATTGTGACTCCTGACTTGCAGGTTGTCTGTCAGGCCAGGGCGTTTGCCCGCTCATTCTAGGAAAAGGAACCTAATGAAAAGATAAACTTGTCTTTACCATGTGCTCTTTGCTGAGTTGGAACAATGATATTAGTGACTGAAATAGATGGAATACGGAACGGAAATACGGACGGAATACTTTTGTCTATATTAAGTATATTTCGTGCTTACTCTTTTGCTTCAACTTTATTTCCACAGAATAGAGTGGCATTTATAGTAGACGAAGTTCAGACAGGGTGTGGACCAACGGGAAAAATGTGGTGCCACGAACACTTTAATCTCCCCGAACCTCCAGACATGGTAACATTTAGTAAAAAAATGTTCACTGGAGGTTACTTTTACAAAAGAGATTACCAGTAAGTATTTAATGCCCTGAAAAAGACACATATAATAATTCTTATTACATAACAATGTTATCTGAATTTAAAGAAATTTTCTCAAATAAAATTAGCTGTACCTCATTCCACCGTTTTTACAGTAAATAAACAATTAAAATAATTGGGTTATCTGTACAATAAGATAAATTATATACCTATTTTTTCAACGGGTCTATGTATGCCACGACTTCTAAAATGGTTTTATTTTCAGTCCACCACACGCATTTAGAATATTTAACACGTGGATGGGTGATCCCTCGAAGTTAATCTTATTACAAGCTTTTTTGAAGTGTTTGAAGCAAGAAAACTTGTTAGAATTAGTGAAAAAAAGTGGCAAAGTACTCAGAGAGGGTCTTTTGAACCTTGAGTGCGAGTTCCCTAGACTCTTGCATAGTGTAAGAGGACGCGGCACATTCATTGCTTTTAGCAGTTCCGACACTGATACGAGAGACAAATTACTCTCTAAGTTGTTGCAAAAAGGTGAGAATATTTTTTACAAATAGTATTTGGAAAACGTTTTAGTTTTAAAATGCGAATCTCAAATTCAAATGCAATATTTTAGTATGCTTCTTTAATTGCTAAGTATTCACATTAAGCAAGAGCCTTTGCTTTTGAAAATTGCTCATTACATCCGCGTCCCTTATCCATTTTATGCATAGAGAAAGACACGCCGGCAAACCGGAGGGCCATAGCCATAACGGCTTTTTTTTAAACACAACAGTCATTTTATGCGCGGGAAAACTTTTTTTTTAATCTTTATTAATTTAGAGACTTTTGTTACATGGTAATATATTAGTCCCATCGTACCTTATCCTATGTTATATTCTATATAAAATCAAGTCAACGCTTTTGATGCGTAAACATTCCGAATAAGCTGAGTGCAGCATTGGGGGGAAATCTTTACACATACACATTTTGGACATACTAAAACAATCGCCTGTCACTACAAACTCGTACATAACAAATAAAGTGAAACATTCACAATTTCACACACACACATGTCATATTCTGTGTCTTAACAGTGCAATACTTAGAACCATTTGGCCTTATACTTTACAGAGGAAAACGCCTGCGTATGATTAGTCCCTACCGTGTTGATCTCTGATCACGTTACTTTTTTTAATCAGTTTTTTCTGTCATATCTGTACATTCTCTTTGCAGTGTTATCATGTTACGTGCTTTGCTTCACTTACAAGACCCACAGAATAAATAGGGGTGTAGGCGCTCTCGGATAGAGGTGCGGACGCTACACGATAGTAACGGGAACATCGGGGTTCCCACACAGGAGGGGGCCACCTACAAACAGTGAGTGGCCCAAGGTACGTGTGGGTTCCAGGAATTTCCTTTCGAGGGTACACCTGGTTCCCCGACTTCTAGTACCCGAGATGGTGTGCGGTTTTTTAGTCGAGTCCAACATAACCAAAAGTCGGTGGTAACCGCGAGGATTTCCGCAAAAAAAAGCGGGTATAGGCGCTACGTATTCATAATCTGTCACTTATATTACGTATTTCCTTTGTACACAGGTATTTTAATAGGTGGCTGTGGGAATGCAAGCGTTCGGCATCGACCATCGTTGACGTTCACACCCGAACATGCTTGCATTTATTTGGATATTCTCAGACAAACACTTAAATCAATCGATGTGAGGAAAGGTGGAAATCCTTGTGGTAAATCGTGTTAAATTTATAAGATCATATGATGTACTGGTTTATATGGTATAAATAAGTCTGATCTCACTGTTTATTTTATTTCTATCTATAATAATTCTACTCTACTTTCAATTAGGGGTTGAAAAATATATAATTCAAAGGACAGCAATGCAAAGGTATGAAATATACAGTTAAACCACGGAGGGCCAAATAACTCGTAATGAAGTTTCAGACATTATTGAAAAAAAACTGTTTTAATAAATCGATTAATTATTTATTTTATTAAACAAATAGCAGCTTTCTGCATATTCATCTAGATAGGACAGTTACATCACGCTTAGACTTATAGAAGCCGGATTGAAAAAAGAGATAGACGGCGTAGTGTGGGTAAGCTAGTATAATATTATAATAAGCAGAAATGTTTTTATTTAATTGAAATAAATATTGTAATTGAAAGTTTAAATACTCAACAATAGCAGTTATATTTCGTCATTACGAAAATAAAATTATTTATTAGTAATTTAGATTTTTAAATATAATTCTAATAGAAGGCCACTCTTTTTGAAATAAAACAAATATATCGTTTTATGAAAATAACTTTATTCGTGTAAAAATTATAATGGATAATTTTTTTGCTGACTATATTCTTTCTACATAGTTGTTTATATTATAAAATATTATTTTATAAAAAGGAGACTTCGGCAACGCGGTGCTGGTTCCAAAAGAGTTCTCGACGAGATGGGGATGGGGGAAGGGCCAACCCCCAAGGTTTGGGCCTTTTTTTNTCTGGAGTCTCCCTCTGAGCCAATCCGGCATGAGTGGCTCTACCGGCACAGCCCCAGAGATCATCGACCCACGCAAGCCCCCACACGACCACAACGTAGGGATACAGTTGTGGGGGAAGGTTTGGGCCTCCCGTATCCTTCACTCGGTGAAACACAGCGCAGGCGCTGTTTCACGCCGGTCGAGCTGTCCCCATGCATGCCGAAACGTAGCTCTCCCACGGTATGAATTGGGTCGAGGGATACAACATAATATACGAGAATCGATTTATTTATGTTAGCATTTTATGTAGTGTGGTGACGGATTAAGAATACGAAGTACCCCACCATTGCTCATCCCATGAGTGTCGTAAAAGGCGACTAAGGGAGAAAACTTCGTAGGACAACATCACAGTAACACGTTTGGCCGGCGTGGTGGCCAAAACCTCCTTTCTAAGGAGAGGCTTCTGTCCTATAGTTGACTGTTAAAGGCTGTTGATGATGACACCCTTAGTGCTGATTATCATGAATTTTACAAAACACGTTGCAATAGGCATGATGACAGTAACGAAGAACCATTAAAATTGTTTTTATCTAATGAAAAGGGGGTTCATATAGTTTAACATCGTATTTAAAACTACAAAATACAGCAATCCACCATGTTAAGTTGAACACCAATCGGAGCAAGTTACATCTTTATGTATAAAGCTCACTTTGTTCGGATATAATCGACGATCAATTTACCGTTTTTAGCTTTAATTGACACTGTTTGACAAATAGTGACGTCGCGTCCTACACAAACAGACGTCATGACACCACCGAGCGTTTTCTCGTGAATTTTAAACTTAAAATTTAAATCGCAATTTTTTTCTACTAAAACTTTATTTTTTATAGAAATATAACAGTTTTAGGCAAAAGGAGATACTTTCAAACATCATAAAACAGTTTTTCAAAATTAGTCATTATGCCTATAATTACGGTGAAGAGCATAAGGTATCGTGTCTCCAGAAATAATACTGTTCTTATGGCAGGAATATATTACCTTTATGCAACTAAATGTAGGTACCTGAGTCAAGAAATAACATATAAGAGAACCTTGCTAATGGACGACGATACACTTTAATAGGCAAGTATACAGTATTGATGACGAAAATATTTATTTTAAATTATTTATTTTTTCGTCATCAATACTGTATACTTGCCTAAGTATACAGTATTGATGACGAAAATATTTATTTATTTATTCAATTTATAATATAATGACGAAAATATAATGTTCTAATCTAATCGAAAGTACTTTTCAGTCTTTTTATCAAAGCAAAATTTGAACTAGCAACATTTCGTCCAGCCGCTTTGCGCGCAAATCGATACAGATACCCCCACTGGAGTGTTATTTCCGTACATCACACAGTGAAAGAAATGAGAATATTCACACAGATTCACAGATTTAGTTCCAATTTATTTGCCAAGCGCTGTCATCGCACTGGCAGCCATTTATTTTCAGTATTTCCATTTATTTTCAGGGCGTTTTCGCTGTCAAGTCAATGTCATTTGACGTTTAATTGAAATAGTGATGTGAAAAATGTGTTAATATTAGTAGAAATAGATATACGAGTATATCAATACGTTATCATACATTTAAAGAAATACACATAAATTAACAACCTTTAAAACCACTTTCGATCACATATGAATGTTATTGGTTCTTATTACAATTACAGAATATTTTGTATGTTTTCAGGATCTTTGTGTTATAATTTTTTAGTAAATTGTTTGTCAATCTAGATATAGCTATTATTTTCTCTAGTTAACAGAAGTTTTAAACTTATAAATTAAAGAAGAAATACTACTAAATCAGACCGAAACGAAATTATCATGAGCTCATTTGTGGTGACTTTATATACAATGAAATTTAAACATAGTAATTAATTATATAAACTAGAATAATATTAGAATAAGAGTAATTAATGGTATTGTCAGTGTACTGAGACCAATCTTAATACTGAAAAGCACAAAGCAAGTCCGTAAGAGATGTTTTTTGAAATCGCCGGTGAAAAATAATATAAATCAGTTTTTTTACAAAACCCATTTTTATTTGGATGACGAAAGAAATTTCATAAATCAAATAACTAAGCCACTTTTGTTTACACTATCTTCTAATTAAATCTTTATAATATTTGTTAAACTCTACGAAAAATAGTACAACGAATGTTGAACTTGTCTTAAACATGATCATGTTGTGCATTTTTTATATTTCGCATGTGACGTTAAGCCTACGAAGAACATTTGAAAGAAACGAGAAATATAATAAATAGTTAATAGACCGATGGTTATACTTATAGGTGATATATGTAATTAGATGAATATAGATATACATAAATTTTCCAATGAATTTTGCAAATAAATACAAAGAGAATATAAACCAAATAAGCTGAGTCCTTTGTTTTTCTGATTGTGCAAAACACTATTCAACAGTTACTACTAGTTATTTTTTGGCTGTCTTAACCTGTGACAAATCCAAGAATTCCACACTATCTGCGATACTAGCGCTGTGTTATTTCTTGAAACTAAGCACTAAAGCTTGAAGTATTTTCTATTTTGCCTTTGACTGTACTTATAGTTATCTGTGCAACTGATGTATGCTCACTTTGCTGACTGTACAACCTTGCAGTCAGCTGCGCGAGCTGCGCAAACGGGTCGTTTTATTGTTCTGCCGGTGCCGTGTAATATATTAAAATAATATTCATACTCTCAAAGCAAATATAAATAATTTCTAGTCGAGAAGATAACAGAGCGTAATTTTATCTAATATTTTTTTTTCAATTACAAGCGTCGCTAAAATGCTCTTTCGTGGAATAAATAGTATTAAATTAAAATCATGTGTCCGGTCTCCTGTGAAAAGAGGTAAGTTATTTAAATAAAAATTGTGATTGCTCAACAATTCATTGTTTAAACCTCGTTTTATTTTACAAAAACCGTAAAACCAGATTCTTTCAATGCTAGTGTAGAAGAAACATGATTGAATTTGATTCTAAAAATAACATTGGTCAGCACAATTTTGCAAAAAGGAAGGGATTAATGTACTCATTTTTAACTACTATTTTCATATTAACATCATAATCACGGTTCTTAGGTTCGCTTTTATGCACAGCAAGTAGATCTTTTTAGATTTGTTGTTTTATTTATCCTGCGATATAAGCGTTTTAAAAAAATGACAAGAAACTGTATATAATGTCACCAGTAATTAAATAAACGGAGATAGTTTTTTGTTTTTCGAAAGACTTCCCATTTCGTATCGTCAACATTTTTTATATTTTTTATCATTAACTTCATTAAGACGAAGACTCGAAGACTTTAAATTCTTGACATTGGCACTTTGACAGATATAGCTGATTAGCTACCATTTAATCTATAGAAGTAGAAGAACAAAATAAACATTTACGATGAAAGTACTTTTCTACCCTCAGCAGAGAAATGTCAAAAATTAAGGCCATTAATTACGAATTATCACCGTGGGAGAGCCACGCTTCGGCACAAACGGGCCGGCTCTACCGGAGTGATACCACGGCCTCACAGAAAATCGGTGTGAAACAGCGCTCGAGTTGTGATTCACCGAGTGAGTGAGGATACCGGAAGCCCATAACCCAACGCCTCCCACAGCGTCTCTCCCCAGTACCTCCCCCTAACCCCCTCTCCATCCTCCAAAGACCTGCAACGCACTTGTGACGCCTCTGGTGTTGGATCTGGATGGCCATGGGCGGGGTTAATCGCTTAACATCAAGGAAAACGTCTGCTCGATTGCTCCCTAAGAAAAAAATTGTTTTTTGTGCGGAGAAGCGAAAACTGTAATCTTATAGTTTTGTTGTAATACATAAATAGACTTTTTCATAAACTTTCTTTTTCATAAACAGGGCGAAAAGATTCAGATAACTCAGTGGAATCGCTAAATTTTATTTTATTTATAATGGGTGTACGAACAGACGTGTCACCTGATGGGCTAAGTTCTAAGGTTCTGGTAAACTTACATACCCGGAGAAAAAAAACAACGAAAGTTTTTTTTACTCCGTTCGACCGAACTCTGTACTGAACTACAGATTTCATAAACTGTAGTGGAACTGTACTTACGACTGTAGGCTAAAACGTATCGTGTAATTTTCACCTGCATCACCTGGATAATTGACACTCCACCGCTGTGTGTTTTTTGACTTTATGCCTCTCATAACTATTCTGTAGAATAAAATAAAATTATCGTCAACGGTATTGCCGAACAGGATCGGTCCTCAAACCCTTAAAAAAACAACGTTCTTTGGCTTTAAAGGCCGGCAACGCGCATAGAACTCGCGAATTGCAGACTTCTACTTATTTGCGCGTTCTAATACTAAAACAGTAGATGTCTTTCAGAAACATAAGCGTCATCAACGCTCAAGGAGTCCTCTCAACCTTATCAAAGAAATAGTGTTGACTAACTTAAAACAAACATGATGGACTCAATGTAAAACGCATGTAACAGAAATGATTAGCTGGAAATTATAGATAGTTTTAACCTTTTCAAGGTATGCACACGATCTGATTCATTGTATTCTCAAGTATATTTGTCAAATACACTTAATATACATAACATTAAATACTTCTGTTTGCTTAGCCTTATAATCATTTACAGAATTAAATTCAATTGATTTAGTTTAAAATGAACACCTTTTTCTCTTATTTTATTTTTTTGACAGTAGAAGTGTTAAATGAAAAGTAGTTTTTGCTGTATCAATAACGCATTTAATAGTTACATACTGTTTCTTTTAACAGAGAGAACGGTTAAGAAAAGAAATTACCGCAATTGTATAAAGTGACGTATGGAATATCACCCAAGTTACGAATGCTGACAGGCATTTGTGATCAATTACCAAGTACCATAGATACCATAGGACACATTAAAATAGAACTCAATTTAAAAATAAAAATCAGCAGTTCATATTTGGATTATATCAATTGATATGATAGTAATAATTTGAAAGAATAACGATAAGATGAGTTCAACAATAAAAACAGAATGGGTATTTATCGTACCTGGATTTTAGAGGTTATTTATAATCACATATATAACAGTTTGTGTTGATTAGGTATGAATTTACCAAATATATGATTAGATAACGTAGTGACCTTACCAATAACAACAGATCTATTATGATAAGATTCAAGATTTACCCTTATGTCATATCTTTCTTAGCAACTGTATAGTTTGTTCTTTATCTTTGTTTTGATTATGAATGATTGCATTTACAACGTAAAAACCAGGATTTATTTCTTTCTAACTTATGCTCACGATCTCGCTTTTGTTAATGTAGATTTTGTCAATAAACTTTAAAATCGAAAACGGTGCCTCCTTTTTTTGATTGAACGGTATCCTTTGTTTTATAATAAACAAGTATTCTTGTGGATCACTATAGTATACTATACTATACTATAGCACAAGTACGGATTAAGAATACAGTGTGTGACAACTTCTATTCATCCCGTGTTGTACGTAAGAGTTCTTCGTTGATTTTCCTTTTCACTGAATACAATTAAATATAAAAAAATGAAATAAATACAAAACCGTTGAAACAAATACTATAATAACCCATCTGTCCAGCGTGAGAACTTCCTTTCTGTAGACTTTACTATCTTAGTCAAGCGTGTATCAACAACAATGTCAATGGTATGAAAGATGTTTAGATCATAGGTTTCATACAATTTCAATACCTCTTCTAATCCATTATTCCACAACGCGGTACAAAAATCATGTGACAGAAGGAGAAAAATCGAGGGTTGCTACTCCCTCCCCTTTCACCAGTACTCAGTTGGCAAACTTACTAGTGACGGCATAGTGCTAAATGTTGTTTTATGCCCCTGTATCTTTCAAACAAGGTTTCCTGGTAGTTCACATGACCCATCAATTTTCGGCATGGGTCGGTAGTCTAGTAATGTATAAAAAAATCCATTAGAAAAATATAAATGTTTTTTAAAAGTCACATAAGTATATATAGTATTTACCTATAAATATTACCATAACATAAGCATAATCATAATATTTTACGAAGTATGATGTCTATAATTAACTATTGTAGTTTAATATTTTTTTCAATGTAAGGTAGATGATTCGCAATGAAAACAATGCACCATTCCAATGTCATTTAGGTAATTTAACAAAAAATATAAATAATGGTAGGCGCTCATAGCCTAATTATTAGTGAACTGTGTGTGACTAGTGATTAGAAGCAATCACCGAGGGTAAGAAATGACGGCGCGGTCAGTACCTAGATGGGTGACCGCTGGTGGCATGTTACCATGAGCGTCTCCGTGATTCGGAGGTCACGTTAAGCAGTCGGTCCCGGTTGTTATCATAGGGTAACAGTCGTGAAGCTTAGTTGGAGGCCTTTGGGCGGCTTAAAAACATTCAACGGCAAGATTACGTAGCCACAACGTAGTCTTGCCAGTCCCCAACGCGCACAAGGCCAGCGTGAGGACGTATGGCCTTAAACCTCTCTTGAGAGGAGACCCGAGCCCAGCAGTGGGACATTATGGATTGTTGAGTGAGTGAGTGATAAATAATGTATGAAGTTTTCTAATGCTCTGATTTACCTACACCGTAGTAAACCATGCCAACATAATCTATACTAATATAATAAAGAGGTAGGTAAAAGTTTTTGAGGATGTAAGAGATAATCTCTGGATCTACTGACCTGATATTTATTTATTTTTTAGCTAGTGGGTAGCCTCAATATTTATGAATGTCATACTCTGCTCCAACTACTCGCAGATTAAGTGGGTAGTTAAATTTAGAACTGGAATCCACAATTACTTATTTATGCATTAAGCCCTCAGCAGCATAGCTTCCATATTCTTGCGTTTTCGAAATTCTTGCAAAAGGGTCAACAAAAAACAGAATCTCATAAAGCAAAATTTATGCGCTTATGAGGCATAAGGCAAATTATTAGTAATGACGAATTTATAGTTCCCCAAACTTTCAAAAAGTCGTCAAAGCTGCCTTTGCCTGGGATTTTCTGGATTGTATTATATATATATATATATATATATATATATATATATATATATCAGATCGAACTATAAACTAAGGGGTAAATATTGGCCGATCAATATAGTTAGTAAATGCGACCCATTTCAATTACTAATTAATATATGTGCTTTATCCCAAAATTTGAGTTTATTATCCTTAAAAATTAGGTAGGTTTTGAAATTGAAAAATCTTAGTTTCCTATCCTTAGCTGTAAATGTATCTGAAGGCTGTAATGAATTCATCATACTGAGTGTAAAATAGATACCCAATCGTACAATTAAATGACATGAAAACTTTTTGGTAATATTCATTTACACTAAACATGTAGTTTTTTTTTTACACCATAGTTATGTTAATTTTAGCGATTATAGTAGAGGTGTGATATTCATACAAAATATAGCTTCACGTTAGAAGCTGTTTCATATTATACAAATTTTGAAATAATATGGGCGATGGTATAGATACATAGATAAAAATGTAGTTTGGTTTTGAGAAAGCACTATTAATCTTAGGATATTTTACACGTGTTCTAAGATTTTCTTTTAGTTTTTATTTTTGAGATTTCAAGGTTACGTAATATACATATTACACTCTGTATACATTTTATATACAACAATAGTAATACATGAAACAGTATGATGAAAATTAAAAATAAAAAGAGCTACAGTACAGTTGGAGTACAATTGAAGGCCTCAGGTATCGTGATTTGCGATCTCTCCCAGGCAACCACTGGATGGAAGAGATTAAAAATGATCGCCCCATATCTATTTTACCTTTCCTGTCTAAAGTGCTCGAACGGCTCATCCACTCTCAACTAAGTTACTTTCTTTCTGAAAATTCGTTACTGAACCCCTTCCAATCCGGCTTTAGTCCTAGTCACAGCACCACTTCTGCACTGGTACACATCACGGACAACATTAGACTAGGCATGGATAGTGGAATGATTACAGAACTCACCTTGCTCGATTTTAGTAATGCTTTTAATACTGTTGATTTTCACATTCTGCTTGGTATACTACGGTCTCTTAACATATCTCCACGGGCAATCGATTGGTTTCATAGTTACCTGTCTGGTCGCCAGCAACGTATTTGTATTGAAGACTCGGTGTCCTCCTGGTGCAGTATTTCTGCTGGTGTACCACAGGGTGGCGTTCTATCTTCTTTACTCTTCGCTGTTTTTATAAACTCAATCTCTGATCAATTAAGTTCCTTCTACCATCTTTATGCAGACGATTTACAAATATATACTCAAGCGCCGATCGACTCTTTACTGGAGGTGTTCAACAATATTAATGCTGACCTGCGTCGCATTAGCCAATGGAGTCATAATCATGGACTCAAGGTTAATCCTGTTAAGACACAGGTATGTGTTATTGGCGGTTCCAGACTGGTGTCGAGAATTAACTGGACACAACTACCTCAAATTCAATTTGGTGGCACCACCCTTGAGATCAGTACTAATGTCAAAAATTTAGGGATCTGCATAGACAATACCTTGTCTTGGGGTTCACAGATACAAGAGATCAGTCGAAAGATATTTGCTTCTGCCCCACGTCTCTGAATTTCGCCAATTGCTCAAGTGGCTTCCAATTCGCTCTCGCTGGAATACTCATATTCTTATTTTTCTCTACAATATTTTGTTTAGTCCCAGAGCCCCCTTCTACCTCAAAGAACGATTCAAGTTCCTTAATGACACACATAAAAATGTCTAAGGTCATCTGAGGATTTGAGACTGGAGATGCCTCAGCATTCCACAAAATTTTACGACCAGTCTTTCACTGTTGAAGCTATACGCTTGTGGAATGCACTGCCGGTGAACATCAGGCAAGCGCAAACAATAAATGCATTTAAAAAAATGGTTTATGAACTTTATGCATCTTAATTAAGATGACCATTAAACAGGGTTTGCTGTGAATATTTTTATTTATTTATTTATTATAATTATTTTTTATGCGTTTTTTAGTTATGTATTTTGGTATATATGTGTATTAGTATATATAAGTATTCGTTACATGGGTATGAGTATGTGGGTATATATATACATATTATTGTCGATCTATTGATATACATATAATTATGTGCTGTGTATATGTGTGGATGTATATATATATATGTATGTGGTTCGTTATATTCATTAGCAAATAATTAATTCAAAACTCATTGCACCGACAACTACCACTGTCTCTCCTATACATTTCGATCCATCCTAAGGTTGCCTGGATTGCTTTTGGCAATAAGGCCGCCCTTTGTACACTCCGTCTCACATTTTATGTACTCTCTTCTAACTGTAATATTATAGTGTGCAAATAAGTTTTCTATCTATCTATCTATCTATCTAAGAATGAGATGGAGACATGCATTTTAATGATCGCAGTTTTGAGAATATGATGTACTTATAACTAAAATTAATTTTTTGAACTTTGACATTTATAATAACGTTTGTATTGTGAACAGATTTCAGAGGCTTAGCAACCCTGTTACAACAAGAACCATCGCATCCACATGTCCGAACTTCTGTCCCTGGACCAAAGTCAAAAGAACTATTTAAAGATTTAAACTCCATGCAGGTAAGTTTTGAAAAATATTGTATGACGCATAGGTAGTATTTTTCGAAACATATAATAGACAGGTACTAAACAAAAGACTTGTATAACAAGTCTTGTATAACAATATAATCCATGTGTGAAAATATTGTATAAATTAAACGCAATATGTTACTGTGCAGTATTTATGATTGCAAGTAGGTAGTTTACGCATATTTTATAAATACAAAAGATTGAATGGCATTCTGGATTAGTAGTCCCTAACTGTTAACATTTAATTTTTATCTTATCGTTCTTATATTATCTTGTTTAACGTAACAAAATTTTATTTGATTTTTGCATATTAGTATTCACTTTAAAACAAAATAATTTTATGTCTCTTTGATACATCACAAAATGAAACGATATCAGGTCCTCTCACTAATGTTGGGCCATATCATACAGAAGTCATACCGATTATTCAGTGTTTGATATAATATTTTTCTTATTCTAAACACATTTAAGGAAATGATTGTGCACATGCTGAAGTGATCAACTCTAAAATCTTTCTATGATATCTATATCTATTTAAAACTGATAAGCTAGAAAATATCAAAACTCCAAACACTTAAATTCTTTTTGTGTTTCTATTGGATTCAATTGTCTCTATTTAAACTCTTAACCGACCTCAATCAAAATCAATGTTTTGTTATGAATATATAATACGTGTACTTGTACTAGTGTGTCCGTAATGTTATTTTGAAAGAATATGATTGAACAGAATCATAGTCCATACAACTGTGTAACATAACGTTAATGATAATAATCGCTTTATTGTGCACTAGATTACTTAACTTAAAGCTAAGAGGTACAAATAGTGTTAAGTACAAGTTATAAATGTATAAGATTTATCTTTTACTAGCTGAGCTCCACGATGTTACTCGCGCTACAAAGATATTGTGTGAATTGTATCTTTATAAATTGTAGCCTATGTGTTATTTTGATGTATAAGTTATATTATTGTAAAGTTTTATTCAAATCCATTCAGTAGTTTTTACGTGAAAGAATAACAAACATCAATACTTACAAACTTTCGCGTTTATAATATTAGTAGGATTATAATTTTCGATTTCATTCCATACGTTTATCTCGTTAATACATTGTGTTGTGTTGATAAATAAAGCATATATAACTTTAAGAACAATAGGTCTGGCGACTCACGAAATAAAATTTGAAATTTCAGCAAGCTAGTTCAGTTCAACTATTTGCTGACTATGACAAAAGCATGGGCAATTATTTCGTGGATGCTGACGGGAATGTCTTTTTGGACGCCTTCACGCAAATCTCGTCTGTACCCATTGGCTATAATCATCCTCAACTCTTGAATGTGTTCAAGGATGAACATAACCTTGTGAGTATTATGATAATCTGTTAATACCTAAAACCTAGAAAGTACAATTGTTAAACATTGATTATTCTTTCAGAAAGCACTAGTTAATCGCCCAGCTCTCGGAGTTTTCCCTGCGGCGGATTGGCCTGAAAGATTGAGAAATGTGCTACTGTCAGTTGCCCCTGCCGGACTTGATAATATTGCCACTATGATGTGCGGCTCCTGTTCAAATGAGAACGCTTACAAAACCGTTATGATGTGGTACCGTACCAAACAACGTGGGGGCAAATTTGATTTTACTCCTGAAGAAATCAGCTCGTGTATGGTCAACCAAGCACCGGGATCGCCAAACTTATCCATTTTGTCATTTGAGGTTAGTGTTTAACATTATTTTAACAAAAGTGTTTAATAGGAAATGATAACTTATTTAACAATGGAGTACATAACCATTATTTTTTACGTAAATTGCTTTCGTTAATTTTTCTAATCAATTTTTCGTCAGATTTACAATCGTTTCGTATGCAGTTAGTGTATATTTTAAAATGAGTCTTCTTATTTTTATAATCTCAACTGATATTATACTGAAGAATATGCCTTAGCTTTTCTCGTCTCGCATTATGTTTTGGTTGGTTAATAATAGTACATTATTTTTAAAGATTAGGTCTTAAATATATACAATAAATCACTTTTGCTGTATATTATTTTGTGGTAAACAAATCACCAGTTATAATTTAATAAACTACGCCAAGAATATATGTATAATGCCGAAGATTTATATTAATTAGGTTGTCAATAAAGAAAAAAACATTGTTTTAATAAAAATTAAATTAAGTTAGACACGCTGTATTAAATAGGCGTCAACCGTAAAATATAAAATACTTATGACACAAAGAATTACGTCTACTGCAGGTGGTAGGTACTCTGATTACTACTAAAAGTAAATGTAACAATAAGTGTCTGTGAAGCCTTAATAAGAAAATATTTTGAACAAATTTTTTAAACATAAAAAATACAATGTGAGTAATTTGTTACCATGAAATAATTTTAAACATAACTTTTTACAGAAAACCGATACAAAAATGAAAAACGAGCGTATCTAACTCACATTTTCTAAATAATATTATATGCAAATTAAGAATCTTAATTCATCGGTAGTACTATACGAAATATTATTTTCCCAAATGAAGTCTTTGATATGACTTTCAGTGCAACAACTTGATGTTTTGTATTCTTAGGAAAATCTATCTCTTATGAGTTTACAGGCAATTGCAAGGTTTTTGTTCGTGGTTTTGTTTCTCATAGTCCACAATTACACAGGGGTCCGTATTTTATATAGTAGAAGTATACATAAATTCATTATGAATAAATACATCCTTAGGAGTTTGATCATACTTGCTGAATCACTGTTTTTTAAATATTTTTTGGTAATACTTGTGTTCATTTTTGTTTTGTAAATATAGTCATAGATTATCTGCTGTATATATGGGTTTATCTGCTGTTAAAGATACTAACTAATAGAGTTCGATAGAGTTCGACGATCATATAACCTTCAGGTCCCCCTTTTGTGTGAAATTGATCGTAATCGGTCGAGTCAACGGGCTCAAATGTTTCAATAGCTTTGATTTCCGTCTAATATTCTGAGATGGTAGAAGAATACTCTGCCTGTTTACAAATAAAGTTTAAAATAGGTTGTGAATTGAACTTTAAGCAGTTTTAACACAGAAAGTAGCGTGGTTTACTAAAAAAAAAAAAATTAAAAGCATAATGATTTATGAACTCATATTTTTTGTACAATTGTTTGTTTCTCCGAGTAACAATGGTAAAATTAGGTAAATAGTTGCTTAGTTGCGTAAGTTATGTGATAAGTATATTTTAATGTTTAATTTGAATAATGCCAGTAAAGCCAATTTTACTAAAATATATAGACCAGTTCTGAGCCACGTACTGCCCAGATATGAGAGTCCTACCAAATCGTTACTTGCTTTAATTTATATATGTATAAAAAAATATTTGAAAAAGAAATTGACCCAAGGATTTTTTAAATTATCATTTTGTTTAACTGATTTTGCATGGCAGTTGTGTACATTTCTTTGAATTTATTTTCAAAGTGCTGAGTGTTCTAAACAATGTCTCGAAAACACCACACAGAACGTTAATGTTTACTTTGTAACCGATCCGTGGAAAGAAACCGAAATAGAGCAAATTTTGAAAACATTAATATTGAGCAGAATAATGTTACAGCTTTTCCCATATTGATCGTTGAAGAAATGATCCTTTTTGCTGTAGGCATATGCCAAATAAAACTCGCAGCTAGTTATTGCAGTGGACATATACGTAGCCGTGGTTTATTTCTGACCTAAGAATATAAACGGAGATTTTAACGATCTGTCAACATTTACATAGCATCCAACATAATTGGATGCTATAGTACTATATAGATGCTACATATGAAGTAGACATATTTCGACAAAAATTTATCATTGCTACATATTGATCCATGGGTATAATCGTGGAATAAAGTTTCTATGTAACTGTGTACACCCAAATTCCGAAACAAATATTTGCAGATCATATAAAAATTGGGTCCAACCCGGGAATCAACCCGAGACTTCAAGCACAGCAGTCGCATATGCGACGATTGTGCCACCGAGGCAGGCAATAAAGAGAGTTTTTAAAATAACTACTGCATTTGTAAAACGTGCCATTGAATGTCTTTCATAACCAATAAAAATCTTAATAAAAATTTTTTTCTCGACACCCCTGTGTTGATTTTAATGACATTTCAATTTTAGGTAAGTATTAGCTTAAGGTACATAATATGTACTATGTATTCATTCTGGGCAGTACTTGACCCAACTCCCATACCAAAATGGTCCTTTATTGAGTAGAATTGTAGACATATTTTAGTACTTATTAAACCGAGAAACATTCAGGAGTATTAGAGGATTCACTAACCCCGGTAAATAGTTAATGCAAACCCTAGTATTAGAAGTGTTGTTGAGCCATCTAGGTAAGGTAAGTACTTAGGTAGATTTCCAATGTTTGCGTGTCTTTAGTTTAAGTTTTATTTATAGATTTGTGATTTCTATGTCGTGACTCTTCAGTATGTAATCGTATGTTATTTGTATCATTTCAGGGTAGTTTTCATGGACGTACATTTGGTGCGTTGAGTTCTACGAGATCTAAGCCAATACATAAATTAGATTGCCCAGCATTTGATTGGCCTGTTGCTCCGTTCCCGAGATACAAATATCCTCTAGATCAATTTCAACGAGAAAATGCGCAAGAAGATAAAAGGTAAGAATATTTTTTTATGTTATAAAGTAATTACCGATGTTCATAGTCTGTCTCGGTGGCACAGTGGTAGTGTATGCGATTGCTGTGCTTGAGGTATCGGGATCGATTGCCGGATCGGACCAAATGTTTGTATGATCTGCAAATATTTGCTTCGGAGTTTGGATGTTTTATATGTATGTAATTACAAAAAAGAAATAGTATTTATTTAAATCTGTTGTCTAGAACCCAAAACACAAGCTCTGATGCACAAAATGGCGTTGTGTGTTAGATGTCCTAAAAAAATATATAGATATGTATCTTAAGAGTTGCATGACTCGCAAGTGCTTTACCAGGTGGTCGGTTTGATTGTCGTTACAAATCACGTGACATAATTACTATACGAAAAAAAAATCATCTATATATTTAATTTAAAATGTGGTTTTAAAACAAATCAATTAGCTACTAATTATTAAGTTACAATGTAACAGTTTTATTGTATATTTTGACTACGATTTTACAGCTTCATCATTCAACGACTTGATGCTTAAATCCTGGTCTTTCTTAATTAAAGCGAAGTATTTTTATGGAGTAGAGTATTTTTATTCCCCTTCAGAATTCCACATGCATAAAAAACTTACATAACCGCTGTCACAAAATACTAACAATAAATAATATTTTCTATCAGGTGTCTCGAACAAGTAGCTGACATTATAGACAAATATGAGAAGAAAAATAATCCCGTAGCGGGTGTTATTGTGGAGCCTATCCAGTCTGAAGGAGGAGATCACGAAGCTTCCCCGGCATTCTTCCAGGGACTGCAAAAAATATGTCAAGAGGTTAGTTTTTTATCAGATTATCAACTAGTAATAAGTGTGGTGACGCATTAATACAGAGAGTCACTTCTACTATTTTTCTTCCACTGTTCATCCCGGAGGTATTGTGAGAGCTAACCAAGAAAGCAAACTATAGGACATAAGCAGGATAAAAGCACTGCAGAGACACGGAAGATTTGAGAGATAAGGACACACACCCTATACCAAATACCAACCCAAAGTGGTATAGTTGGCCAAAACTTCTTTTTTTCCTAAGGAGACCATTTAAGGCTGATAATGATTATAGTGATAATAGTGGTTTACCTACGTTGCTGATAAGAGAGCAGTCATGTATTTTGCCTAAAGTATTTGTCTTCTGCATAACCATTAATTAATCTTTTCGACATGTGAGTTCAAAGATAAAATGTAACTGCCTCTTTTCACAAGGTATACTTTTTTATGGCTTAAATCTAGGACAATTATATGGCGTACTCCATAGTTATCGCACTATGCTTGACCCAAATTTCTGCAATAAATACAATGAGAGCATAGGTAATAAAGTACAAAACATTATCAAGATTGCTTCAGAAATAATAACATAGAAATATTTATGAAAATAGGTTGGTACAAGAACTAACCGTTACATTAAAAACTAATGATAATATATTTAAATAGTAACTGCCATTAAAATATAAAGTGAAGTAGGTACGATTTTTTAAAAAATCCATTGAACATTGTAAGAATTCGTATTTAAATTAATTATAAATTCTTTAAAAAAAAATATACAAAGAAAATGTTCTATGTATTAAATACGTAAATCAAAAAAACACCTATTTAAATAAACTGTAAATAAGAAAGGACACAGGAAACTGCCTTGAAAGACGCATTACAAGGTAGTTGCACAGATGGCATAAATCCAGCCCGAGAACTTTTCTCCTGGGTAATTATATGTTCTGTTGAATGCATTAAACTGTTAACGAACGAACAATCGAGGCAAGAGTAGATTAATTTTTAAAAATCACTCTTACCACCATAACATTTGTCTTTTATTTATTATATTTTATTATATCTGGCTCGGCAATTTCTAATTTCTTCCGCTACTTTACTATAATATAAAATAAATGGATAAATGTTACAGATTTCTATCTCATAACTCTCATAAATAAATTTATTGGAAAAGCAACAACGGTAAAAATAGTGTTACCGTCGTTGCTTTTCCAATAAATTAAAAAAAAATACGCTGTTCCTTTATCAGAAAAGTCTTTGTTTAACTAACCTCTAATTTGTTATGATTCACAGAAAGGATCAGCGTTAATAATTGATGAAGTACAAACAGGATGTGGTCCGTCAGGGAAAATGTGGTGCCATGATCACTTCAATCTACCTTCACCACCAGATGTAGTTACATTCAGTAAAAAAATGTTGACCGGTGGTTTCTACTTTAAATCTGAGTTCAAGTGAGTGTGATTCAATAACAAACTATAGGAAATGTCAAAAGATTCTTTTAATTGGCAAGTTGGATAAACTTACTGGTATAAGGGGGCAAATGAGCAATTGTGTCACTTAATGGTAAGTAACTATCACCGTCCATGGACATCTGCAACTCAAAATTCCCAAGTGCGTTGCCCTCATAGGAGTCCTTCCCCCCAGATTTAAGAGAACGGGAGTTTGGGCTCCGGTAACTTTCACTCGGTGAAAATAAACGAAAGAATTGCTAAGTGCTTTATTTCTATGAGGCCGTGGTATCACTCCAGTCGAGCCGTTGCGGTCATCCCGAAGTATTGCTCCAAGATATTCTTACTGTGTTTTTTTAAATCGAAGGCCATGTCGCTTTTAATATTAAAGACTTACATGAAGTGTAGGTATATACGGTACGGAAACAGTGCAGAAAAGTAATGTCAAAAAGAAGTGTGCTAAAAATGCATTTGTTGTTTCTATAGTATATGTAAGATTTTATATTATGAGTTAAAATTACTAGTCAAGGCAATAAAACGAAAAAATAAAATATTTAGGCAACAATAGCCAAACACATTCACGAACGATGATACATATCTTTTTCTTAATATTCGAATTCTATTCTGACTGACGGACTCCAACCAACTGTAGTTGATGTATATGTAATTCTCACATAACACAGGATAGATTCCTAGTGCGGGAGTTGCCTTTAAATATTTAATTTTTATATATTATTTGGGATGTAAGGGGCGAATCCCAACTTTTCGCCCCAAGCCAACCTCACCTGCACGTGGTACATCCTGCTGAACGACGAACGAGGCTCTAGCAACCGACCGATGGCGGTATACCCATCCCAACAGGCGTAGCTAAATGAAATAGGCCGGTGACGGGCAGCAACGTCACCGGTGCAAAGAACTACGTCCTGCGATCACCAACCTGCCTGCCCAGCGTGATGATTAGTGGCAACAAACCTCCATGCATCTGCAACATAAGCCACGGCCCCCAGTACCCGGCAGTCTCGCCATTCCTGGTCATGGTGGCGATCATGGTTACAGAAGCATAATGCGTGGTGGTAAACCCCTACTGAAGGAGTTCCAAAAGCTTTTTAACGCTGTCATATTCTAAAGGAGAATTCCAGAGGCGTGGAGTAGAAGCGTGGTCATCTTGCTCTTTAATAAGGGTGACAAGACCAGGAGGAATAACTATCGACCTATTTCCCTTCTACGTCACGTCTACAAGCTGTTATCAAGATTCATTACGAACCGTCTTGCTCGAAGACTCGACGAATTCCAACCACCGGAGCAAGCTGGATTTCTGAGCAGATATGACACCATAGACCACATCCACACAGTTTTCTGTGAGGGATCGCATTAGGAATGAGGTGATCCGGCAGAGAACCAAGGCCATTGACATGGCCCATAGGATTAGTAAGCTGAATTGGCAGTGGGCTGGCCATATCAGACGTAGATTTGATTACCGTTGGGGTAAACGAGTTCTCGAGTGGAGACCGCGTCTCAGTAAATGTAGTGTGGGACGTCTATAGGCCAGGTGTAGTGATGATCTGCGCAAAACGGCTGGCAGGAACTGGATGCGAGAAGCCGAAAATCGAACCAAGTGGCGTGAAATTGGACAGGCCTATGTCCAGTAGTGAACTCCGATACTACGAATTACGGGAGACTACATACATACATACATGAAACGAAAAGTTTTGCTAAGGGCATCTGAAAATTTAATTTTGATTTAACTAATCTTTGATTTAAAATGTAAAATTTATTGAAATATAAAATAAGCTTTCGAAATTTCAGGCCTCCCCACGCTTATAGAGTTTTCAATACATGGATGGGCGATCCGTCAAAGTTGATTCTATTGGAGCAGGTTCTGAAGGTGATTAAACAAGAGAATTTAATTGAAAACGCCTATAAAACCGGCCAAGTTCTTAAGGATGGTCTTCTCAAGCTCGAGAAGGAGTTCCCGAATTTGGTAAACAGCGTGCGTGGTCGCGGCACTTTCTTGTCATTCAACACCACAAATACCGAAGT
This sequence comes from Hyphantria cunea, assembly GCA_003709505.1. NCBI lineage: Eukaryota > Metazoa > Arthropoda > Insecta > Lepidoptera > Erebidae > Hyphantria > Hyphantria cunea. The sequence goes on from PKRV01000040.1 coordinate 3,577,337, forward strand.
GAGGGATAAAATGCTCTTAAAATTGAGGCAGAACGGTAAGTTTCAGTATTAATTAAAGACCTAAAGATAATCGGTATCTGTGAAATCTACCAAAGTATTTTAATATTTGTCCAAACTTCGGGTATGGGTATCCCATAGAATTGAAGTTTATATTTGTTGCAATCAAAGTGATTCTATAGAAGTGCTAATATTTAAAAACTTAAATTTAACAGTACAGTATGAGGTAAGAAGTAATTAGCGCTTTCATAATATATTATATATTTTACGATATCTTATCGTGTATTTCCTAAATTAATAAAATTATTTTCTCATGGTTTTAACTCACGTTTTACCAACTGTTGTCGTGAAAACTTTGAAACAGTTAAAAATCTTTTTAGACTTTTTAGTGGCTTCGTGAGGGTGCCAGATTCAACATTTCTACTGTCATGGCAAGTTTTATTTGAATTGGGATTTCCTATAAATGCTATGTATTTGTACACAGAAAAAAAAACTATTTGAAAGAACTATTCGAGTTTCAGAAGACTCCAATACCATAATGTTTTGCTTGGTTTTAAAACAAGTACTTATTTCATGTTACAGGTGTAATTGGAGGCGGGTGCGGAGATTTGGCCATTCGCCTTCGGCCAGCTCTCGTCTTCCAACAAAAGCATGCTGAAATTTATTTAGACATTCTTAGGAAAACACTTAAGGAAATCTAAAAAAATATTTAAGTCTTCCAATATTTGCATATTATCTTAATGTATACAACCGAAACAATAGTTTTTAGTTAAGAGTTCTTAATGTAAACTAAAACCGAAAAGTGTTTATTATTAGAAAAACTTTGCTGGAATATTATAATATTTTCTGGGTTTATCTGTAACGCTAATTCAGACATTTGATTATTTGTGTTAGTAGATACCCGTATTTTGTTGCTTTTGGCAATAATATGAAAAATGCGAACTCGTTACCGAAGAATTCGTTACCATGCTACGCCCTACTAAATGAACTAATAATAGTATATTGCGATTCTGATATTCGTTGAGACCTAAACCAGTTATTTTATTTTGAATTATTTTCGCTTTTGATAAGTAATCTCATACAACTTTCTATTGAGTGTTTATCGTCGTTGAGTCGTAAATTCATTTGCTGAACTTTTTTATTTTATATGGTGTAATAACAACAGGAACAGCTTATTTCTGCATGAAAAGTATAATCATTTTTTTTTTTTTTTTTTTTTGAAATGAAAGTAGAGGTTTTACTTATATTTTTTTTGATAAGTCAAAACGGGTGGATAAAGTAAAAACACTCTTTAAAAATAAAAATTGGATGTAGTAAATGCTGATTATGATAATAAATAAAAAAACCGCCCAAGTGCGAGTCGGACTCGCGCACAATTTTTCCTTTATCTGTACTATAAGACATTGCTTCATGCCAAATTTCAAGCTTCTGAGTTCACGGGAAGTACCCTGTAGGTTTTGATTCTCTTGTGGGAGTGTAAAATATGCAGCATAAACGGTTGTGTCTTTTAATTTAGTTGGCTTAGAATTTTGATTTTCACAGCGCCAAGGTTCAGTGGACCTGAGTATTTGACAGACAGAAGGAAAGCGAAGTGATCCTATAAGGGTTCAGTTTTTCATTTTGAGGTACGAAACCTTAAAAAGATAGACATGAGAACATTTGCATCATAAGAACATCGTTGAAATAAGAGGGGAAAAGAGGAAGAGATTGCTGAAATGGGATATCTGGGGCAAAAGTATTATTCTACTTACCTTTTTAATTTTTTTATATTTTTTACTAATGTATGCATTTCAAAATGAAATCAAATTATGGTGCCATATTTATTTTTTTATCATTTTGCCAGTCCAGTATTATCTATTTACTAGGCTAATCGTCTAGTTATCTTGTGTACTGTTTTTTATGTACTTTTTTCACATTCATCATCATCATCATCATTACGTGATTACTCTAGATTTATAGGTATCAAATTATATCTTGTTATATTAAGTAGGTACAACGCCCAAATAATGTCTTCCAAATATACAACTTAAATCAAAATCTTGTTTTTCTTTAACATACCTATTTTGAAAACAAATATTGAAACTATTGATATCGGCGATTTCGCATCGAAAACTTCGATAAAAAAGTAATTATGCCTAGGATTTGCCTCAGTCGGTAGTTGACAGGTCCTAACATTCTACCTATTCACGCTTCAAGGTTAGGCAGAACGACACTGACCACCACGTGTTCCAGCACTAGTGCAAGTAGGCAACGGTCTGTTTTTGGAACCTGTCACCTCGCGAACTCGAGAGCTCATCCACTTAAAATAATCCTCTAAGCTCTACCGGCTGTCCAGGATGAGGCCGAGGTGCTTTTTGTGTGGTGAGGTGCTCTAGTTCAACCTGTAATAGCTACTACAGTAGTAGTGGTACTATGTTTGGTATACAATCGGTAGTATGCATATACAGTACTTTTTTAAATATTTTAATTGAATCAATATGTAACTCGTGTCAAACAAATTACGTATTATATTTTCAAAATAAATGGACAATATTTTTTTAAGAGTGTGGAAATACCCCAAACTTCCGATTAATCACATACCATATCTTCTATTCTCTTTATTACATTTAAAAAATTAAAAAGATAAACAGTAATATATATACAAAAATAGTAAACTATCGTCCTCCTCCCAGGGACCAAGAAACCGGTGGTTAGGACTCCAAAGACGTCCAAGAACGTCCTCACTATATTTCCGAGTCAAGGAGGACTGTCTTCTGTATCAGAACATTGATCCAGTCCTCTAACGTGAGATTCTTAAGGTGTTGGTCGAAGCTTTTGACAATCAATCCGTGAACAGATAAGACTATCGGAGCAATGATCACCGAATCAACATTCTACATGTCGGCAATCTCGTGAGATAATCCTTCCTTCACATTGAAAAAGTTTTTCTTTTTCAATGTGAAGGAACGGGTGTCATCTGCCCTTTCAACACAAAGGGAGGACCCTGTGGCCAGGCGAGGTGATCATGCCTGGCGGGCTACTGCCCAACGGTTGATGCTGGGAAGTTTGTATATATGTTAATCGGCGCGAGAACTTTTATTGCGCGATGCAGGATTGGTAGCTTTTTCGTACACTACGTTACTCCGTAGTTCAGTGTATCTTCGGTAGATGGTGTTGTCATATATTTTTGTTGCCGCTGTATGTGGAAGTCCCCACATCAACTTTCACGAGATTCTCGTCATGAGGAACGGCGATATTATCAATCATTGTGCGGCGCTCTAATCGATCTCAACGTTTGTTTCATGTTAAATTCTGGTTTTCCTCAGGAATGTAAAAAACCTGGATACTTCTAGGTTTCGGTGGCGAACAGAAATATGAGTTTTGTGGAATCACACCTTTTATTACATATATGACTGCGCACTTGTTTGCACAAAATTTTATTTTGATAGAATTAACTACTCAAATTTTCCGTGACCTTTAGCAATGCTGTATTATATTTATTATTATTCGCAATGAGTATGGTGACCACCACTCTTGGATTCTGCTTATGCTTTCCATTAGGCAGAGTAAAGTCATTTTGACAGGGCCATACATAAAATAATAAAATAAATGCCGTCATCCTTTTAGCATGCTGCCCGTTCATAGCTGCCCATATTTTATAATATCTAGATTTTGCATTACTTTTTTAAATTCTGCCCACTCTGTAACAAGGACACTCACCTGCTAATTCCAAACTTAAAAATATAAAACACGAGTACCGTAAAAGGAAAACTTTATTAATTTGAAGTTAGTGGTATGACCTCATATGCGAGTCGTATGACCCAAGACACACTTGTAATTTTAAGAAATCGAACTTAATGAGAATTTCATCTCTGATGCTTAGTTTACCGTTACTTGCACCGAAGTATTTCGATGATTACTTACATTGGAATGAGTTTAATTCAAGTTGGATTCATTTTGAAAAAGTTCATCACGCACATAGAAGCTTTGGTGCGTGGGTTCTACATTAACATTTGGAACGATTCTGTACAACCTGTCTTGGAATAACCACTTCTTACAAGCGAATACTTAGTTATCAGACTTGTCTTCTCATGCCTACAAAATGATGGTTCACCAAGAAGATAAAATTAATAACAGCACATTTCCGTAAATTCTAAGTTTTTGACATTGCATAACTGATTACGTCATACGGCGTCTACTTGCGGTTTTGTATGTAAAATATGGCTTTTAATGACTCAGGCGACATCGACATGTCGATCGTTCCTTTGCGCAAACTCAGTCGGAACGTAGGTTGGGCTGGGTTGTTACTTTATATCCTATTTGGTTCTATATCGTAGAAGCTAAAATAAATTTCTCTGTACGACAACTATTTCGAAAATCCCTTATAAGTAGGGTATTTGGTTTGCATGTCATTAGGTACGTTTTATTGTGTATAAAATTAATCTGACAACTGTATTCTCTACATACTAAAGTTAAATTTAGATTTTTATAAATCGCTAGTTTGTTATCTATATGCAAAGTACTCGACGAAAGCTTTAAAGTTACGAATACACTTTTACAACCAAAAACACAGATCAGCGTAATATTAGCGTTAGCACAGGCGTATTGTGTGAAATCTAGTTTATTATTTCATATATGTGTTTATAATATTAACCTCAATAAAAAATACTTTCATCGTTTTTTAAACAGTTAAGTTCCTTGAAATAAATAAAAACTAAAGAAAGTAATTTGTTTCAGAAATCAGGTATATAGGCCCACACATAAACAAAAACTTGAAAAAGAAACAAGGAATAAAAAAAAAACAAATACTATTTAATTAAAAACCAGGTCTCAATTAATTATACACCGACCAAGAGAACCGTATTCAGAAAGCGCCGTCATTCGTGCCCTTTGTCTTTGATGCCATTGTCTTTAATTAAGTTCCGTGTTGTTATAAGAGCACTAAATCTTATTTAAGTTGTTGTTAAGTTATATCAATATTAGTATTGCAATAATTTTGGTTAGTAACGGAATAAGAATACTGAGCAAGCAGTGGACTGTTATAGCTGTTCATGATGAATTTTATGTTAATGTCTTCTCATGTCACGCGGTTGCTCACGACGAATTCCGAAACTATCACACCGGTTTTTACGGGCGCTGGCATATCTAGGATAATTATCATTACGTTTAGACCAATAAGAGTCGAGCATGATTGAAAAGAAACAAATGCGTAGTTGCGTGGGTCAGTTAGTATGCTTAATGTGTGTCAGTAGGACCTTGAAAATAAAAATTAAATATCGATAATTTTTTTTTATTCTGCTTCTTTTTACTATATTGTCCACTCAAATTGATCAGTTTTCAAACTGTCCATTAATAACGTCTTATTAATTTGATAAACCACTGCTGCTATGTTTTTTTAATAATGACTAGCATGGTCGTTCGTCTGAGTAATGGCAATATTTGAATGACATTGATACACTGAGTTCCAGTAAATAGCAATTTCATATGAAGTAGCCGTTCCTTTTCTTGATTGTGTGACTGTTTTTGTGTTGCTTTATATTAATCGCTAACGTAAGCCTTGCGAGGGTTGTCTGCTTGTATAGACTGCTTTCAAGAGGTGTTAATAAAGGTTAATGGCCATTGAGGTCGTTTGACGTTCATTCGACTGCATAGATAGCGTAACGGTTTAGGCGGTCACCTCGTCGCTATCTAATGCGCTGTGTTATGGGTTCAAAGCCCACATGTGACGACACTTTGTGTAGGACACAAACTGTTGATCGTTTTAAAAGAAAAATATCTTTTGTGAAACAGTAAAACTGAGTTATGAAGTTGAAAGGACTTTCTAATGCATCTTTTAATGAAACCCTCATGCGTGGTAAATCAAGAATAAATTCTTTGCTCAATTTCTGACACGCAGATTTAGGTATCGGACATCCGGCTACACGTCTCATAAGTTTGTCTTTTCAAATAAGTTTACGTTTCCACTCTAAAAGAAGAATTAAGAAGAATAATTAAGAATTGATTACTTTTGCTTTATAGGTAGCGCTTAGTCACATATCATCTTTGCTCGAGTTAAAATTGAGACAGGTAGAGGAGTATACTATACGCGGGGTTGTGCGGTTCAAGGCTAGCTCGAAAAATCGAAGATCAGAAATCCCAACTCCGCCAGATTCTCATGGAGGAATGGAAATAACGATTAGGGCAACCGAGCGCTGGGCACGCTGTTATTGCAGCGGTAAGACTCGTTATGGAGGATTGGCTCGAGAGGCCTCACGGGAGCCTCTCATACCGGCTGACACAGGTAGCCCGAGGTACGTCAGGTTACCAGGGACTTCCTTCCGAGGGTACACCTGGTTCTCCGGCTTCTAGAACCCGAGATGGTGTGCGGTTTTTAGTCGGTTCGAGTCCGACATAACCACCACTCGATGGTATCCGAGGGGATTTTCGCACAAAAAAAGGTGAAGGAGTTACAACTATTTGAGGTCTTTAGTTCTCATTTGGAAATTTAATTTTAGTTACTAGGCCAGTGGTCTAAATGGGGAAGTTATCCATGAAAAAGTTCATGATCCAGCATTGTGATTGTACTATCATCCTTAAATAAACTTTAGACATGTTAAAGTTGTAATATTTAATAGTACGGTGTGGTATTTATACATCTGACAAGCTTAAATGACGTACAGTCACAGGATTGGAGAATATTTGAAAGCGTTTACTTAAACACCAGCTTCAGGAACAAAAGAGGAATTTCTCAGCCTCTTTTTTAAGAGCGTGAGTTAATTACATGCCAAAAAGTGTTTTTCCACTAATATGACAATTTGAGAGTAACATTAAGAAAGGGGAGGGCTGCAAAGTGTGAAAAAAGCGTCATCTCAACATTCTCGAACGTGGTATTTTTTATTTATTTATAAGATGACTGATGAGGTGATTCTAAAAATAAACCTAATTAGATCGATTTATCGCCCCCGAAAGCCCCTGCATTCTAAATTTCATGAAATTCGTTGGAGCCCTTACCGAGATAGATAGATACACATAGGTGTTAAATGATTTATATAAGAACATATAGTAAATAAATTATTTGGTACGAAGTGGGTCGCTGTAGAAAAGTTGGCGCTTAGAAATAGCACTTTCTCTAAATGTTGGTTATACTCATCATGTGCTTGACGTGTTTCTGTGACGCGATGTCGATTTAAAACCCGATTTCTTAAGATGCGTGAAGTTTGGCTCTTAGATTTAGTTTTGCATGAATCTTAATAATAGTTTCACGTGGTGAGTATCGTGACAACAAGTGAGATATTAAAATTTCATTAATTACTTGATTATGAGTATTGCTCTCACTAATAGTCTGGCGTGTATATAAATGTCTAATCTGATTTAGAATGTGATCTAATTAAATTCCTGTGTATCTAGCATAAATGCATAAAGACGTATGTGACCTAGTAAATTTGATATTTTGTTACGTTTACGATCTTTACAAAACACTGCACCCTCTTTAGTTATGATTGGTAAACGTTTAATATGAGAATAGTTAGTTTGTCTACGATTTTTATTTACAACTTTTTGCCAGGGCTCCACCCGCCTGTATTTCGCATTTAGTGGTGAAAAGTAGTCTATGTGTTATTCTAATGCATGCGCTGTGTTACTGTAAAGTTTCCTATAAATCTGTTCAATAGTTTTGAATGAAAGAGTAACAAACATCGAATCATCGTCATAAAGTTTAGCATCTATAATATTAGCAGCATAGGAAATAGAATATGTTACATACTTATTTTATATAAAAAATACTTTTATAGTTACATAATCTTTTTTATAAAACTAATTTAAAAAAAAAACGAGAATGTTAACACCTGTAAACTTAGATCTTAAGCAAACATAACTTGATTTTACGCTACGTTAATTTATATAACTAAATGGAGTTATAATTGCAATGATAATTTGGCACATTAATTACTAAATTATTATTAGAAATTGCTAGATGTTCGCCTACTTTTACTTTTCTTTTGAAACGTCAAATGCCCATTCCCCTATTCGCTTCACAACTTAAATACCTAGATAACCAAAATAAATATTGACCGTTGTCGACTGAACTCATTTCCTTAAATTATGGATTCCATAGACACAAGACTGCTACGTCTCTAATGTATATCTGATGTCCATATATATTTTTTTCTTTAGTAATAGATAAGACCCGAATTAGGCATATGTATGCTGTAGGGGACTCTATAAACATACCTACATGAAACGGACACAAACAACTAAATTTAACATAAACACAGTGGTGTTTATGTTAAATTTAGTCAAATTAATCTTGTATGTTCACTAGGAACCATATGAAAATGTCATAGTTTTATAAAAGACTAGTAAATATATGAGTTTCAAGTCTAGTAGCATCAAAATATGTACCGAGCTACAGAACGTAATATAGATCATATACATTCGCTCCCGGGGCCGTAGTAATGCACGCGTTACGCCAATAGGAATTTCTTTGTTTTTTTTCCTTTCTGGATCATTGTTGACAAAAAGAAATGATATTATTTAAGGACAGTACTTAGGATTAATTTTATTTCCTGTAGAGAAAAATCATGTTAAAATTAAAAATTAAAGAAATAGATTCACCTTAGGTTTTATTATAGATATAGAAATGATAAATATGATAAACATGACAGTATATTAACCATAATAGAATACTAGATAATAAAAATGAAAAAGAAACATCAATATTTACATACAAGCGTGAAAAAAATTCTCCGCATCATCGGCTACTGCTAGCGTTCCCAAAAGACTGGCAGCATAGCCACGTTGAATGGCAATGCTAATTCTCAGTGTTAGAAAAAGGCCGGCCTTCTGGCCATGAGAGGCGTTCATCAGTTGCTTAGCTAGTTTTATAAACATAACGCGAGCACGCGGACCCTATGAACCTATCGGCTCAACAAACGGTTCAAAAATGTAATCACCTATAAGATTTTGGTATTTACGCCGTTTCTTTCCGCAGAAGCAACAGAAGCGCCGGTATAATCAGCTGTACTTGAAAGATGAGATGGCGCGAAGGTGTCGACGCAAGTTACGTCCCACACCAAAGACCTACCCATCTTCCATGGCAGTAATGATATACCATCCGGCAGGCACGGTCACAGCCTGAAATATTGGGGCCCCATAAATCAATTTAAGTCAAGTAAATTAGACTTTATTGCACAATACACAATTTTAGAGCATACGTTAAAAAAAATGGATACCTTTTGTTTTTATTGGTAAATCTATTGGGATAATAATATTTGAGACGTCTGCGACAATATCTGAATGAATATTTAGATAAGTGGACTCCTTCTGGAGCATTACATCATCACAAAAGGAGGCCGCGGACTCCCATCCCTCACTACTCGCCGCGATTAATGCTGTTGGTGACAGGTTTCGTCCGATCTGTCTGACCGGTCGGAACCGCAATGATGGCATTGTGCCGTAACCTCACGTTAATTTCTGTTCAGATACTCGCCGAAGCCACCATGCCCGGTGAGTATCTGAGTGAAACGGTAGATACACAGTTGGTTCTCTCTATCTGAACTACGAAGATCGGCAGGAAAGCTCCGACCTCGCGTTGGCGTTGGCATAGTGACAAAAATACGGAGAAACACAAGGTGCTCCTAAACAAAGGCAAGTGGCGAAATTTAGTAACGCCCAACAAGGAGCCTATGTTGAGCGATGGAAGTGCCTGAATCCCATTGGCGTTGAGGAAATGGATTAAGAGGCAATATAGCATTGGGAGAAGCTATCTTCCAAGCATCTATAGCAATGGCCTTGCATGACATTTCAGAATCAACCAGTCTGTTTATAAGCATTTTTCTGGTTGACTCTTCTGTGCCATGAACCCAAGATAGAAATGCTGGAAGGCTGACATCTATAATTTTGTGAACTCGTATTTTTGTGTGTGTTATCATAAATAAAAATTTCGCATTTGTCAGAGTTGAGTTCTAAGCAAATAGGTTTAAATTTATGTTTAATATAAGATACTTTTTTAAAAAACTGTATCTACTTCACCTCCTAAATCTCCATGGTCAAGGTACCATATGTTATATTTTATCTGCTCTATAATGAGAAAAATTGCTAAATTGAAGGCAAGGCGCTAAAAGGCAGAGTCTAAAAAATTGTCCATAAACATCAATTATGTTGGATATCTACAAACCTGCCAAAGAAAATTATAAATTTTAGGGGTTTTTAATTTTGGTTCGTGTCAACAAAGTGTCCTTGTCCTTATTAACAGAATTGAAAGTATTCCCTAGGTCAAGAGACTAAACGATCAAGGTTACACTATATCGGTTATGCGGATTAATTAACAATTCTGATAAGCGGGAGCGCGGAAAATGTGCTAAGTGGGGTCATGCGTTCGGCTTTTTTAATTTTACAAGAATGATATGACGAGTAACGTATTTTCGGTAAATTCGATATAGCAGTACTCATCCTCTTCACCAACAAAAGGAAGTTACCAGATCTACAACAACCAAAATTATTCAATACCAATTCCTCCCTGTCAACTCAAGAAAAATATCTGGGCTGAATATTATTCTTGACAGCAAATTGAACTGGGCGAGTCACGTCGAAGCAAAGACTAGAAAGGCATGTATAGCTTGTAATCAGTGTAGAAGACTAATTGGTAAAAGATGAGGTCTTAACCCAAAGATAACACTTTGGTTATACACTGTAATATATGCGAGTAGGTACATCCTCGCAAACCAGTTAACAATTTTCTATCGATACTTATTAACAATGTAAACGTATTTATATTTTGCCCATCTTAACTATTCAACAAATTTATATAAAATTCTTCTTCTACTGTTAAGATTTGCCATTGCCGAGAGATAGAATAATAACCTTGATATAAACCAACAAGAAGATCCACAAATGTGTATAAATAAAGTAAATGACAATATTTTACATACGCAGGCAGAAATTAAGATTTGAATATTCCTTGATATGAATCTTTAGTAGTCTTGTTATGTATAATGTGCACCTAAACAGGTGCACATTACACATAACAACATAATACTAGACATACTCGGCTTATAAATAGAAGATGACGTCACAGGGGTGATATATTTAGGAAGCGATAGATACGCAAGTGTGTATATCCGTCTAGAGCTATAATTATACTTTCTTGCGACGAGTAGGAATTGCTAAAAACTTCCACTATCTCTGTGTTAGCCTAACATTGGCGATTGTGGACATAGCAACTGTGGACATAGCTAATTGTAAATACTTATGCTTACCTTTTCGGCAGTTTTCGTAGGTACTACGTATAGCGTTAAAGTAATTAAAAACGCATTCATGAATCATTTAAATATCAACCAATTCAATTATTTCAACATTATTTTAAAAGAAGAATTAATATCTGTATTAAATGTGCTATTTAAATGATTATCTTTTCTATTTTTATGTATGGCCCTGCCAAAATGACTCTACTCTGCCTGATGGAAAGCGTAAGTAGAATCCAAGAGTGGTGGTCACCATACTCATTGCGAATGCAGGTAATGCAAAATTGCAGCATGGTGACCCACACCATGGCGGCCTAGTGATGCTTCTACATCATTGGACCTCCGGTCTCACACTCACCAACGTAACACGAGAGCAGCAGAACGCTGTTAATTTACTTTGATTTTTTGTGCGTTGGTAGTAGTGCCCCGGTCGAGCCGCTCTGTTCGTGCTGAGATCAGTGTGCCTACTACCATGAAAACCTTCTCTTTAACGACAATAATTCATTAACTTTTACTTTGGAGCTGCGCCTGCGTGCCTTGAGAAATAGTTCTGAGACTGTTTTTATAGTAATAAGAACTAGTGCTGACTTACACACTTCTAAAGTAGGTACCACCTACATGAAGGCGAAAACTAGTTAAAATAGCTAAATTTCATTTAAAAGTTGTTAATCATTAATTAGTGTAATAAAATCTTGTTAGTTACCAATAATTTTATGACTGATACAAATTTATCTAGTTTATTACATTAAAGAAGGCGAAAAGGGGACGTTGGTTGTATACATAGCAGCTGCTGAAGTGTTCGGCCGTGTCGGAAGCATACAATTGCGATTCTGGTGTGGTTTTTAAACGGTAAGAGTCCGATAGACCCCTTCGTTCCTCCACAATGGAAGACATCCATTAGGATTTTCCACCCCATTAAAAAAAACAAAAATGCTGCTGAATTCTTCTTCTTGATGAGATGGCAACCAGCCAGCTATTTCTGCCAATGTCAAGTCTTCAATTCTAAGTCTTCGAGTCTTCAAGCCTTGTCATGATGGAATTAAAGATAAAAAATATAAAAAATGTGGATGACATGAAATGGGGTCCCCATTTCGCAAAAGCAAAAACAAACCCTCGCTGTCAGCAGCGATAGGATTCAGATTTTAGACACGATTTGGGTTATACCAATGACATTAATGTGTCAATCTGACTGTTGTAGTATTTTTATTGTAATCTCCAAGTCGTGATGGTTTAAATACACTTCTTAAACGTATAACACTTCTCGTGAAAAGGCACCAGCTTTAAAATAAAAAAGAATCATCAAAATCAGTTAACCCAGTCGAAAGTTCTGAGGTAACAAACATAAAAAATACAGTCGAAGTGAGAACCTTCGCCTTTTTTTAATTCGGTTAAAATGGATTACGACAGCATGAGCTGATGACAGTGGATATACCATATACCATCGAAACACTAAAAAAACATTAGCAAAAGTTTCTTCGACATCTAGTTGTTTCATTTTCTTTTATGTATATTATCCAACTTCATAAAAAATATGTAGTGTAATGTAGTTTAGTATCTAGTGTAATCTTTGTTTGTACATCGCTATCTATGTTTAAGAAATTACTAGCTGAACCCCGCGATGTTACCCGCGGTACAAAGATATTGTGTGAATTATATCTTTATAAATTGTAGCCTATGTATTGTTCTGATGTATAAGCTATATTACTGTAAAGTTTCATTACAATCCATTCAGTAACAAACATCCATCCGCACTTACAAACTTTCGGGCTTATAATACTAGTTTATGTCCGCGGCTCCGCCCGTGAATATGTCGGTTGTCGCGGCAAATAGTAGCCTATGTGTTATTCTGATGTATAAGCTATATTTTTGTATAGGTTCGTCCAAATCCGTTGAGTATTTTTTACGTGAAAGAGTAACAAACATCCATCCATACAAACTTTCGCGTTTATAATATTAGTAGGACTATTCATCTGCGAAAACTTGTAAATAACCTTTGGTTGTTGTCTATAAGCTGACAGTTTTCCAGGGATAAACATAAAGTATGAAAATGAATAAAGTGATCGCCGCTATGCAACATTTCCCTTTGTTGATGTTCTTCCGTGGGTAAAATTTCCTTGGGATTATTATACCCATTCTTGAATGGTATTTGCTTAAGGAACTACATTACTGAAAATAAAAGAACACAAAACTATATAAGTCGCTTCGTTAAATGATTTATTTGAAACAATATCATGAAATGAAAACAAAAGTGTGTTCTTCAGCAACAAAACAAGGATTTTTTAACATATGGACGTAGGACATATGGATATAATTTGTAATGGAATCACCAATCAAGTAGGATCTCATACATAATGACCGACGTCCGCTTGTGCCTGGTCGTGTCGTCAAATAAAGGACCACGAATAGGGGGACCGCTAATGTCATAACAATATACCCGAACCCTCTTCCTGTTTCAGACTAGTATGGGACACAGTGGTTTATTCCGTTTGATTTCGACACTTCAATTTTACTTATAGACACGATGTTTACAGAATCCTCAGTGGCTTTATTTTTCATAAGGTATCAATAAACCGTGTTATATACTGGAGTGCATCATTGAAATGAATCTTTGGGATGTAGGTCTTTTTAGAGGGTGTTAAAGATCCTAATGATTATCTACTATTGTTATACCCACGGATTTAGCAATAGGATCCGAGGTGTACTCCCTTATATTTTTATTCTAACAAAAATTGATTCTAACACACAAGTTTGGCTTCGTTAGCTTTCAAAAGCGTATTATTAAAATACTAAACAATATATTAAAAATAATAGTATTTAAAATATACGATACCTAATCATTTAAAAAAACGTATTTGCATGTGGGTAAAGGATTCGTATGTATTAAATGTTAAGTCAACCTGCTTAATAAAAAACATACCATGCAGCACATACATACAAATTATTAGGGGAAATACGGTTAAATATTGATATGCGTCATCAAATTCTTTTACAATCTTAATATAAATGTATTTTAAACATTCACAAAAACGTGACAATGCCATTCAGTTGTTGTCATTACATGCATAGCATTATCCCTATAAAATGTTTATATTCGTCTTTTTACTTCCTATTCATAAAAATAAAAAACGGAATGTTGGTTTTATTCTTCTAAATATTGATACAAAGACAAGAGTTGCGTTTCTTACTTCATTAGCATTCGTGCCAGAGACAAAAGCCTTCTACGTATTAGCCGTTCATTGTAACAAAAATCAAATAAGTATCTATTTGATAAATTATGTTGATTTTGAACGTTACGGGAGGTATCGCCCACCACGACGCCGAGCTATTTGCGCACTCATATGATTTAAAATAGATCTCCACTGAGATATTATTTTTATGCATGAAATTCTAGCTAATGTCGCATTTACTAACGTCATTAGGGATACTTTGCAAATAGTTTAAGGTAAATTATATTTAAAAATACCAGGTTTTTCGGGTTTCGGGAAACAAGTAAAAATATAACACTATTTTTTGTACGGTATGGTCAAAGACCTACTCGTTCGGAGATTTCATTGAAGCTGTGCAGCATCTCTTGAATTTCCTGCAGCGATTCTGCCATGACAACGATATCACCGGCAAGCCCCACTAATACTAGTTCAGAGTCTTGAAGACGTCCTCTATTGCATTTGTAAACAGTTTCAGGGATATCACATCCCCGTCTTACTTCTCGAGGCAAAGGTTTCGGTCTTATTTACTATTCTGTACTTGCATGGACATAGTTGCGGTTTCATATAGGCTTCTCAGCACATCAATGTATCAAAAATCAACTTGACAACTCCCTGCAGCGGGAGCCCAGAACAGACCAGGTTTCGAAAGAGTCAAAGGCTCCAAAAGTGTTAGTAAAACGGCTGCAGAGACGTTTCACAAATACTTTGGAATCTTGGTTTCGTTCTTTTGCTATTTAATGAGGCGTGTATTGGAACACCGGAGAACTCACATAAAAATACGACAAGCCGTTTAGGCTCTAGGGCGTGCCAAAGAAATATACATAAATACATACACTCGAAAAACATAGTCCAAGGAGGGTTATGCTTTCGCAGTCGGATAAAAACAATAAAATCTTTAAAAAAAAACACCATAAAAGTGGTCATAATTCATTTGTAGATGCCCTTACAGGGTAAATGAGAGGACTAGCTACCTGATGGTAACTAACAACTTCTACCTATGGGCGGATGCAACAAGTGTGTTGCCGCTCATTGAACGCTCACAGAGTTACGGGCTGTGAAATCAGACTCAGCCTATATGTGCCCAAAACATGGCATATTTACAATACTATTTGTTTACAAACAGTTTATTAGAACAATGGTGAGCAAAGCATCACTTAGCCGTGAACCTTATTTGTTTGGCCTTATGATTTATATATTTTTATTGAGAAGCTACGTGGAGATATCGAGTTCTTTTTTAAATCTGGAACAGATTAAATATAGGAGTTATGAGTATGCCAAAAATGTATTTCTAGTTATGATTTGATAAAACTTATAGGAACTACGTACTACGACTATTTATTAACAGAGATTAATTGAACCTCTCTTCTAAGGAGAGGCCTTTGTCCAACTGTGGACTATTAAATATTAAAGGCTGCTAATAAGAGGGTTTCCCATGTAGTAAGTATAACTTTTATTGCTTATTTTGTAGTATATGCCAATCGAAAATAAATTAACACAACATACTTAACTCTATTTACGTTTACAAAAGAAAATTGGAAATATTAGTTTGACATAATACTAAACAAAAAGTATTATTCTATATAATCTGACTTAAACATCCTTTATAAAAAAACAGTAACAAAATAATGTTAACGGAATTGAGGCTTCTTCTACACTATAATTAACATTTGATACCTAGTCTGGCCATAAATACTTTTATAATTAATAGTAAACCAAATATTACTTTTGAATTGGGAATCTGTCATTTTATATGATTATTCATTGTGTTTTCTTATTTTCCCGCCAGTATATTGTTATTAAAATTGAGTGATTGTGATTTATGGTCAGTTTTAGAGAGTAAGGTTTCCTTTAAACGCCATGACAATTTGGAGTCCGTTAAACAATCCATACAATTGGCAGTGAAGAATTTTCCCATAGAAAGAGTGCGTGCTGCCTTAATAAATGGCTTCAACGTTTAAAGGACTGAATTGTAGCCAATGGAGACTAATTCGAATAAACTTTATATATTTTTAATGGTTTTATATTAATAAATTAAACTAAGACACTGTAATAGTAATAAATGTTACATACAATAAAAATGTTTTGTTATTTGTAATAATATCTATGGCAAGACTAAGTATGTTGGTGAGAAAAGGTTTATTGAACACATCTACGTACAGGAACATTAAGTGATTTATATCGAGACGTTATCATCAACTATTAAAGTGGTCTACATATAAACTTGTCTAGCAATTGAAATTTTGTAACATCTTTCTTATGACTTTATTCATCAATTCATCGACTTTAAATAAAGAAGGTCCCTAATTTAACAAAGGGGATACTTATATTACCTGAATATTCACAAACGACTTGATCAACTTTTTTTTTTAAAGAAGGAATCTTCAAAGTTATAGCTAATCTCAAGCAATTTGGTTGTCTATAGAGTAACTCGAGGGTCTTCTCTCTCAAAACACCATTTGAGTAGCATAGTGTAGTCTTCATAGATGAACCTGTTTACGATTTTAGTCGATCGAATCTAACGGTTCGTTGTGTCCTCTAATGTGAACAATGTAGAACCAGAAGTTTACCTACCGTCATGGAATACAATCGGACATTATACATCTCTTAAGTTATATCATAACGATTATATTAATATTATATCATTCAATTGTCGTGGAAGTCCGTCTCCACTAGACTGATATGACGGAGTCACAGAAAACAGTTATTAAGTCATGCTTTCATCGCTTTTCATCAAATAAACGAGGTTAATGGAGGCATTTCTCTAAACTCAACACACTTTAATTGTGTGGTATTCTTTTCATTTCACTTCACTTCTGTTCTGGAGCGCGTGGCCGAAATCAGCTAGGAGTATATTATCGAGCTAAATGCAATATCAAGAGAAGAGGACGGAGCATCTCAACAAAGAAATTAGTGAATTGTTTATCACAGAAACCGTCGTTGGATGCGGTAGTGTCAGGACGTGATAAATAAAGTCAACTATGAGTAATTATTTTCCAAATACAGATGACTAAACCTAAAATTTCTTTTAGGGGTCACTAACTTTAGGGATCATTAACTTTTAATAGATCAGTGGTTTATTTTGAGCAACTGACGCAGCAGAACGAACAAAACAACATATTCTGTAAACTAAAATTTAGGCTAAAGAATAATTTTTTGAACCAAATTAACGAAAAGTTCCGGCGTTAAGGAAAAACCATTACTTTTGTTTATTATTCCCCTAATTATGACTAAAGGGTTACAAGCACAAAGAACTCCGTTGCAACGACTATGTCCCCAGTGTATCGTTAAAGCCGTGTCATGTGTAGGTTCCTACTTAAAATATTTTTCATCAAAAGTCTGTAAGTGAATTGCTGATTTTATATGAGCGAGACAATTCATTAGACAATGTAGGCGTTTAAGACGTCTCTTCATACTTCGTAAGACGACAGGTATAAATAAGTATAAAAAAAAAATATTGTCTTACATTTTTTATACTTCTACAATTCGGAAAGCCAGAATTACATTCGTGTACCGACCTACCTGCATTTACATTTCTTAGCGAGTTTTGCAAGTCCATCTAAACGGCTCCAGGTAAAATTTATCATTTTACCACAAAAGGTATTACGCTACATGCTTTCAAATATGAACCTATCTAAAATTACCAGAATTTTGATGAAGTTATAAACAATAGGCGGTATAGCTTAATCACTCATTACTTTTAAGCTGATATTAATTTAAGTACTTCAAGCAACAGTATTCTTTTAGAAAGTATGTTAATGCTTTCATAGAAAAATAACAAACAACATACATCAGTTAACCTACGCAAAGCAACTAGATTCATCATAAATCGAATTACCTATACCTAATCTTGATGCTGCATGAGGACATTGTATTGTAAAACATTTTTAGGTTAGGTACGGCTGCCAGACAATGACCCATGAACTAGTAGGTAATTAAGGAAATCAGTTTGTTATTGTATTGCAAAATTGTGTCGTTCTCTCTGTGAGTCCTATTTCATTACAAACCGTAGATGTGTACATTGAGATACAATACTATTTTCAGGTTCAAATACAACACTCACGCCTACTAACCCATTTTGTAGTTTGTTGACCTCGTTGACCAACGACCTGTTCGCGGTTAAATACAAAAGACTCACAGTGATGTGTGTTGTGCATCGCGCTACACTGTGTAAGTTACAGCTCGGTGCCATTATAAAAGGTTTTGAATTCAACGATGGGTACCTACACACATTTCTGTTTGTTATGTTGAATGAATAGCTATCGTGTTTGTGGCATGTTTTTGGAAGATTTACCTTAACTGCAACTGATCCATAAATAGAGCCTAAACCGCTATAGCTACGATTTGAAATTTTGACAGCTGATGTTTTTTATTTTGCATTTTAATAGATAGCAAGAAAGGATTTTTGGAAATTTTACATCTAACTTGGAAGTGTGGAAGTTGCTCATTTTCGAGTTAGAAATATAGATATACATATAAGAAATAATCAGTCGAGTAAAGCCAAAGAAAATAAGCGGTGTTTAATATCCGTTAACATATATTTTAAAGTCATATATGTCTAACAAATAATTGGTTGCTAGTTTCATCCTTTCTCATATTAACTTGTGGGTGGGTACTTGCTAACAGGTATTTACGCAACATAGCTTTCACCGACCAACAGTTAAAATATTTAATTTATGCAAATAACAGATATACCTTTATAAATTGAGTGCTTAAGAAACATATATGTACTCTTCAAATAATTTCCAATGAAAGTTTATGATATACTATGATAAATAATGTATCGTAATTATAATAACTCTATAATTGCAATATTTATAAAACCAAACACTAGGAATCTTTTCAAAACAAAATTCAGCGAAGACTTAGAAAGTTTAACTATTAATATCACATTTTATAATAATGTGTTCG
Organism: Hyphantria cunea; assembly: GCA_003709505.1. Taxonomy (NCBI): domain Eukaryota; kingdom Metazoa; phylum Arthropoda; class Insecta; order Lepidoptera; family Erebidae; genus Hyphantria; species Hyphantria cunea. The sequence continues at coordinate 3,596,646 of PKRV01000040.1, forward strand.
ATAAATTAACCAAAACCAAACACCTAGGTATTTTGGTGGATAATTCCTTTTTGTGTGTTTGCATACTAAAGACTTAAACCTACTAATGTTTTAGTGTGTATGTCATTCTTGGTGTAACGAATAGACTTTATAATTTCGTTTGTTAAGTTGTGCACGTGATTGTTTAGTATAAATCAATAATATTTTATAAGAAAAGTTTGTTTTGTAATAAAATGACAATAAATCCGCAGATAAATTAGAAGTCGGACAGATAACAAATAACTGTGTTAATTCTTAAATAACATAGTCTGTTGTAAGAGTTTCTTGACCGACTTTTGAAACAAGTCCTCGGCGTTGTAACTGCAAACGGTATAGCAAATTCTTACAACGAGAGATAAGGCTTATTACTCTTTATTTAAAGATAAAAAGTATTTAATATTTGAAATTGCAATGCCTTCGGATCAATAAGGCACAGTGCAAAAATCCTTTTGTTTAAAAGCTAAAGCTGTAAACGTAACCTTGATCTTTAACTTGATGATGTAATAATCTGAGAGTCTGCTAATTTCGCAAAAACAGTTGGCCAGGTTTCCTCATTCTTGTTTTCAAATTGCGAAATAGTAATGATTCTATAGAAACGCTTATGAAAATGTTGAAACTCTTATTAGGGATACAGTTCCAACCCTAATTTATTGATTTAATTAATGAATTAACAGAAAAACTGAAGTCGTCGCCGAATATCGTCTGTCCCACAAAATTGGACATATATTAGAATTTCGTTTTGTTTGTATTTTTGGCGATAACTCAACCATTTTTATTTAGAGCGCAAGGGCAAATTTATATGAAACCTTGAAAAACTCGAACTATTGCCTTCACTCTCCAATCCATCCCTATAAGCCATATCCTTTCCTACTTTTAAATGTTTTCATTTACAATTTTCCCATTTTAAGTTTCTTAGTGCCGGGTTAACGGCTACAGGGTTTTGCCTACAAAGGAGTCAAATTACAGTTGGTTATATTAGTGGGTGTCAAATGCTTCTGTCTCCCAGTACTGACTCTAGGATAAGTCTGGACTGACTTTCGAGTCAGTCCTAAAGACTTGAGAGTATGCATGATTAATTGTTCACAATGAGTTACTAACATTAACACTGAAGAGTTCCGAAACTTCGAAGTATACCTTATTCGACAATCTTGTGCAAACAAATGTTAAAAATATCATAAATTGCCACTGCCACCATCTTTTTTTTTTTTTTTATATTTATGTTGCCAAAATGACTCTGCCCTGCCTGATGGAAAGCATGAGCAGAATCCAAGAGTGGTGGTCACCATCCTCAATGCGAAAAAAATCAATGCAGCATGGTGACGCACGTATGGGCCTCCGGTATCCTCACTCACTCGATGAAACACAGCGTAAGCGCTGTTTCACACCGGTTTTCTGTGAGGCCGTGGTATCACTCCGGTCGAGCCGGCCCATTCATGCCGAAGCGTGGCTCTCCCACGGCTCGGCGTGGCTCTTTTCTGTCGAACGAATCCAGAAACGTTTTGTTTGGATTTGGTCAGAACATACAACAGCGCGGGAAGCGGAGCGAGCGAGGCTTGGGACACGAGTAGTTTCGAACATCGCCAAGAGATTCTAACCTTTGTATTATTTAATATAAATTGTTTTGTTAACCTTGCAAGTTGTCTTCTGAGAGATCTGAGAGAGATCCTTAACTGTAAACCCAGAAAATAAAATATAGTGCAGTCGAAACTCGTCTACTTTTACATATGGTCCTTCGAGCCGGATCTATATGTAAAAGAAGGCGTTTTAAGTGGACTGTAATATATTAGTTAATATAAAATGTAACGTATGCCCCGACTTCACTCTTTATGAATAGATTCAAGGTGAAATAGTGCGTGAACGTGATTATTCACTAACAGCTGATTGTCATCATACCTATCACAAGGCATAATAATCTGACCAGGATATATGGATAGACTATTATATTACTATTGACCATCTACTACTTTGTTAAAGGTATCATACGTCAGACTTTTGTACCTTAGACTTCCGGTCACCTAAATATCGATCGGCGGTGTGCTCTCACATACCTATCCGTAGTGAAACAAACAGTACGACTTAGTAAAACCTAATTGCGCAGCGTAAGCGAAAGTTCTAGAAATCGAATTATAAAAAAACAGAAAGCATCTCAGGATGCCACAAATTAATAAATACCAGTCTTACCTATATACTGACTGACTTACTGTAGGTACAAAACTGGTTGTGTTGTTAGGCTTCTGCCAGTTTTAACAGCTCCGGTTAAACGGGTTAACTTGTTATCCTTGCTATCTTTAGACGTATCTAGGCAAGTAACAGTCTAAACTTACTTTAGGTTTATATACATTCCTTTCTAATCAAGTAGATAGTTACCGCATAGACTCTGTGTACCATCTCATTGTTAGCTTATTAGTTCTATAATTTACTATTGTATAAATAATTCAATAGATTAATTCTCATAAAATGCCAAGTATATGCTCCATGACTCCGAGGGTGGACTCTTGTGATTGTGTATGTTTTTCGGGAAAAAGGACGGACGAACGCAGGAGAGCCGCTGTTTAATATTAAGTGGAGTACCTAAAAAGTGTAATAAATAATAATTGTAGTGAAAAAGTGTGCTAAAGCATATAAATAAATAAATAATAAATATTTCGGAGATCTAGTAGCAGTAGTAGCCTATAAGTTCCTATTTAGAATTTCCACATACAAACAACATATGTTTTCATGCTAAATCTTTAGTAATTTCATAATAGTCTACGTATTTGGAGCCATATTTAAGTAGATTTATATCTTAAGAAAAGTTAATTGGAAATGTATGTTATTAAGATTCTACCCATCGTTTGATTCTGCAAAGTGCTATCCATTAATATTAATAGGTTTTAAAATACCGGAAAGATACCGCTAGTTAAATTTCTAAATAATTATCTTCCGTGTTTTCGTATCCGAGTAGAATAGAAATAATAATATAAAAGTTGTAACACTTTTACCTGTGAAAAATATTTCAGAGAAGACTTATGTAGGTGCCTAACTGTATTTGGTAGATTCTTCACGCGCCGTTCTCATCCCAATTATATAATGAAAATTATAATAGAGGATTTATTCAAACATTTACACGAGTAACTACAAATAACATTTCTAAAGGCTATTTTGAGGTGTCCGATCAATACATAGGCAAGTTTCTTATCGATCCGGTTGAACGTCTGAGCTTAAATAATGTCAAGTAACGATCTTTACTTTTTACATTTACGTTTTAGAAAATTGTCGCGATATCGATTTGAACATTACAGAATGTGTCCCCAAGTTTTGGCACTTCAAAAGCTAATTTAAAAGTAACGACACACAACACTAATGTTAACCATGGAAGAAAACATTTCTTCCTTATTACCCACGCCCACCTACGTGCTGAATAATGACAAACTTAAATATATGGATATGAGTATTTATATATTCTACACAATGAAGACGTCATAGAATTCATGAGTAATAAGTTAATCATACCTACAAGACACCGGTTCACTTTAGCTCTATTTTTTTTGGTCATGCTCAGGTAAGATGCCCCGCTTTCACGAATGACTAAGTGGATTTTTATAACGATTCAGCATCATCATCCGCCTACAATTACGTTAAATTATCGAATGCGACCATAAAATATGATTTAGACAAGTAAGTATGCTAAGTATTTTATTTTCTAAAGATAGACTGTTTCTCTTTAACCGTTTCAAAGAGAAAGGGTTAATGCAATAAGAAATAAGAATGATGAAAAACATGTATAATTGCAGCTGAGTCAGACTTGAAGTTGAATGAAATTTTCTGTCACCTGGCTGCTATATTTGCATATAATGACGTAAGCAATTCCTTCCGTATCAGCTGTAGTGATTGTACTGTCCGGTCTTTCGAAGGCCGAAAGATGGTTTTTATTATTTATTTGAGTCAAGTATGCTGTTGATGTCTTATCGTTTTCTTTTCTATTCTGATAAATTATTTGGGTCATATTCGAATTTGAACAAGAGATCCTCCATTTTCTCATTCATCATGATGTAAGAGCATTATTGTTGGTGATACTCTTTTAAAAGTCAATTATAAGGTACCTGCATACCCCACTTGCTAATATAGGATTAAGTATGGAATATCTTTCCTCGGTGAAGTTGGATGCTGAAAGACTCTTCAGAGTTTTTTTGCAAAAAGTGGCAAGCTCATCAATCTCAACCCAATTTGCTTATGTTGCAGCGAATGCATATGCAGAAGTGCCAGAAGTAAATAGATTCAACGTTTTATGTTAGTAGTGTTGTTACACCTTCAGTTTGGCTTGTCCTTCACACGCGCGTCAGCTGGTGAGCGCTACTAGCGCTACTATTGTACAGTCTATCCGCTGTTCGTCATCATTCGTGAATCGTTCGTTAACATTCGAGTCTGCGAATGTCAGTCGATGGAAAACGTGCGTTCGGGCGGTTTGTACAAGGTGCGGTTACATTACCGCTGCTTCAACCTACGCTTTGTCTTATCGTGCTCACACTGACACCCTTGTGAATGTGTTTTATCGATTTTATGTGCTGAAATATTCCATTAGTTGCTATATTCGTTAACATCTTTATTTAGTAACTGTGGTATTGGTTACTGATATAGATTAAATACTAGTGTCATTGGACAAGATCAGTCAACCATTTAGTGCAAGTGTGTTCGATATAAAACGTTGTTAAAGTGCAATTTAATATTGGGTGCATAAAACTTGTTGCATAAGACTGAAGAAATTTGAGAAGTGTTAAGTACGCCGAGATTCACTAATAGTTGAGGTGGAGATCAGTGGTTGGCACCAACGTTGTAGTCACCGGAAGAGCCAATGTTATTTTAAGGTTTGTACACCTATTACCTACCTACACTAAACATAAACATAGAATAATACAGCAACGTAAACCACTTAGGTACTGATCAATTGTTGTTTGTAAGACAACTACTTTGTGTTCTCCATCAAACTTTTCTGTCTGTGAAATATGACACTGACGTTAAACGTAATGTAGAAATTGATATGACAACTTATTGTTTGTTGCATTAACATCCACCCTTTACTGGCTTGTCTTATAAGTTATAAGTAATTAAGTTAATTTTTAGTCTAGATTAGTTATTTAAACTTAAAATACTTAGATAAATAAGTAAAAAATAACGCATCCTTTGAAACAATAACAGCGTTCGGTCGGTGGCGCCCTCTTATCTGTTTGTCAATTTTGTCCTCGTGGTTTTAAAACGGCTGAATGAGTTACAATTTTAAATTACACTACAAGAAACTGACAGTGCTGATTTACTACGATTATTTTTGTTCATTGCCACTATATAACTGACTGGCTCGCTACGGTATGTATCTACTCGTTCCTACTGAGTAAAATTATTTTATACCTAATTCAATGCGGCGGGATGTTAATTGGGATTGGGAGTACCTACCTGGAAAAAGTGTCACCAAGTATAGGAAGGTACTTGGTACTTACATACTGGTACCTTTAGTACTTACTGCCCCTAAATCCTACTTTTTCCAGCTAAAACAAATATCACTCTTTCAGTTTTCTTGCGTTGTGTGAATATAACAAGTTAGCAATAATGTTCTGTAAAAATACCTGGTTTAATACCCATTAAAAATGTTTTCAATATAACATTAAGTAATGTAGGTGCCTACGTGGGTTTTATTGCGAATAGTTCATTACTTACGGGCGTAAAACTGTGAAGGTGGTCAAGTATCGTTTACATTCTTGATGTGATGTTTATCAAAACATAAATTGAAACAATAAGCATGAGTATGCTGATACTTTTTGATAAATGTGTATGTATAGACATTTTTTATTTATGGTTCGAAAGTTGCCGAGTGTTAACAGCGCAGTTTTTTCTCAATGCAAACAAACGTTTGCAAGCATTAACTAGAAGTAATGCGAAAGTTGCGTATCCAAATACCTACTTTAATGAAGCCTAGGAAAGCTATCAAAAAGAAACCTGCACCAAATATTTAAATCAATCCTGATAAAATACTGGATTGACCTTTATTTTTGAATAGTAATGTGCTGGGTGGTCAAAGGTGTTGGTAGGTATATTCACAGATGCGCATACCGATTATTAGTGTATGGATTAGCAAATACGGACCTCGCAAGTGTGACCGTTAAAAGGTCGAAAAAGAAGCGAGTAGAAAAAAAAAATTCTATCCTAAATGTGATTTGAGTCATCAGTAGTCATAAGAGCGAAAGACATTCTTATTTAAACCGACGAAATTAAAGTGATTTCAAAACTGGAAAAAACTGATAGGTAATTATTCGTTTTTTTTTCCCTTAAATGTTTTGTATATTAAGTTAACTTATACTTAAATAATGCAAATGACGCTTGCAACAATCAATAACAATACCTAGTAGGTATCGATTGTAAATACATCCGCTATTGGTACTCCACCACCGCCTACCACCTACATACGTCTCCGTTAGGCGCCCCTATACAGATCAGTGACCGTGATCCCACCAACACGCCACAAACTGTTATTTATGTTATGCATCTATTGTAATTTCAAGACAATACGTGATGCCATGTGTTATATTAATTATTTATTATTTGACGATAAGGTAAACTAGTAATTTGCCAATCAAAAACCACAACGTGTATTTTGAAGTATTTTCATAACACAAGTAAAGTAGCTTGAATCTACTTTTTACGATGAGGAAAAGACTGTAACACTTTGTGGCCTTAATTCAGTTAATAACAATTAATCGCGACACTTGTGGTCAATTTTAACATTTGAGTTTCGTTTCTTAAATTGCTGACAGATTTACATTTGATAGTTATGCTGTACTACTACATATATCTAAATATATACTACATATACTGAATCGAACATCGCTCGTATGTGATCATAAATCCAACAGTTTTAACGGTAAACAAGGTAAACTTCAGTTAAAGGAGGTATTACACCATTTTGTGTTAAATAATCAATTTATCATACGTTGTACTAGTTTTCATGTAAAAACGAGAGGTAATATCATTTATTTTTTATTTGACTTATTACCGTTAACCGCATCGGTATCATGTTCCTAATATAAACATTACGAAAACCAGTCCATCTAGATAATAAATAGTAACTCTTGCATTTGTTACAGATAACGCTAAATATTATGTAAATATATCTTGCACATTTAAATTAACATAAAGGACTTATATGCACACAGTTATTTAAAAAACTGTTTTACAAATAACAACGATATACGTACACACAAATGATTAAATTCATGACCAGTTATACCGAATAAAAGTTATGCTGGTTCGTTTTACAGCCACGTTAAAATGTTTCTACACAATTTGTGTAGTCGACAATAGGAACTTTAATATCTTATCGACTAAGTCAAGGCTATGAGGTTTACAGGTTTATACATATGTATAGGGGTACTTAAGTACCTTGATTAACTAACTAAAACTAAACAATATCTAAGGTTGTTTGACTTGGAAAGATATCACACCTATGTCCCTAATTTTTTGTAAAATATGGTTGAGCTAATCTTTTTTTACAAAACACATACTTAAATATGTTTTATTTTCATAATAAGTAGGTACCTACTAAGTCATTTTTTGTCGAGTTACTCTCAGTTGCTCGATCATACAAAGGACTCTTTTACTTTAAAAGCAAATACCTTCAGAAATAGCATTTGACGTGACGTGATTATTTTTCATTCCATAATTAAGATATCGGTCTATCTTATCAATAACGCTTTACTAATGGCGTCGAAAATATTATATAGTGCTACAAAATCTGTTTATTAAAGTTATGAAGAGCTCATTGGCCTCTCATTTCATATTGAGAACCATGTGGTAATATTAAAGCGCTATCTTTTCTATCAATGCTTACTATCATACCACCGTACTGTAACACGACGTCATTGCTTTAGTAGTTGCGTCGTTTATAATATTAGTAATCCTACTAATATTATAAACGCGAAAGTTTATAAGTATGGATGGATGTTTGTTACTCTATCAAGTAAAAACTACTGAATGGGTTTTAATGAAACTTAACAATGATATAGCTTATACAGCAGAATAACACATAGACTACAATTTATAAAGATACAATTCTAGTAACTAATGAATAAGGATATTTATGTAACGTAAGCATTTACCCCCTGTAAATGCTGCTTATGATTCAAGTTTAATTCGAATGTGTATATACAATGTGTTTTTATTATAGTTTTGTAGCTGCAGTAGTACTGTATCTTCAGTACCTAGACCAAGATAAACACCAGTGACCACGAACACATCGAGTTAAAGCATTCGATAAGTTTCAGGAAAAGTGAAACTGTTGCAACCGCAACGAAAATAATCAGAAATAAATTGAAGATACTATGATTGGGATTGTGTTAAATAAATTTATAAATTTTACTTTTCTAGTTTTTCCCCACATGTATTTATTATGCATCACTACCCACCGTAGGCGCATACAATAAAAGCTTGTACATACTAGGGAAATTGAATTTCTTTGGTTGAAATATAAAGTTTATTATACAGAATGAAGAGAAAAAAAAGTAATTTCATTTTCTACTTATTCAACCTTTTACCGGTGACATGGTTTTGGTGTAATGTAAGTTGTGACGAGTGGTCTGACCGCTGTCTTAACTGGTACATTACTAAACAAGATGCAAGACATTTTCCGCGCAATTTAAAGTATTAAATAAAATATTCAGGTATAAGTCTCATAAGTTGAGTTAATACATCAGCTTGAAATACATAAATGATGATTACTTACCCTCCTTGTGTAATCAATATATTTTTATGTTAAATTGTAAATGAAAAGAACCCATTATTTATTACTTAAAGAATGGAAAATCGAAAGTACTATAAACAAATTGCCACAAGACTTATTATTTTTTTCCTATGGAAACACCCGGCTGTGTAAATAATACTTTTAGACAGAAAAACTATGTGTAAACACTAAGCCATCTCGGCGGCGTCGCGTCGTTGGAAAATTCCTAGTAATGACAACGTGATTTCCTATTTATATTATTTCAATATAAGTATAGTTTAAAGGTATTACCCACATGAAAATTTATACATGTTGGTATAAGATCTTGATATTTCCTAATGGAATTAAAGCGGCATGCCATCACCGCCACCCACATCAAAATGTCGAGAAGCTAGATTAGGTTCATCTGAACTTAATCTAGCTCCTCGTTAGTCCTCCTCCGTCGCTCCTAGTCCATTTATATTATACCTACCTAGTTTTTATAACACGTGAACTCGAGCAATACTCTTTCAGAAAGTGTAGATATTTCGTTACGTATATTAAATGTATTATTACCACATACGAGTATTATTAGCTTAAAACCTGTTTGTATATAATTTCCAATAATATTATTTTTATTCAGTTTCCACGTTATTTTTTAATATAATAACATGAGCGTGTCTTTCTAAATAGTATTTATAAAAATAATACTGATATATTTTAATATTATAGCTGATCAAATTACATTCATATTATTATCATCGCAGACAAATAACCTACTGTTAACCCAATAAAAGATTAATTAAAGAAAATTTTTTTTGGGAACATTGAATACTGGTTACGTTTTTCGGTAAGTGAGCCCTGTAGAAAAAAACCTCCTTTTTTATAAAGAGGGGGAAATGGGGGTTTTGAGGTGGGAAATTATTCCGATTATTAGGTATTTTAAACCATAATATAATTAAGTGGAAAATTATTTCCCTCTATCCAGAACAGTTTTCAACTTTTAATACACTTTGACTACAAATTATTTACATATGTTGGTTACGCCTACTTTGTTTGTGTTTCTTTTAATTTAATATTATAAAATAAATAAAAGCAAAGTAATATTAGTGAATATAGTTACAAAATGAAGCAAAAACGTTAAGAATAATGTTATAATGTGGAAAGTCCGTGCTCTCAATTAAGCTAACAACTAGTTCAACCCATGAATTCAGTTCATTCTCAGGGTTTCGGAGGTCAGATGACAGCCACTCCGTGGAAAAACTGATATTTATTAGTTGAACTAGTAGCCGAAACCAATAATCTTGGGAATAATAAAGGCTAGGAGATGATAAGCTTATTCACGAAAATACATTACAGTTACATGTATTTTCCCTATTTTTAGAAGTCCATCGATGTTATATAAAGTATGCAGTAAAAATAAAAACTCCTGGATTTTTCATCTTCTTGTTACAATTATTGTTCTCTTATACTTTTGTTGAAAAAAAATGTATGGAGTACATAATATATATTTGGGATGGTTCCACAATTTGGGATGTTAAGAAAACAGAACTCATCACTGTAGTTACATAAAATCCAAACAATACATATTTGTTGAGCTAACTTATATCAAATCATAAAGTATAATTTTTATTCTTGTGGTAAAAAGGTGGTAAGGCGAGCGTTCCGGATCCTCCGTCATAGTTCTTCTTCTTTTGATGATATGGCAATCAGCCGGATCAGCTATTTCTGCCAATGTCAAGTATTTCGAGTCTTCAATTCTAAGTCTTCGAGTCTTCAAGTCTTCGTCGTGATGGAGTTAATGATAAAAATTATAAAAAATGTGGATGACATGAAATGGGGACCGTCTTTCGAAAAAACAAAAAACGATCTCATCATAGTTCTTTACAACGTATCTCAATCCTTCGCGCCATTTTCCTGCCGTCGCGTTCCAACTTGCCTTTTTATTAAATACTTTACCTTTTTATTTATTGACACAAACATACTTCCTTAGAACTAATTTACTTATGATGCATAATTTTTTGTGTTAAAATCAAGTTTTATTTTAAGAAGCTATAAAACTTAAACAATTTCATCTTTATGAAAGATGTAGAAAACTTTTACGTGTAGATCATAGCGGCCACGATTTTCTTATTTAAATTTCATTTACGTAGATGAAGCCAAAATCACGGATTACCTTCTAAGGGGATAATCTGTGAGCGAAAATACTAAAGCTGGTTTGCTGAAGTACCCACTTTGTTCGATGAAACTTTCTAGGATTCGGAGATTCAATGACAATACAAAGCAAAAAAAGTAATGAAAAATATTATTAGTTGACACCGAGTCATGTTCCTGCTTGATTATCTAATTTTATAAAATTAATTTATTTGACATAGTTGTAATAATTTTTGCTTTACTAGTTTTATCATTTACCGGTCAAATCACAGAATATAACTATGGTTCAAATCATATCATTTACCATGTTTGCACAAGTTAATATTACTCCCGCGAGAATCTTTGGGTTTGAAGAAATTTTAAAATGCAGAAAATATTAAACTGGCAACCAATTTTAAAACATTGACTGTTTGAAAGAAGTATTTTTCACGCAGGCATTTACTTGAGTTAATTGTTTTCACATTAGTAGTGATTGAATTTCGTTCGATTATTCGTAAGTAAACGTTGAAGATTGAGTAGAAATAGAAAATAACAGTATCTGATCTAATCCAGAATGTGGTAGGTATTGCCATCATATATTTCGCCACCCTGATACGACTGAAATCATTGGCTATTAATATTCTGTGCCCGAGTTGTCTGACATATGGATGCAAATTGAATTTGACAGATATGAAAACGAACGTATTTTGTGTTTTGAGGTTGAGTTTCATATTTACAAAAAAAAATTAGCATCCATCTTAAAATTTCATCATTCAACATTTGCCCGTAGTACTGTTTTTCTGGATTCTTGATAAATTATTGTTCAGGTGAGGTAAGATTGAAATGCCAAAGAATTATTAAAATAAAACAAAACATAGTAGCAATGTCAATATGTCAATAAAAAATTCAAAAACAATATCGTCCAAGGCACATTTCAATACAAATTATTTTTCTTTGAGGAATAAGGAATAGTTTGAGTTAGTGTTATATTTTTTGCTAATATTAACAAATAACTGCCGTACTAATATTTTTAGAAATGATTTTGCTTATGTGTTATTCTAAACTTGTAAATTAGTATTTCATAATAGCATTTCTTACACACTAGTATAAAATACTTTTACCATTAGTTTTACATGGGACAAACCTGTTATCCGGTAAACCTTTACTGACTAGGTCTAAGTGTCGAGGTCCACCCAGAGAAATAAATTACAGCACATGGCTTATTATGTCCTATCTTACAATTAAAATTCTGCAGAATAAATAATAAATAAATATTTCGGACATCTAACACACAACGCCATCTAGTCCCAAACTAAGCAGAGCTTGTATTATGGGTACTAGATAACTGATATTAATACATAAATACTTTTTTTTTGTAAATACATACATATTATACATAGAAAACACCCAAACTCCGAAACAAATATTTGTAGATCATACAAACATTTGGTCCGACCCAGGATTCGAACCCGAGACCTCATGGACAGCAGTCGCATACGCTACCACTGCGCCACCGAAGGATTTCAGATGTCTTTATAGGAGTAGACCGAGACTCAATAACAAATCAAGGCTGTAAAGATTTGCTAGTATCATGGTTACATAAATAGTTGTTGGTATAAATAATCTTCATAGTTTATTAATCATGTTGCATTACTTGTTGGCATTGCTTTCTAGAGTAATAGACATTAAATGATTCTTAAATTTTATTAATGTACCTTAAATATCTAGCAGCTTGTGACTGTAGTTATCTTCTAAAAATGTGTTATCCTGTGCTTAACCTTATTTAAATCATAGTTGATCACAAAAGTGTTTTGTTATTGGTTGCAGATCTCATATCCCTTGAGGGAGACCAGCTATGGTGGACTATTACAGAATACTAGGTGTGTCTCGGACTGCCACTGAGGCAGAAATAAAGAAGTCGTAAGTATTTCTTTTTTAATTGTAAGATAAACCAATGGCCTTGGTTGTTAACCGATGGCTTAAGCGGTTAACCTCACCATTTCCTACTGAGTGTTGAGGGTTCAATACCCTTATGGGAGAAGACTTTGTATGATCTACACATTGTTGTTCTGTGTCTGGGTGTTCTTTATGTTGGTTTCATGAATGTGTGTTAGGTCTCCTGCGACTGAGGATGTATTTCTCTAGTGCAGGAATAATTTTTTTAAGTGCAAGAAAAAACAAAAAAAAAAAAAAAAAAAAATGTGGATCGTTTTTTGTTTTTTCGAAAGACGGTCCCCATTTCATGTCATCCACATTTTTTATAATTTTTATCATTAACTCCATCACGACGAAGACTTGAAGATTCGAAGACTTAGAATTGAAGACTCGAAATACTTGACATTGGCAGAAATAGCTGATCCGGCTGATTGCCATATCATCAAAAGAAGAAGAAGAAACAAAAAATGTCTTGTGTAGTTATTCTACTTTACCAATTTATTTGTGGATTAAATTGTAAAGCAATAGTTCACTGAATGTTGTTGATATTGCAGATACAGAAAATTAGCATTAAAGTGGCATCCGGACAAGAATCCAGACAATGCAGATGAAGCAAATAGACGATTCAAGGAAATATCTGAAGCTTATGAAGTACTATCTGATGGTGAGAGTTTAAAAATATTGATCTTATACTAACAGCCTTATTCATAAGTGTTATTTAACTTTGAGCAATGGATCTGAGTTATTTTCAACTTTAAACTTAAAGCCTTAAATCTGAAATTAACAGAGAACCGTTGCTTATAGTTAAATAACAATATGCATAAAGCTGTAAGTGTATATTTAAAATGTTTGTTTAGCTGGAGTATTAAATGTTGTCTATATATTTAATTTGCTTACCTTATGGTATCAGGCTAATTATAATCATTCAATATATACTAGCATTATATACATACGTAAAAATTTTATTGTCTGGTTATTGTGGTTATGTAACCTAAAACTTATTTATCTGTTTATTAGACTAAATATTCCTTGTTTTTCAATAAACAAAAGATAATTGAAAGGTACTGCAGCTACTCAATAATAAACTTTATTATATGTTTTATATAAATACTTAATGTATAAATGTTTATTATAATTTTATAAATGACTGATTCTATAAATATTTTCGTCTTGTGATTTAGTATAACACAATCACAGTCCTTCAATCATTTTTATTCAATATTACTTATTTTTGGTATTTATTCAAATGTATGTAAAAACAATCGAAAGATAATATTATAGTAGTTTATGTTCATTTTTATTGTTGGGTAGCAAACAAGCGGAAAGTTTATGATGCACGGGGATCCAGTCACCATGCGCACAGATATACAAGCAAGAATGGAGTCAATGGGCACCGGCACTATAACTTCAAAGGGTTTTTTGGTGACACACCATTCCACCGCTTTTTCGGTAGTTGTCCTTTTAATGCAGGGATGCCTTTATAGTTATGAATATTGTCATTCACATGTGCATAGTTATGCACTTGACTAAATAACGCTTTGTTAGTTTTAACCAGGCTTCAAGATGATAATATTCAGAACAGTTTTGAGATAACTTTTTGGTTTATACAAATAATCTGTTTGGGTCTACATAATAATACTAACAAATGAGTTTTGTGTGAGCAAATTCTAATAATGACTGCATATAATATTTGCGTTATTTATTTATTTAACTGCTTAAGAGTTACTTGCTTACCTTCTATTTTAGGGTATATTTAATAGTTAATTAAATATACCCTATAGAAGATTAAGATTTTTACAGACATACAATTTTTATACTTAATACACTGAAAATATCTGGGACCAAAAGATTGCACTCAATGCTTACACCTGTAAGCGTTAAGTGCATCTGGGACCAAGTAAATTTATTGAACAACCTCCTTGACAACTTATAATTTGCTGAATTCAGTTTGAGTGTTATGGGATAGCTAATATTGCGTCGATGTATTTAACAACATCTCGCTATAATAGTCATTTTATTGTTAAATTGAAATGTTTTCCTGTACTGTGTGTATGTTTGCTAAATTCAGTTTCATTATATAATTAATAATGGTTTACATGCCTATAGCTGGTAACAAGGGAAGTCTCGTTCCTGACACTGTGAGTGTGTTCTCTTAAAGTTTCATTTCATTGATTTATTGTCATAATTAACTACAAAACGTATGACTGGCGATAATTACAGCCAAATGAGTCATTAGCAATCATATCAACACATTAGTGTGAAGTTTTATTGTACTTATGTAAATAAACATCATCATTGTCCTCTGCTGGTCATAGGCCTCTCTCTGTGGTGTAGGGTTTCTTTCTAATTGTAGTAATGTTGTCCTGTGTAGCTTCCACTCTTAGTCGCCTATTAAGACATCTTTGGGATCAAAAGGTGTGTGTCACTCTGTATTCTTAACCTGTCACCTCACGAAGAAATAGTAACATATATTATTTAACAATAACGTAATACTATTGCATAATAACATAAACGTTAGGTATTAGAGGAAAGAACTAAGTCAAACGAGACCATTCTGTTTCTCTAGATTGATCATGCCATTGTTGGTTCATTAGATGTGTGGTCTGCTTTAAATGGGTGATCAGTGGTATATATATTAGTTGTTGTATGAAAGATTTATAAAGTAAAACGGTTTTATTCCCACGGTAACTTATATTCAAAGCTTGACCCAAAAATTCTATCTCTTCCTAAATAAGAAAAAAATCTTGTTCATTCGGCAGTAAAAAATATATGAGATATACGGCACATTGATATACAAATTATAAACATCGTCCTACACGCTAAATGAATCATCTTTGCCATGATAAATAAAATGTATATACCTACACACATTTGGCGACTCATTGTAACGGTACTAGGAAAACGAGGAAGTCTTTAACCGTATAATAATTACGATTTTATTTTCTGGAAATTTCTATGGGTCTTTTTAAACTATAAATTATCAGTTTTTACTCGCGACTCCGGTCGGTTATCGCAGTAAAGAGTAGCCTATCTCATTCCTCGAGAATGAAAGTCCATTTCCATATCAAATTTAATTGAAATCGATGCAACAGTTTTGCTGTTAAAGCATAAGAGACAGACATGAATTAGATGTTAATATGACTCGTTGACAGTCGTACCACATACATACCAAATTAGGACAATCTTTTTTAATAGTAACTTTGCCTGTAACAAGTATATAGCTTAAATAGCAAAAGCAAACATAGTGATTCAGGACAACAAAAGATAAACAAGATAAGCAACTGATATGTCTGATTATTGCTCTGTTACAACGTATAATCTAGAATTCTTGGTACACACTAAACATGTAACTAATTAGTGCGTTACTTGCTTGAATTGATTGAGTTGTGAGTTCATTGAAATATAAGATTTAATATGCCGATATAGTTTCATTGTGCTAGATATCTTAAATTAATATTAATCATCCAATACTCTCCCAGGAGGTGGAGGTAACGAGTAATATTTAAATCGAATAGAGTTTACCCAATTTCTTTCTAGGTGCCTTATAAAAGTAATAATGTTGAATTGGTAATGTATATTCTTAAAGTACATAATATTCTCAGATTTAGAGTCTTACAATTAGTTAGAAATAGTCTCAATAACAATGAGGAAACCTAATTTCTTTTTGCAGAGATCAAACCTTGACATTAATTAAAATTGCCTTGCTCTCAATAACTTAAAGTACAGCACAATTTAAGAGTGACCTTCAAGTAGGTCCCTCTACTTAATTAATTTATGTAAAATCTGGCGCTAATGTGCCAGCTGATGAACTAATATGAAGAGTTTAAAAGTTACAAGGTATTGAAACATTGTTCATTCAATTTGATAAATGACTAAGGTCTTGTGGTGGTTAGAAATTAAATGTTAAAAACCACTTTGATATTTTTACTGATAACAATACTTATTGTTTAATAAGTTGTGGCTTACACATTGAGTAGATAGGTACAAATACAATTACGCGATACAATGGTAAGAATAAAACATCAATAAATGTTAGTTAAATCTAAGTACGATGAAAGGTGCGTACGTAACTTAATAAAGGTAAATAAAATATAACATCGATAAAAACAAATTGAAAACCATTTTGTTACCAAAGATGTACTAAGACTATTAAAAAAATTCTACTTATAGTGCATATTCTTGACAAATTATATTATTTGATGACACAACCAAACATTTAGCATCTTTTTTGTGGTTATGGATTATCGCTAAGGTTGTTTTGAATTATTATATTTCCAATACGATCTCATATATCTTAATATTTATATCGGTAGGGACACCAAAAACTCAATTTGTCACTTTATACGCATAATATATATAAAATAAATACGAAAAGTAACATCAATACTTCAGAAAAGCCGCAATCAAATCACGCCATTTCTAGGTATTCTGTAAATTAAATTATGATCGTGTGTAAAACCTAGGAAACGCACGACAGACGTCATTGGGCGCTTCATACAAAGATGCGTGCAGCGGTGACATCATGTGTTGTTGTTTTACTGCCTTGTTTGAATACTTGCAATATATTATGCTATCGTGTTTCCAAATTGTTCATTTCCATATCCGAATATTGTGCCACTTACTAAGTATTTTTGAATTATTCTTTCAGAGAGGAAGCGGCGTGTTTACGATCAATATGGCAAAGAAGGACTAAACAACGGCAGAGGCAGACGTTCTACCGCCGACGATGATTACGACTTTGGATACGCTAGTTTCCCGTTCACATTCCGAGACCCCGAGGAGGTGTTTAGAGAATTCTTTGGCGGGTCTCCTTTTGGCGATTTATTTGCTGGTAAGTCGGCTACATAGCTCAACAATCAACATACCGATTACTCATAATTTTAGCGCTTATCACTTATGAACTGCGCCTATCTCTTAAATTGCGTGTCGAATTGGGAACATGTATCTATTAGCTTTCTAAACTTTATCAGTCTCGAAACCTACCTATTTGCTTTTATCACTTATGGTCTAATTACTGATATATCTGAAATACTCTAAATATATGTTTTTAACTAGAGCATTTCATTTGCAGTTCACAAAATGTAACTTAATTCTTTATAAATTATAATAACCCGACCTAAGTCTAATGTACTATGCTATGTATGCGTACTTCTTTGTAAGCCAAAAACAACATGCTCTGTTGCTATACATATACTTCTTTTTTGTTTCCAGAAATCAATGGCCATGGGCATCATCATCACAGGCACGGTCGTCGAAGTCATCCCAGTACATCACTGACATCATCCCTGTTCGGTTTCGGCATGCCAGGACTCGATGATATTTTTGCACATGCTAATTCCAACGGAAACACATTTACTTCGTTTTCGACTTTCAACAGTTCGCTAGCCGGTCCTGGAAGTGCTAATATGAGGAGCACCACGACCACTACGCGCGTTGTTAATGGAAAGAAAATCACAACTAAAAAGTAAGTTTAGTTTACTAAAAGAACACAACTAAAATTCACAAATTCAGAGGGTCTAGTGACAGACAGTCTCTTTCACAGCAACTCCATCGTCAATCTCAACACCCCACGCGGTCGCCTTCTAGAGCGAATTGATGCTAAATAAATACACTGGGCGGCCCTCTGAACGCATGTCCGTTTCTAATAAAACTTGATAACAGAATGAGATTATATTGATGAAGATTTTTTTACATATTTACACACTATACGATTAACTGTTTCAAGTACATACATCAATAAAAAAAAGTTAGGCCAATCTACGTCGCTAGTTGATAATGAATTAATTGCGTATGCACTTAACAATAAAGTCAATCAAATAGTATTATTATCGACTAGTTGAGTCCCGCCTAAGTTATGCCTTATATCATTAGTTATCAGCAAGTGAAAGATCAGTCAAAATCGGTCCAGCCGTTCCAGAGATTAGAACAAACGGACATACAAAAATGTAAAAAACTGCTTTTATTGGTGTAGGTACCGTATATACTTTCGTATGCGTTTAGTGAAAAGCCGTTAATTCGAAATTACAAGTAAACATTTCAATTTTATTTAGTTGTAAAAGGTTAATTATTGAAAAAGGGGTATTTTTATTGTCATTAAATAAACTAAACACACACGCGTTAGTGATGAATCTTGTGTTACTTAATAGGAAATTTTTAACTTAAAACAGCATTATGTCAGATGTATTATTAGTGTCGTAATATGGAAATATTGCATAATAAATTAATAATACTTACATCATACATGGTTATGTTCTCAAGACACGTAAAGAATGGTGACATAACCGTCCTGTGGGAACCGCATACTAATTGTATAACTACTATAGTGTACTAGTATTTGTTATTATCGACTTGCCTAGAGCTTAGAAACCAATCATCTAATTTGAATCGTGATATAATCAAATGATTTTTTTATAAAAATTAATGACTTAAATCATTAAATTTTTACTACAACCAAATCGGCCAAAAAATGTCTAAGGACTTCCTACGGCGCGCACACAGTTTATGCTGGAAAGGACAATGGCGAAATTGAATTCCCAAGCGTCTATAAATGTCATAATTACAAATGTGAATAAAATAATTTCTTACGTTTATTCAAGGTACGTTTAAGATCTGTGTAAGTCTAGGAAAAATATCATTTTTAATGAGAAATCGTTTGATCAAAAATGATTTGACATGTCATTAGAATATGAGGTAACGATAGTTCCGTTGAATGTTGCCACATGTAATAAATCTTCTCCCAGTTACATACATGAACGTTTTGCATTTAAATAAGTAATACACGTTACACACGATTTATATTGTAACAATCTGAAATCTTGTTTTATTACAAAGTCTAACGCTTTATTTATTTATTTATATTTTAAGCCCAAATATTTTATGAATACGATTCGAGTATGGTAAAATACTATGACAGCACAGACATGACAACACATGAAAATCATAACATGTCGTCCGTTGCTTACGAGTTCGTACCTCTTGTTATATCTTTCTGTTTTTGATTTTCCGTGCTTTCCGACTGCTTTTGTTTATTGACTCTGAGATTCCTTCTCTCCCTGTGTAACTACTGCTTGCCAAAGGACTCTGTTCACCTGACAACGAAGACTACTTGCTGTGTTTTATGGACTACGATTTTTTCTGTTACCTACCTACTTTGGATTTAGTTGTGCACCGATTCGTGGTTGACGTGTTATTAGGGACGATAAAGAATATACGTTATAAGAAAATATTCTTGTTATATTTTATAAACATGCGTTTCTTCTATTAGAAAAAATGAGCAGATACTTTAACTGACTGTAGAGGATCACCACTGTCTTTATTCCACGCATCTATAGCTTAGTTAGTGGTTTCTAGAGTCTGCTTTTTAACCGAAAGGCCGCACTTTCATTTTTCGCAGGAAGCAACAATTTTGTGTGCCATTGTAAACTGTTTCTTATTTGGTTAAGACCTTGCAGGTTGCTCATCTGATTATCTGATAAAAAGATGATCCCATGCTGCAAAGGGCACGATAACTGGATGGTTCTGGTAACTAACTATCTATGGTGATTATCGTCAAAAAAAGTTTAATCAGAAGCTAATCAGTGGTCTAGTAATTCTAAGAGCAGGGTTTATTAGATCTGTTGACCTACAGCGCTCATGATTTAAGAAGATGAACGTCTTTGTCGATCGTCGATATTATATCATCTACAGCTAATGCTGATGTACCTACGTAGGAAATACCTAAGGACAGGTACAATTATTTGAGAATGTAGCCATTACAATCAAAGAAAATCCCTAAATGTGAAATATTTTAGGCCTGAGGTTTAAAAAAAGCGTCTAAAAATAATTTTCTTTATTTTTCTATGAGTGCGTCAAAAGTCTAGATATACCTACAAGGGTTTATAATCAATCTAGTAATTTAATAGGTACCTAGTTTTGGATTATATTTGACATGTATTTGACTAAGTTTTTGATTAGGTAGCTACAAGTTGTCAAAACATCTAAATGGTCAACTTGGAATATCTTCAATTCACTACTTCTTTCGGTGGTGCTTCTTTAGGCAAAAGTGATCAGAAATTTAAGTACTATATTATTTTATATTTTTCATTAATAGACGCAAGAAATTTATGCCAACAAAAATTTGTCAGGGGATTTGTCATTGTCCTTTTCGACACTCGCAAGGGAATGAAAACCTACAGGGTACTTCCCGTGAACTCAGAATATTGAAATTTGCTACGAACCAAGGTCTTATAGCACAGATAAAGGAAAAATTGCGGAAAACATTTAGTTATATCATGTAATAAGACGTTTATGCTGCAAACTTTCGACACTTGCAAGAGAATCAAAACCTACAGGGTACTTCCCGTAAACTCAGAAACTTGAAATTTGGTACATTGGCATTTTGGCATTAACTCAATTTAGAAACTAACATAAAAAACTATTTATTTATTCTATCACTCAATGTAGCTGTCATCTAAGCTAGATGACGTTGTATCCAATGTCGGAAACACCTACTTATTTTTTAAATACATAATTCTATTTTGTCGTTGTTCCAGGGTGACGGAGAATGGTCGAGAAACAGTAATGTCGTATGAGAACGGGGTCCTCAAATCAAAGACTGTCAATGGCGTACCTCAATCATTAACATATAGTTAAATAAATATAAAATAGCCTATAACCAAATTTGATCCAAATGTACTCAACATGTGACGCAATTATAAGTTTTCACTTATAATTTTATAATTTTGCTTTATTTAAACATGTTGTTCCAGTCACCGTAAATTTTTTAGTGATGGAAAAGTCGTAACAAGAATATGCCTATCTAATTTTAGTTTTAATAGGTTACTATTTGCTTTCTATACCTACTTATGTTAACTATAATAATTATATTTTGGGTGAGATTTCGGAGTGTAGGTTGCTCAACGTATAAATCTCGCTGTAGTTAGGTTATCGTCGCATGTTCACTGGCTGATCTCTGACTCTGCTGACGAGCAATGTAATATGAAACGTCGCGTTATCTTATTTACTTAGTGCATCGCGGCGGTAGTTCATTTGCTGCCAACGTAAGTTTCTTAGCATATAGGGTATAGACGTTTAATCACACTTATTTTTTAATTTGATTTGTTATAATGTTACATTTGAAAAAAATGCATGTAATTTTTTTTATTTCATTCAAAATTCAAAATACTTTTGTAAGCATTATGGTTTTTTCAATTGATGGCATTTTCAATTTCGTAGCTAATGTATTTAAGAAGAATTTATGTTGATAGAAAAGCTTTAATTGATTGGAAAATGTTTGTTTATTTTTTCAATATCAATTGCGTATTTTTACTAAGAGGTACTTATGTAGTAACATTTCTGTGTAGTAAATATACCTATAGTTTTTGAGAAGCACGTGCATATTATAAAAATAGACTAACTCACGATGAGGAGTCATTACTTAGTCGGTCCAACTCTATAGTTTTAGGTATCAGACTTTTAGCATAACTTTCACTACCTATGTACCCAATATATAAATACTTATTGTGACAATCGGAGTAGGCAAAGCATATTTTAAGGTATTTCATAAGTCTTGGGAACCCGCTAAATGTATGGAAAATAAAATCTCCTATTCTTTTAAGATCGCAGTGTCCATGTAATATTCAAAATTATTGTCTAAAGCAAAAGTTATGCGTGTATTACTTACGTGTTTGCCAAAAATAGCTTTGTAAGTTAGTTTTTGCCGAGGTTTGTCTTTTTTTTTATCAAGTCGTAAGAAATTTCTGACATTGTAATACTGGCATGATAAATTATTTACTTGGCTATGGTAATTTTAAATGTACTTAAAATTAAATTTGTGCTGAAAAAATGCTGGGAAAAACAAATATTACAATTCTAATAATAATAACACAACTCAACTGAACCCGCTTTTCATTAGTAAATAGTGCCATTACTAAACTGGAGGAAGCAATACCTAGCACATATTAAATGTATATAATAATGTTTAACTACAAGATCTCGTTCTTAAATTGTCAGCAACTTAAAGCACTGCAAGAAGAATTAATAAATAAAAATAATTTGTACATTCAGATATTTTATTGCGCCACACCTTTATATATATACCTACAGAAAGTGCATTATTTTAGACTTTGATATTTTATTTTTATGATAGTGTAACAAAAATTTGTAGAAGTTTAGAAAAAGTAATTTGAAAATAATAGGCGTATTTAGTTGTGAATACATACGAATGCATTTTTAACATTCTTTGTTTTTGAAGTTCTTTTTCAATCGTGTTGATATTTTTTTATGATTTGTGCTTAAGCCAGGAGCAAAAAAGCTTAGAAAACAGTTCATCTATATATATTAAAATGAAACCCGTTTTTCTTGGTCACGGCATCACGCGCGAATGGCTGGACCGATTTCACTAATTCTTTTTTTGTTGTATTTGTTATTATTAGGAGAAGGTTCTTACGGAGAAAAATAATATTTACTATCAATTAAACTATTTTTATAATCAATAATCACAATATTTTCAAGAAAGTAAGATAATTAGTATCACAAAGAATATTTTTTCCTTAGTTAAATTATATATGCTTGAATTGTTTTTCGAACTCGAGTTAGAGAGAATTCAACTCGAGTAGATTCGAGTTACGTCCAACTCGGTTAGGTACTCAAGTTAACTATCACTAATCTGTGACATCACACACATAACCGCGCCAACAGAGTTAGGTTAGGTAACTTTATAAAGTTTTTGATAAAGTTTGTTTTGTTTTAAAGACTAAGAAGATTTTTGTTTGCTAAGTATAGCGAGACCAGGGAATTATGGATTCATTTTTATATGGTATGGGTACTCATACCTAAGATAGGTCAGCTATACAAAATAAAGTAGTGCATCATTGCTACGCTAAGGCGGTACGAAGTTCGTCGGGTCAGCTAGTCGATATATAAAAGGAAATAAATTTTAGATAGGATAGGTGTCAAGAGGTTATAATAGCAATTTAAACGAATAGAATGAGAAATGTAGATGTAATCTTAAAGTTTAATTTGTTTTTTTTTAATGAATTTAGATAAAAGATGAAAAATAGATAAATTATACTGATTATTGTGAAAATTGAGGGCATTTTCGTGGCAAAGTTACCTAGAGCAAAGAGCAGATATCATTATTGATGGGATAGATCTCTACCAAGTGAAACGTAAACGTAAAACGGTAAATTTTATGTGATTAAGGAATCACAAAAAAAATTCCGTTTTACTTTTACAATACTTAAGCATTTATGTACCGGTATCTGCAACACAAAATTGGACCATCATCAGCCTATCGCAGTCTACCGGACATAGGCACGGCACTTGGTTCGATTTTCGGCGTCTCGCATCCAGGTCTCTTGCGCGTCTTGCGCGGATCATCACTCCACCTGTGGACGTCTTACACTACGTTTGAAGAGACGCGCTCTCCACTCAAGAACCCGTTTACTCCAACGGTTATCAGTTCTGCGGCTAATATGGCCAGCCCACTGCCACTTCAGCTTGCTAATCCTGTGGGCTATGTCGATGACCTTGGTTCTCTGTATTGTAACATTGGATAGTAAGGAGTATGTAAAGGCCCACGGGAAAACAGCATAAAAATATTCTCTCAGGTATACATTAATAATATTTTCTGTCTTCACACGTCTGGCTTGATATTACTGGTCCCTTGTTTTTGACGGGGTGGAAAATCCTTCGCATCTCCTTCTCCTGGGGAATGTGATCTATGGTGATTTTACTAAAAACCACCGAAACCACCACTCACTCGACCGCTGATCGGTCTCAGGCGGCCTGCTCTGAGGAGAACTCGAACCATGTTATATCAGGTCCCCCAGGATCAACGCCTTGCCTATTTAGACTATCCTGCAGGAAGCCTGGACTTACCCCTGCTTGTTGCGGCCTGATAGCAGTTTTGCGACCAAGCCGGCCTCCTACGGCTGACCGCATCAAATAATCTGCTACCAGAGGTCCCCACTCTCTGGCAGCTTGCAACCATGTTGACAGCTGCTATCGCCGCCGACGTCGTCTACGCTCGGAATCGGTCCTATCTCGATCCCATTCAGCAGTCTTTTCCTGGAGAATTACAACATCACGGAAAGAGACCACTGCCCCTCAGCCCTACTCACACGCTAGCATGTGTCGTCTGATTTGGCCCACTAAGAATTCGAGTTCATACAAACGCGGGGCAGTCCTCAAGCGTATGCTGGGCGGAGTCCCAGTCGGCTGCGCAGTGGGGGCAGGCTCCAGCTCATTGATACACCCAATCCCTTATAACACCGTGCTAGATCACATGCGTTAATAAAAACATTGTAATTGTTTTTTTTCAAGCACATAAAAATCGCGCATACATCACCAGTATCAAAATTGTAAGAGTGGCTCTATTTTCTTTAATACATTTTACATTTCAATTAACAAAATGTTTGCTGATATTATGACAATAGGGAATGAGCATGTTTTTTGTTTTATTTCATAATCTGATCATTTACATCTCTATATCATAGAAAAAAGAGGCGCTCATAGCCCAATTGCACTCGGTGATTAGAAACAACCAACAAGCAATGACGGCGCAGTCAGTACCAGGATTGGTGATCGCTGCTGGCATGTTTCCATGAGCATCTCCGTGATTCGGAGGTCACCTTAAGCAGTCGGTCCCGGTTGTTATCATAGAATAACAGTCGTAAAGCTTAGTTGAAGGCCTTCGGGCGGCTTAAAAACATCCAACGGCAAGATATGTAGCCACAACGCATTCTTACCAGTCCCCAACTCGCACTTGGCCAGGGTGAGGATGTATGGCCTTAACCTTCTCCTGAGAGGAGACCCGAGCCCAGCAGTGGGACATTATGGGTTGTTGATGATAGAATATACAATAGAAAAAATATAAATAGGCTTGAAATATTCAAACTAATTCTAAAAGTGAATTTGAAAACACTGACGAAATTTGAGCTATTCAAACGCCGCCATTTTGCGCGCGCTTTTGACATAGCTAGATTGCATAGATAGATAATTTTTCTGATAAAAACTACTAACACAGTTTGAATTTCGACTCCGATGACGTGACCATTGACGTCACATTTCGTTTCGACCAATAGTAAGCGTTTTGTAAGTTTGAATTTCCTCTCATAATTTCACTTTTTATTTAATATTTTCTAGGTTTAAATAATCATTAAATAAAAAAACGTACTTTACGTATATTGTAAAGACAATAAAGAGTCTGTAAAAAAATATTTGAGACAAAAATTTTATGCATACTCCCTACTGCTGCTGATAATATGACTGCACGGACGGCGTAGTGGTTTAAGCGGTTGCCATGCCGTTTTCTAATGGCTATGTTGTAGGTTTAAACCAACACTTAGTGATCCATAAATTATTTTTTGACTCTGGGTGTTGTGTCCGTTTCATGTATGTTAAGAAAGTCCCCGAGTGATACGGGTAATATGTATATTACTAATGCGAGAGTTCTTATGGAAAATATATATGTTATTAATTATCTTTCAAAAAATACTCAATGATGTAATGTATGATGACTAGGAAACCCTTGCACACTTCACATGGACTACAAATGGAGAGGCATCCGAAACGCTGCCATAAACTCGTTCTTCTGGGTTTTGTTGTCTATTTTATGGTACATAGGCATTGTTTTATAACGGAGACTACTACTACTACAGAAAATTTAGTGGTTAATAGTTCTTATTGATAAAAGAACCCGTTCCTTTACCGAACGTTTTCTTTTATAAATGTTTCGCGAGCATTTATATCGATTCGTTACTACTACAGAACCCACCGTATCCATTCCTGAACAATCGCTACTTATCGTTTTAGCATTTTAAACCTGGGGGACAAAAGCCCCGCCAGGACCGTCAGGCCTGTTCATGAAAAGTTATTATATACGAAACTTTACCAGACGATGATGAAAAACTACAGCTTGTTACACAATTTAATGAACTAATTAATGCCTTGCAGGTGGATTTTTATTGATATTTGTGATGAGAAAAAGACGTGACAAAAATATTGATTTGACGAATTTATTTGAAAATATAGATGCATGACAAACAATTAATATAATTAAATTTTCCATTATAATATAGTTCAACATGGTTTTGATTGAGAAGTTGTGAATATAATTGTGCCTTATTTAACTTTTCACTGTGTATCATGTAGGAACTCGCTACTATATTCCATTTTATTTCATTATAGTTAGGGAAACCACTCCGAAGCTTGTTTCATGAATGCTACTATTGCAACCAATAAAACCTTCCATTGATATTCCCTTAAACCATTATTAGAAAAATTTGCAACAAGCAATGGAGTAAAGTCCTGGATGGACTTTAATAATTTTATTTTGTAACATTATGACGAAAATCTATAACATCAACTATTTTCACAACATATATTTGATAATACACACAAAGTTCATAACTGTCTACAGCTAACATTTATTTTTAAGACTTGCGATAAACAGACTTAGCAATCTATTCGTAAATAAATTATGCTCGTAACACAAAAATATGTATATCAAATACATAAAAGTTATAAGAATAACTTAAAACATTTAACAAATATTATTAAATACAATAATCCTTCACTCCCCAATGATGATCTCATGTACCGATTAGCTGCCAAACATTATAACTACAAATAGACAGTAATAACATTTTTGTATGGCAGGTCAAATTTTTTATTAATATGATATACATTTTTCTTATTTATGTATTAGTATGATTTTTTCTCTTCACATTGAAGAATAATATATAATATATCCACATCCAAGAGTACTTTAAATGTATTAACTAATTTATTCGCCTATTACCTTACCTTACCATTATTAAAATCTTCATTAGTTCTTCGAACCCTCTCTTGTTCCATCATAGAATCCGTAGCTCTCTCATTTTATATAGATATCAACGAATACTGTTTAAAAATTAAATATAACATCAATTAACCATATACATATATTTTATTTATCTTACTATTTTCGGACCGTCTCCACCCAAACATACTGTCAAATTTCACTGAACTAAAACATCTTTGGCTGTAGTACCATTTTATTCTATTTAGTTATTGCGATGACGGAGTCGAGCAAAAAAGTCAACAATTCTTTTAATGCCTAGAATGAGCCTCTCTGCCATTCGTTGGCAAATGCACGAGGAAACTTCAGTAGACTCAGAGTCATTACTGATGGTGTCTTGCTGAAGCGCAGAGGCCTGCAGTCAGCCGGCCGAACTCATCTTCAACGCTTCCCGAAGCTCCTCAGCCCTCTCTTCAGCGCGGCTGCGGTACATCTGCCTGATCGCCTCGTCTTCTGGATATTCGCTGTGTTTTTCGGCGTTTGGCACATAGCAGTAGCCGTCGAAATGGCTAAATTCCTTGGCGATTACATCCTCCAAGTGGTATAAGCGAGTTGGACGGTCTACGTGTATCAGGTTCTCTGTAAAAAAAAACAAACTTATTTTTACCATGCTTTCATTAGCTTTAGCTGTATATTTGCTTGTTTGCAACCATTTTTTTAAACTTATATTAACATATTTTGCAAATTTGCAAGTCAAGACTTGAATAAAAATAATCATGAACGGAAATTTATGAGATCTTATTTGATATTTAAACCGTGTAATTCGGAATACTCAATATCATCTAAAGTAATAAGTTTTTTTATAGAGTATGTACTGTGACTCCTAAATAGTGACAATTATGAACGAAATATCATTGGAATTTACAATTATTAACAAAATTATCAGATATACCTTGTGCGACATAACGTTCCGATTGGTCGACAGCAATGACGCTGTAAAATGGTTGGTGGATGCCAAATTCCAGATCCTTAGCTTCGACCCGCCGTCGCCACCCTGCAACACAGCTTAAATCCCAGCCGCGAACAACGCAGAGGTAATCGTATTTCTTATGGTAAGCCAGCATGCCCACAGCAAATGTTACGCTAGAGTCGTAATGCTTCACTTCAATCTATATTAACAAAGAGTAAAACTTTAAGACACAGTTAATTTATATAAAAATATACACCGCACTTTATCGTCGAGCATAGATTGCATAGATTAGGGACTGTTAATCCTATTGCTGCTGAACAAGCATAATAGGGTATCAGACCTTTGGAACTGTGTAGTCAGTAACACAGTACCAATACAAAAGTAACCGATATGGATATTTATTTATTTATATATCATGCACAATTGGTGCATCGGTGGACTTAATGCCTACGGCATTCTCTACTAGTAAGCCATTATCTGGATATCTACAACAATACTAGTTCTTTAGGCCTAAGAATTGTATTAGATGTTGAAAAACAATAACTTTTAATTTAAACCAGTGGTCACTCCCCGGTGGTCAAAATTCGGCAGTATTTAATAAAAAAAATTTTTTTGTTTCTGCACTCTTTTTGCATTAAACTTTAAACAACTTTTAAGAATTTCAGATTCTTCCGATCATGAAAAGGGGTACAAAGTTTTTGCTCCATGAACATTAAATTGTAGACTGTTCGCAATGAAAGTTGTTCTATAAAAAAGGTTTATAATGTTTTTATTTAAAATTATTGTTTATAATGTAATTTGAAATACAATTGTAGTTAGTATAGAATATATAAAAACTTAATTAAAATAAAAAAAAAAACTTACTTCTCTGTCATAATGCGCGGGAGGTTTGTTTATTTTTGATAGAGTATTCAGGATACTCAATAATTCATCGTGGATCTGCAAATTAAATATTCATATAAACATTTTTTTTTATGAGCAACATTAAAAGTGTTTGTTTGTTATTATTGTTTAGAAGATTACATTAATTATACACATAACAATATTTAAAAGCTATGACACAAAAATAGACATTAATATTTATTGACAAAATAAGAGGTTATTTATTAAAACAGAGTTATTGTTGTTAATTTTAGTACGTGATTAATAGCAATTTAATTAATTTTTAGATTGTAGTTCAGTGAAATATTTTACACAAATAATTGATTTTATAAAATAAATTATTTTTGACTTATGTTACAACTCTAAGCCACAATATTAAATTGTCGAGAGAGAAAAAGTTTTATAAACTATAACCCCACTACGAACACGTGTGAGAAAACTTATATATATTCTATGTTACTTGGGCCATTGTTAGGAATCTATTGACACCTCGTTCATTAAAATCTGTGCAGTACTTTAAGTTCCATGGTAGAACATACAGACATGCAATAGACTCCTAACACTATAACCCTTCTTTTCGCTTCACCTTAGTCGAGTAATAAACTATAAAGACACTTACATATTCAAGTTCAAGAGGCTTGCCCAAGTTTGGTTCAAACTCAATGTGCATCATGGCCTGTAGTGTGGGCAGAAAATCGCGGTACGGGTTGTCATCACTAATATTGTTGCTTAAGAAGTCCAGCAAGAATATAGCATTTTGAGTATACCTAGAATAATATTAATTTTCGTTCATAACTCATTTAAAAATATAGAAAAGAATTGTCACTGCATTCTCGATTGTACAGGAAGCACGAGTCCCGTTTGCTATATACTGCAGTTCAAGGCTTTCATGTAATTAGGAACGTTATGAATTTTTATAAGCAAAGAGTTTGTCTTTTACCTAATTATATTTTTTTCTAGACTAAATAAAGGTAGGTTTAGGTCACTTTTTCAATTTCGTTTGCTATATTTAATTCACATACAATAAATAATTGTGTTTGAAATCGCTTTATAAAATATAATAACAATTTCATAAGAATGATATTTACTTGATATCCAAATATTCATTCAAACCTAATGTAGTGTGAATACCAACACTGACTATATAGTCTAGACTTACCAGTTTTTGATAGCCCCCATGGTCATCAAAAAAGCAGTAACGATATACTGCAAAAATCCGTCAGAACTGTATTGGTACTCCTGTCTATAGGTGCTGGGGGCAAATGGACAACGTCCCGGTGGGATTAGTTCACCAGACTCAAGATCAATTTTGTAAGTCATCATCCTTTGCGGGCTGCGCCACTCCAGAAACAAGTGGTTGGGGAACGCAATCAGTTCCACGTGAACACCGCAGCCGCGAGCTACAGCTTGAAATATGACTGCCGCTACGATTAAATTGCCACATCGGTTATGAAACACCTGAAAAATATAAAACCTTATCAAAGCAATACAAAATATGTGTATGGTCCATCAAATACAAGAATTTAACCATATAGTTTTTTAATTTGTAACACAGCTCACATAACCAGACTGCGTCACTCGACTGATGTGACGCAGAACTTTAAAACTTGGCAGTATCCAATGAGCCACTATATATATATAGAATATAACATATATTAAATAGGCGATATTCTACGAGGAATACACCTAACCGCAAAATATCCCAAACATCATCTGGACAGTCTGAAGGACTGCTTGAATAATAAGCAACAACAAAAAATATATGTAATAAACTTTTAAGGTAGCATGAAAATCAACTCCTTAGCGTGAACGCGATGTAGTAGCAAGACATCAGTCCAGTATTGCTATAGTAGGTGTCCATTACTACAAGAGTATGTTACTTTGGTACTCTTCGTTACCTTGACAATATCAAGCCCGTGCAGACTGGATCCGGACATAACTGTCAAGTGGTGTTGTTTGTACAACACTTCACGGACACCTTCCAGAACTTGTTTCTCACTTAACATCCCTTTAGCAAGTTTGTCTCGGATATTGTAGCATCCTTTTGATGCGGTATATTCATCGTTCGGAAACAAGCGTTCTACCCTTTCAACTAGTATATCAATCTGAAAAAAAGAAACCTATTAAAACGGTCAAAGAAATGAAAATTCTATTCTCTATAACTCTATCTCTGAATATCATAGAAAGTATTCTTGTAGTTAAGTATCACTAAGACTAGAAAGATTCAGGTTCAACTTTAATTCACAATTCGATAAAATTGCATTACACTGATTGGAAAACTTATAGTTTGTCTCGATAGTATGTTTATGGTATATAGCTGTGACATAAACACTACTTATTAAAAGTAAGTACGCGTAACCGAGGGACGTAAGTAGACAACATTAATACAAGGTTATATTACATATACTCACACATGCTTTAACTTTCTCATCTGGGTGCATAGATATAGGATCGGTCCATTGAACAAAAAAGTTCAGAACGACATCTGAAGTTAACTCATTTTTCGCATGACATTGCATCCATTTCAAGGTAAGAAAAGATTGCATCAGATAGCGAACGACAATTTTCGCATAATAAACATCTGTCAAAGTAAACGGCCTAAAAGAGGTGAAATATTGATATATTTACAAATATAATTTGCTAGGAGCTAAATTGCTTAACATCGAATAACGCATAGAGAAGGCGATGCAACGGCTTTTAATGAAAAGCACAAGAACATGCCATGCCACTAATGTTAAACATAAACAGCTTGTTGATAAAACTAAGCGAGGTGTGGAGAAGACTGATTAAATAGAAGGATTGCAACATTAATTATAAATGTGGAAATAACTACCTAATTCATAAACGTTATTTAATTTTAAGTAAAAATTCTGTTATTTTTAACTATAAGGCATGGACGGCGGGTTAGATCCACAAAGACCGCAGAGCAGTATTCTAGTTATGAATACTGGCGGCTTGTTTGCAGGTTAAGGCCGGCAGCACATCTACCCCCCACCGGCATGGCATGTAGGAGCCCTAAGGTTTAAAGTTTAAAATTGAAAACGACAAAACCGTTGCTTAAATTTAAACATCGTTTATGAATAAAGGGTTTAAAAAATAAAACTGTTTAAGTATCTCTAAGTGATGTGGTGGGATAAATATTTTAGAGTGCATTTTTAGTTATAATGCAAGT
The DNA here is from genome assembly GCA_003709505.1 of Hyphantria cunea. Taxonomy (NCBI): domain Eukaryota; kingdom Metazoa; phylum Arthropoda; class Insecta; order Lepidoptera; family Erebidae; genus Hyphantria; species Hyphantria cunea. Next base: position 3,629,239 of record PKRV01000040.1, read on the forward strand.
TCAGGTTCTGAACTACTGACTGACTACTTCCAGGGTCCAGCCTAAATTTGCCATTCGACCGATATATTATTTAATGATGTTGTAAAAAAATATATGTAATGGCCACTAAAGTTTTTCATCTCCAAACACAATTATAACTACAGTACAAACTGCACTCATTAGGTAGTAAACCCGCGCTGATTTCAGCATGAACGAGCCGACGCGTCTAGGTTGGTACTAACTTCGTACAGAAAATTCACGTATAATGACAGCGTTCGTGGTGTTTTGTTTAGTGCAAGACCGGAGGCCCCCTTGAGCCTCCGGTCTCGCACTCACTGTCATGGTGGCATGGGTCATCATGCTGCTTTGTTGCATTGCATGCATTTGTTGTCTGCATTCGCAATGAGTATTTACATAGTACATTTTGGCATGCCCGTACAAAAAAACCGTTCACTTAAAGGAAACAATCGGTTTTGCTTTTCTTTTATAGACAAAGCCAACTTCAGAAAACTGCACCTTTGAATGTATAGGCATTCTATGGTTTTGTTAATGTTTTTACTTTTGATGTTTTCTATTTTTAAGTTTAAGTTTCAGAGATACCTCTGACGCTGTCTCAACTCTGATTTTACATGCTAAAATTATTCAAACATGGGCAGGGAATTTTTTAACACATATAGGCCGTTTCGACTGCAGTAATGCTACAGATTTAAATTTGTAATTTTAATTTACGCAAATCTTTCACTGTCGGAGATTTTACCACTTCTCCCCTTAATTCTGAGGGCGTATGCCCAACAGGCCACTGGTGGTCGTTTTGACAGCTTTTTATTTTTCCCTTGTTTTCCTAATATTAATTTGATAACTTAGTTTTTTTTTTATTTTGTTGGGAATAACCTAATCTGAGAGGGGTTCGCAGCGAAATTACGAAATATAAGTTATATGTAATCAGGAGTGTCGGCAGTTATATGTAACCATGAGTAACGATAGTTATATGTAATCTTGGGTAACGATAGTTATATGTGATCATGAGTGACGGTAGTTATATGTAATCATGAGTGACGGTAGTTATATGTAATCATGAGTGACGGTAGTTAAATGTAATCATGATTAACGATAGTAATATGTAATTATGGGTGACTATTTTTATATCATGGGTGCCGACAGTTATATGTAATCATGACTAACGATAGTTATATGTAAACATGGGTGACGATAGTTATATGTTATCAAAGGCGACGGTAGTTATATGTAATCATGGGTGACCGTAGTTATTTGTTATCATAGACGATGGTAGTTATATGTAACCATGAGTGACGGTAGTTATATGTACTCATGAGTGACGGTAGTTATATGTAATCATAGGTGAATAACTTATATGTAATCATCTTTAAATATTATACAAGGCAACATATTTTCATGAACAAAGAAGTCCAAAAGATAGGTAATTAAATGTTATATACCACCATGCACCTGTTTGAATCTGGAGAATTTTTTTATTAAATTGTTATTTCAAAAACTTTTTATTTACTTTACTTAGGACTTCTTAGTTTCCAAAATAAATGAGTTTTAGGTAAAATACAGCATGTATACACTAACACAAAAACTGTATATTAATAGATTCTTGTCAATTGGTAAACGTTTTTAGACTCTGCTTTATACTACATTAAACAGAGTCTATAAACTTAGCATTTTTATTTTTACTTCCTTCTATACCAATATTATATATTTTTTGAGATTGTGGAGGTTGTAGAAAGAGGATATTTATTTCGGCAATTCTTTTACCAATAAAAAGCCATTTCTCCTTTTTGTGAGTGCTATAGGCTTTACATTAACTTGAAAAACTATTACGATAATATCTGATATACACGCGAGTCCATCTTAAAGGTAGTCGTATAAAAATATAAAAATGAAGCAACAAAACACGTATTAAAAATAGTTGCCTTGATAATAGTAGTAGTGTAATAAAAACACATATAACCCCTACTGTATTTTTCGTCTTTATCAATACACATATCTATATTGATGTATAATAATAAAAATATATATTTCGAAACATATAAATGAGAGAATGATGCAAATAAAATTTGAAAGCAAATGTGAAGTTCAAGTAACTTTACATTTTCTTTTTATTAAACTATTCGAAAGCTATGGATTGATTTAAAAATAGAATATCTCATATTCATTGCTGAGACACACAGGAAAAATAATTTACAATACCTCTCGTTGGTAGTCGATTGTTGAATGAACCGATGTTCGTCTAAGGTTCTGAAACTGGTATAAATACGAAATTCTTGCAAATATTATGAGCAAGACCAGTCTACCTAAATTCTTATAATTATACACTATCAGTTTTTTTGTGTACTTAGGTTCAAACCTACTTTATACTTTTGAATTCTTTTGCACTGAAATGAACCCGAAATTTTAGGGACCTCCAAAATTTTTATAAATTAATATATATTTAATTTAGCAGATACCTATAGTTTGGCAAAAAAGTCATGAAACGGAACTAAAAAATATTATCATCGGCAACACTCCCGTTTGACGGTTATCAATCACGTAAGTCGGTACGTGTTGCGCGTCCATACACTTTGATACTTTTTTGTTGACATTGCATAATCAGAGAATAAAAAATATTGAATGATTTTGCTTATGTAAGTAATGAACCTGTATATACTTGAGTAAATATTTCTTTAGGTAAATCCGTCATTACCAGAAGACGTGATTGCACCTGAAGGACAAATAAATTAAAGTGTATTCTCCATACCAGGGTAACGTAAAGCGAGGCAACCTTGAAAAGAATTGGACGATATTGACTTGTGTGCGATCAGACAAAAATTTCAATTCTTTTATACTGTGAAAAAAAATTGTGAGTAAAACTTAATATTATTTTAGTTGACATTAAATACATTGAGAAACCTTAGTATCCTTGTTTAGACACACCAACTGTGCGTAGAATCTTTTAGCAGCGGTTAGAAAAGAAATTGGATTCAACCGAAGCCGTGAACACTTACGGAAATTGCTGCTAGCTCTGGGCTTTAGGTACAAAAAGTGCCAATCAGACACACAAGCTTTAAATGAAAAGCCAAATATTACTGCAAAATGTGTAGTCTACCTAGAAAAAGTTATTAAAAAATCGAAAGTTACGCGATGAATTGAGAAAGGATATTATTTATCTGGATAAAAGCTATGACCAAGTTTCCTACAAATTAAAAAAGTGCAAGCAATCCCTTGACGTCAGTGGAATAAAAGATAATGTGTCCAAAGCCAAAAGGTAAGTAATCATTGTTAAACCTTAAAGCATGCCGACTAGTATTTTAGCAAATTGCGTAGTTTGTATGTCACATTAGTTTGAATAGTTTCGATTAGTGAAACGCTGGCGGTGACCTTTGAGGTAAGTCTGCAAAATCTCGGAGCCACTCTTCTATCGTCAAGCTACTTGCATTACTAATAGCCACTTACTAGTAAGTTTCACATAAAAATAAATAAATCTTATGCTACTTGCGTGAACATTACCTACGACCCGGACCCGCTACTATCGACCCTGTATTGTATTAGCCAAGTGCCAAGACGTGGATGAAGACTTAACTGGGGTGGAATATTAAGACGCAAGCATTTTACTTGTATAAATACGATTTTTATAACTAAAAATATCTATATTATCATCTAATCTGAAGTTTCATTATTCTCATGACTTAAACAATATTATGAATGTGAAAGTGTGTCAGTGAAATCACTTTTGTAATTAAAATATGTATTTTAAATCAAAGTATCAAAACCGTTACGTTCGTACTATACAGGGTGGCCACATGAACGAAAGTGGCGCCGCCGTATTTTCAAGACTTTTTTGCCAAGCTTTATGCGAAGATGTTTTGGTCCTCAACGTCCAAAACGTCCCTCCAAGATCTAGTCTTGTAGCAAATCAGGATTAGGTATACAAAATTAAAATATAATTAATTGGAGATCACTCTAAGTGATCTGTAGGAAATAGAAGGTTGTTAAATAACACAATGGGCAGGTTAAGGACTCGTGACTTTATGGTGATGAGCAGCCCTCTGTTCAGTTATTTGAAGGACAACACTTATAACGTCTTCGACAAATTAAACCACCACAAAATTAATTGTAATTAAAAAGTAATTTGAAGTAAATATATTAAATCTTACTTTTCATAGATATTTTGCTCTGGACACTTGTTGCTCCTGCGTGCGATATCTTGCAGAACATAAACAACATAATGATAATTCACATTATGACCCGTAGCCAAAAGAAAAAAAAATCTAATATCTTCCAATGCTACTTCACTGGTCCTCCTGTAAAATAAAACATTTATGAAAATATTATAATCATCATCATATAAAATTGTTGACATACATACAACAAAAATACATGCATACATATCTTTTGGTAACCACGCTGAATTGTTTATAAAACAGATTGCATCTAGTCAATTTTTCATAAGAGATGTTGACTTCAAATTAAAGCGGTGACAATAGTATTTGCAAATTGACTTCATATAATTACTTCTTGTGCACCTAATAGATTTCAAAACTATTTTTCATATAATTTCAAAGGAATATGCCGAACCTGACCCGATATCCTGATCCGATAGAGGTTAGGTTATTGTTGCAATGAACACTGTCAAAAACTAACTGCTTGTATTGGTACTACTAGGGCATTTTCTACTGTTGTACATTTTGCAAATTGGACATTCCGTGCCAAACCCAGAATAAAGCTACGTATTTCGAAGTTCGATTTGAGACAGACAAGATACAACGGATCAAGATTTATTAGGAAGAAAGTTAAGTGCCTCCACTAATTTTTTTCCAAATTCCTAACATAGCCAGTGACCAGCACTCCTTAGCTAGTTGACATTCTACAAACATCAACTTTATTAAATAACTAACATATTTATGGCAATGACGTCATTTCGGGTCTAAGTCACATTGTGAAAACATAATTTTAGACAATGATACAAGGGAATTGAGGCGTACATAGCGATTGTAGTGAGAGATTCAAAGCAAAACTCTGGCGTCTTGGCTAAGAAATCAGCTCAGGTTCGGCATAATCATTTTAATATTATATAGATTATCTATGCAGTTTAATAAATGGCATAATTATTTTTGGAAAAATTTCAATCTTACCAATAATATTTAGGTGACATAGCGATCAGCTCCTTATAAACTGCTTGTTTCACTAGATAAAATCTTTTCATTTCATCTAACCAATTACCATCCCCATACTTTTCCACGATTCCAGATATCTTAAGGGGTAATCTGGAATATAAAATATCATTAAATAATAAGAATCCAATCTAAATCTAAAATCTCATTGTTTTTTACAAAAGAACTGTTTTTGAAGAGGGTTGATTTATAAGTAAATAGACAAACAATAAGCACATTGCTAACAATTTGTGATTAGAAACAATCACCAATGCAATGCAAGAGCAATGATGGGGCTGTTAGTACCCAGATGGGTGACCGCTGGTGCCATGTTACCATCGGCATCTCCATGATTCGGAGGTCACTTTACTGGCTATGAATGAACCGTAATAGTCAAGAATATTATTTTTTATGTAATAATAGTCTCATAGCTAAGTTGTGATCAAGAATGTTAACACATTTTTCATTGTCTGTTCACTGCAGTTCCAAAAGTAATGAACAAGTTTTAATGGAAGGTGTCAATAGATTTGTAATAATGGCATAAGTGACATCTATACTTATAACATGTCCTGACTGACTTATTCATTATTGCCAAGCAAAAACGATTAAAGTTAGGGCTATAAAATTTGGTAAGTAGACTGAGTAGGATCGTTGTATTGAATAGAACCTACTAAGGAAGGAATCTCAGACTACTACCCCTAAGGGGTGAAATAGGGGTAGAAAGTTTGTATGGAAGTCTGTCATTTTTGAAGTTAATAGCCTAAAGCTTTGTCTTCTAGCTTTTAATGGTACAAAAATGAATGCTTATATTAGCATTTATGGGAATTCTACTCCTAAAGGGGTTACAATAAGGGTTGAAAGCTTGTAGGAAAGTACTTATTAATGGACTATTGATTAACCTTTTAAATGAGTATGAATATATTAATCATACATACTTAAACAGTTTTTAAATATATACAAATTAAATAAATCAACTTTCACACAAGCAATGCTGTGGGCAAAAGCTAGTCTAGCTAGTAGAATTTTTATATATTAATATAAAAATTCTTATGTCACAGTGTTAAGTACCAAAGTCCTCTGAAACGGTTGGGCCGATTTTTAAGGAACTTTGTGTGCATTCTAGGAAGGTCAGAGAATCGGCAAACATCTATTTTTCGCTTTTACCTAATAATATTTTCTAGAAATAATATATATGACAAAACAATGTTTGCCGGATCAGCTAGTATGCTATAGTAATTAAGTTGTGTTTGTGTTAAAGTTTTCATTTCATGAGACCTTTACTAGGTTTACATGTAAAAATGAAATAAATAGAATAACATTTGGAAATGTATTAATTAATCTAAACTAGGCTGATGATGATTAGCAAGATATATCAGCCATATAACCAAAGTTCTTGAATATGTTTGCTTGCCTAATAGATATTAAAAGAAATACTAGCAATTTAATAATATCTAAAATGAACTGGAGAATGTAATGATACATTCTCCAGTAGATTTCAGATATTATGTCAAACACAATTGGTATAGTGAAAACATCAAAATTAATATTGCCATAAATAAAGATACAAAAATAGAATTTGTTTGCCTCGACTCTATCTGTTATTAAATGGTTACAGTACCGAAATCTATAGAAATATCACATATAAAAATGATGGATGGATCGAAAATGATAAAGAATCACATATAGAAATCAAATACTTACATCTCCCTGAATTTCTCCTTCCATATATATTGATTTGTATTTACTAATTCATAGTAACGTTTGGACGTCGAACCAAAACTGACAATGTCGCGACATGGTAAATATTGCAAAATCATCGCAATAATTTCATTCGGGAGTAAGATAATTGACGCTACTTCTGTTTCTTCTTCCATGTCTATTAATTTAAATTTCACTTAAATAAAAAAAACAGCACTAATAAAATCCTTAAAACGGTCTAATTTATTACTTTCAAGGTTCTAATATGTTCCTAAGTCTAGAATCTCCGCAGTGTATCGTAAACACATTAAAGAAAAGAAAACAAATGTTATGTGGACATTAACAACATTTATGGGAATTGCACATTGAATTGAATCTGAAAGTTTATATATTTTTTTCACCTTCACCCAGCCATTTGATCAGTGTGACCATATTGTGCAAAACTGTTTCTACTACGAAAATTAAAATACTATACTAGAAATCAACAGGTTCAAAACGCGAAAACCTTAAAATATTCTGTATCCAAGTTTTCTTTCATCAACAAATGGTACTACCCCTTAAGAGATTGTTCCTTTCTTTTCAATGTAAACATTTCAATAAAGACTTACTTTGATATCATTGTATATACCCCAATAATTTAATACTAAGAAACTTGTTGAAAATTTAATATTAAGACTAGTCTGTTTGTTGACTTAGTTAAGTAAAGGAACTAACTGACCTTATCCTTATTTTTTTCGAAAGCCTTCAGGTTTTACTTTCTTATTGATAAGCGTTTATCATCATTGGACCTGAGAAAAACATTGATAGATTAATAATAATGTGAGTTTTCCAAATGTTTGAGTATAAATATATTCATAAATCTACTAAAATAGAAGAAACTGAATAAATGTGAATAGTTGGTATGCATTTTATTGATTAGGTTCAATATTGATTTGATTGCCAGATATGGCACTAGACTGTGAGGAAAATTCTAGAAAATTAAAAAACAGTTTTATTTTGGTTAAAGCATAAGTCAGTTAACCTCTGCTTATAGAGAAAACCATCTTCTTTAGAGTAATATCATAAATATTCCTCTAATTTTATTAAAAGAAAAGCTATTAATAGAACGAGCTCTTTTGTTTCCAGCCGAAATATGAATTGGGGGTTAGCGTTGGGGTTGCGCGTGCGTGCGTGGGTGAGTCTGCGCATGTGGGAGCTTGGCTCTCTTTGTTACATAATTAGTTTGCTACTACTTACAAATTTTTTATCCCAAACTCTGTAGAGCCCGAGGGCCTTGTAGGTGTTTTTTTTTATTGACTTGATCGTTATGGTAACCACGCTTGCCGTAGTGATTACTTGTGATTGGCCGACACTGGAATTTTAACATTTTTAACCAAAACCAAGTTTATATGATCTGTGCGTAACCTCGATCAATCTGGTTGTGGAGAGCGATCAGATCCAGACCAATATGACCTTCAAACTTTAAGGAATAGAGCGTAATCCTTTTAGAAAGGTTAGCAACGCACTTGTGACTCGTCTGGTGTTGCGGGTGTCCATGAGCGGCGTTAGTCGCTAACCTCAGGTGATCCGTCTCCTCGTTTGCCCTATAAAAAACTAGACTGTAACTGTAGACTGTGACTGAAAGTATTGGAATATCAGAGATAATCCAAGTAGCAAAATCGTTTTACTCGAAACTGAAGATATATCTACAAATTGCATAGGCAATGTCTTATTCCACTGCTACAATTGTAAGGTCATAAATTCAGCACACCCAGACGTAAAAAATGGGGCTTATAATTTAGATTATGATCAAATGTAGAATAAATGGGCTTTGTACGCCCAGTAGGCGATTCCTTTACGGAAGACGTTTGAAACAATTTGCTGAAGACCCTCGAAGAATACTTTTAAAATAGCTTTACATTAATTAAAAATACTATAAAAACAAATAAGGTGGAATGTCTGTTTGTAATATTAAAATAAACATTTATTGCTTTTTTTAATAAAAAAAAACTTTTTCATACAATAAACTGGCGAGCATAAAAATTAGTCCACTTGAAAAAAGGCCCAATTATTTTTTTATGAATTACGTTCGACTTATGTAATTAGATATTATTTCAATTATTTAACGATTTTTAATTAAGATGAAATTTATTTCATTTGAACCACATGTTTATTTCGAGTTATCACCAGATATTGAAAAAAGTGATGCAAATCTAGGGGTTTTTGACAATTGTAATTTTGCATCAGTTTCAGCCGAATTTCTGTATACTAGTAGGGGGTATTGCCTCCTCTGGCTTTTATTACACACACTATCCTTTTACACATTGACATAATCAGCTTTTTTTTATTTTAGACTGTGGGATACTGTTCCATTTCTCTACGAGAGCGATTTTCAGCTGCACCAAGTTCATTAGTGCTGGTTCTCGTTGTCTGACCCACCGTTTCAGTTCATCCCAGAGATGTTCTATTGGATTAAGTCAGGACTCCGTGCTGGGCAGCCCAGAATCGATAATCCAACCTCATTTAAGTACTCTCTGACGCATAGCGCGGTATGGGGACGAGCATTATCGTGCATCAAAATGAAATTATCACCACATGATCTGTGACTCAGAAACTCCCAAAAAGTGGAGTGACCCAGAATGTCTGTGACTTACGACGAAGCAGTAACAGAACCTTCCAGAATCACCAGCTCTGTACGAGCCTCCAAAGTTATTTCCCCCCAAATCAATGCTGACTCACCTCCAAAGCTTACTCTTTCCGATATAGCACATTGTGCATACCGTTCTTCACTGTGGCGGTGTACTCTTTTACGACCATCAGCACCATAAAGACACAAACGTGACTCATCTGAGAGTACCTGATCCCATTGTGCTAATGTCCAATCTCGGTGCTCACGGGCAAATAGTTACCTCGCTGCTTTGTGAGCTACGGTAAGTTTAGGGCTGGTTGCAGGTCTATAGGGTTTTAAACCTTGTTCTTTAAGAGTTCTTGTTACTGTCCATTCATTAACATTAACATTTTGAACTTCTCTGAGTATATGCTTCACTTCAACAGCGGAGTGGTGACGATTTCTTAAACTTGTTGAGACAATACATCGATCATCTCTCTCGGTTGTCTTCCTTTAGCGACCTGATCCATGTTCGCCTGATGTAGCCACCAGTCTCCAGATATCTTTTTTACACATATTGGACAGTGGAACGACTAACTTCACATGCACGAGCAACATTTCGTTGGCTCATCAAAGTTTCTGCTTCTTGCATATCCATTTTGAGTGTCGAAAAATTAAAGAAAGACACTATTGCAATTACAGCAGTAACAAAATGATGAAAATTATTCAGAGCTACAACGCTGAGTAAATTTAAGCTTGAGTAATGATGACGTTACTTGCAAATATCGTAAACAACGAATAAGAAATGAATCAAAGATTTTTTTCTATCCTTTACCTTAGGAAAATGCTGAAACGTCGCGTTTTTTATTATGTGATAGTTAGCAACTAAAAAAACTAAATAAACAATCCGTAGGATAAAATTTTAAGGGTGTCCTAATTTTTATGCTCGCTAGTTTACTTACACTTTACTTTGCATTTTATACTTTTTTCTGTTACTTGCGTTTAGAACAATAATAGCAGGGAATACAGCGGTGCTCCGCTAGTCAATTATATTTCTATATATATATATATATGGCTCAGAAAGTGGGTGCGCCCATGCACAGTGTACAATGTATACTACAGAGAATTAGAAAATCCACTTGTCATTTTTTTTTATTCCAAACTTGGGTACAAAACTTAGCGTTGTCGACGGCGTTGCCAACATGACTGCTACGCTTCTATACGTTATGGACAACACCACATTCCACCGTCAGACTGTCTTCCTCTCGGCCATTTTATATTACCCTGCTGTCGCAACGGCTGATGTTCGTTAAAACTTTTTGAATTTCCTTACACTTTGAAGAAGTTATCGGCATTTCTATCTACCAATTTGAGAAAGAACTTCCTTTTGTAAATGATTCAGTAATTTTTCATTTGTAGTCTCATTCGCAGTCATCTACGTCGCGAGGGATCTTACAAAGATGCATGAGACGAAAACAAAGAACACACAGACTCAGAACAATAATTTGTGGATCACACAAAGTGTGCGAGTGTGTTATCTCACGTGGGGTTAAAACCCGCAGTGTTAAAGGCAGTAGAAATGTGGCGACCGCTTAAGCCGCTCTTTTGTCTGTATAAGCGTTACAATTGCCTTATAACGTGATTTTTTAATGTGCACAAAATGATAGTCCTTATTACATGAATGTTAGTGAGTGATAGTCTTAGTTGTGAGAATTACACTAGGCTTAAGAAAATTATAACAGAACTGCACGGGTGGGTTGTGTAAGCAGTTGCCACACGCCACAACCGCGATGCTCTTTACTCGCCGAGTGTTGTGGATTTCAGCCCGTGTTCTAAAGTCGCATGTGACAACGCTTTGTGTAAATTGTAATACATAACTACTGTTTTTTTCTTGTATAGTTTATCGACGGGTCACTAAATTCCGGGCGGAGAGTGGCCTCCGCCCGCTTGGGCGCCACAGCGTCGGGCCCTCACTGCAGTAATCGGAGGAGAACTCTCGTTGCCGGCCGTCGTACGCTCCATGGCCGGTGGCGAGAGCAGTTTTACTGTGGTCGCGACCTTTTACGAGGGAGTCATCTCGCAGAAGGAGGCGGGGGAGAAGGCCCGGGAGGACGATCTCCACTCGGACCCGATCCGCCGCCGGCGAACCGGGTGGCGGAGACGCGCCTATCAGCGCCTCATGCCGCCCTGAGTGTGGTCGCGGATGGGCGGGACGGGTTTTCCCCTCCATCCGCTTCATAGGCCAGCCGCGAGGAAGCGACGTTACGTTGGCTAAATTTAGAGTTTTCATACAGCAGACGGTGCCCGCTTCAGTGCGGGCAGGCGCTGGGAGGGGTCCAGATGGCGTAAGAAAGTGGTTCCCGGATCTCTCCCGTCTCAGGCGCAGAGCGGGACACAGTGTGGTTTTAGTCGGTTCGATTCCGACACACCGCCCCACCACAAACCCCGTTGGAGTGAAGGCCCGTGGGGGGTTCCACAAGTAAAAAAAAAGGATGTTTTTTGTATCTGTTTGTGAAGTCCCTCGCTATATAGGATATGATGCGGTCGTTGTCTTTTAAAAAAAAATCATTATTAACCCATGTTAATACATAACATCATATTACCCATTACGCGATGTGTGGTTTTTTACCACAATGGAGGGTTATATTTTCGAGTGTATGTATCGTTTAGTTAAGTTTTTTTTACATAAAATGGCAACAGAAGTCTGGATAAATACTGTTTAAATCTGGATATCTATATAATACGGCTGAACTGCAAATTATTTTGGTATTCAATTTATATGGAGAATTCATCCGGGGTCGGACCCTTACGGAAAAGTAAAGTACCTAACTGATAACTACGTTTAAAGCTAATCCAAAGACTATTATTACCTAGTAATAGTACCTATTATAAAGATGTTAGTTTAGTTTCATCATCATTATCATAAGCTAAGCATAGGCTTCTCGTTGGGAAACAGAAAATACTAGACAGGTTGCTATAGAATTACATAGTTCAAGTTTTCCATCTTAATGCAGTGCTATTGTTCTACGAAGCTTGCTCCCTTAGTCGAATTTTAGGGCAGCTACGGGATGAATAGACTCCATCAGCACACGGAGACTATTTTTTTAAAATTCAGGTCTGTATAATAAGTGTTTTTTTTATAAACTGTGATCAAAAGCATATGGAAAACTTTAACGTTCTTTATGTACCTACTTGAAATAATAGAAGTAGCTCGGACTGTTACCAATTCATTATCTCATTCCACTGCTGGAGATTCCTCTCTAATACACGTTATTTGTGCTGAATCCTCGCCGTGTTTTTGTACTGGAATACTACAGCACGAATTATGAGCTAGTAAATCAATACTGTGAACAATTAACATGAATTGTTAAATGCGAGTTCTATTGTATCAGTTACATCGACATGATATATGGTCATTATTTTTTTGGATAGACACGTAATATTTTTTGTAGCTAGGAAGGTATTAGTTCATTATTTTGATTCCATAGCACCGTAACTCACTCATATTCTCATTTAAAATTAAAATTTCATTATGGCTTTGGTATATAGTTGTTGCTTTTGGTTTTCATTGCGTTTAGGAGGGATACTAATAGGAATATTTTCAGCGGTAAGTTAATGATTTATTTATCTACTTTTTGATGAATAAGGCGATGATTTCTTATAATTCATTATTACATTTATTGTTAAAATAGCTACAGCCTAATTTTTTCACTTTTAATTGCACTTTTATTGTTCACATAACGTTAATTCGTTTCAAGAAATTAAAAAATATTCTATAGGCCTAAAACATTGATATCATAATTTTGTCTATATTTATAAAAATACAGTTTCAGGCACTCGCAGTATTAACCATTTGCTGTTTAGGATATAATCATCCTCAGTTAGTGAAAGATGAAATTCAAAGTTGGACCAACCGTTTCATTTTAATCTACGCAAAAAATTATTTGGAGAGAATACAAGAAGGTGTTGAAAAGCATTCAATTAACTCATTGCTTGACATAAATGTAACATAAATCATAAAAATAATTGATATAAATTTTTATCCATTGCAGATCCACAAAAATTTTTTTCAGTAGTTATTAGCTTTACATGCATTTATATAATTGTGTGTGTAATATTTATATATGGAGCATACACTGTAAGTAACCATAATGAAACGACGTATTCTGTACTTAAGATTAACTAATTAACCAAGCAATTTCTTAGAATTTCCATTCGATCAATTTTCGTCCCCAAAGTTTGAAATTTTACTTTTTCGTAATGCTTTCCTTTGGACCATATCCACTTTATTTAAATGAATTACGCAGAGTAACTGACATTTACTAAATGTCAGTCTAAATTAGGTATATGGCTATAGTACATAAGCTCTGTGAGTTCTGTCTAGTATGCATTCGACTTATGTACAATACTAAAACACAAGGTACTAGAGTCACGCTGATGTCAGCACCGCACCGGGGCGGTAATACGCTCTAACAGAAAACCAACCTAAAGTATCATGCTATCGTCTTTCGTTGGTGAATGCGAGACGGACGCCTTATGATGTAGCTAGACTGATTTAAACGCATATCAATAGGCTGTCATAGTGTGAGTCACCAATTCACCATCCTGCATTGTCCGCATGCACAATAAGCATGGGCGTAGCGAGGGGGGGGGAGGGGCACGGAGGGGCAGCTGCCTCCCCCTGGGTTTGGTCACATCCCTACTAACTATCATCTTTTATGGTTATAGTTAAGAAAAAGTATTTTTTGCCATTTGGAGTACACAAAAGAGTATACAACTTGTGAAAAGCGTGGTTCGCGCCCTTTCTACCAAGACAAGCGCTTTGCGTAGCGCTGCAAGCAAAAATGACGCGCTCGGAACCTCAATCGGTGGCCACCTCGGTTCGGGCACTCCACGCTTCCACAACAATAATACTGAATCTAGTCGAGCCACTAAGTGCGGTGAAGGTCAGTTCATCGGAGTACTACCAACTTAGGGGTCAAATTCGGGGGTAGTTCTAAGTTCTTCTAAGGGTATTTTTAGGGTTTTTGAATATAATATACAGTTTTTAAATGCTGAGCAAAATAAAAATGCCCAAGTATTTATTAACCTTGGGAGAACAAAAAATAGTCTATCATATTTAGGATTGATTTAGCGACTTAGATATACCTCGTACACGTACCTAGATAGTTATAATCTAATATCAAAACCACTCTGTGAAAAATGGTTGCATTATGCCTATGCTTCTTGAAAATTTGTTAGTTAGTATGTTGGTTCCTATACAAAACAAACTGACAACTTAAGTGTTACCTAAACTGTATGTACTATGACGTACTTTTTGGATAATTAATTGGAATACTTGGTGTCGACATATCGAATGAAGTCCAGTTTCATGGCTATTTGAAGGGTAAGGCTAAACAGGCCCCGATGAAGCTTAGCGTTCTCAACGATATCGAGACGGTATTGCACTCTGGTCCGTTCGCTTTGTACTTTATAAGTCGCAGGTTCAGGCTCACATGGAATACTGTTCTTATTACTGCCCAGTACCAGCTTTTCCCTCTGGACCGCGTCCTACCGAGCGCAACTCGAATCGTTGACTGCCAAGATATTACAAATCGGCTAGACTGCGTAGCGATGTTGCCTCGCTATGCATTCTATTGCTTTTATTATGGGAAATGCTCCGAGGAATTGTTTGAACTAATCCCTGCCGCCTCTTTCCGCCATCGTCCTAAGCGACGAAGTGTTATTATCCCCATCATTAAGATGGTTGGCAATCCACAACTCTGTGCTTTACTAGAAACTTTCTGCCTCGCACAACAAAACTGTGGAATGAACTGCCCCTACGGTAATCCCGGACCAATACCAACTGCAATATTTCAGGAAAACAGCGTACTTCTTTTTAAAAGGCCGGTAACACACTTGTGACGCCTCTGGTGCTGCGGGTGTCCATGGGCGTAGGTTATCGTCAGCTCGTTTGCTGCTTTATCCCATAAAAAATATTGGAATAACGGAGTTAATACAAGTAGCAAAATCTGCAAGTTTTATCCGAAGGTGAAGACATCTCTACAAATTGTACTGGCAATGCCTTATTAAACTGCTACAATTGAAAGGTCACAATTCAGCACACCCAAACATATAAAGATAGAATAAATGGACTCTGTACGCTTGATTTGGGTACATACAAAATTTGTTAACGCTATGGGCGATTCTTTCACTGAAGTAATTTGATTTGAAACCGTTTTTCTGAAGACCCTCTAAAGTTATTTTTAAAATAGCTTTTCTGTATCTAAAGAACGTATATAAAAATATCTATACAACTAAATAAAGTAGGAATTTCTGTTTGTAATATTAAAATAACCGCATTTAAAAAAAAAAAAATTTATCTGTTTGTTTCGGCTAATCTCTGAAATGGCTAGACCGATTTTGACGGGATTTTCACCGGCAGATAGCTAATGATGTAAGGAGTAACTTAGTCTAAAGTACATCATTAGCCCTACTTTTTTAAACTAGCTTCGCCCCGCGGCGTCACTCGCGGCTACAACGATAACAGCGGGAAACACCGCGGGGTTTAGTCTATTATAAAAACCAGATTGCCCCCCCCCCTTTGCCCAAAACCTGGGTACGTCCATGACAATGAGTATGTATAGTGTAGTAACCACTACTATTAAATTCTTTTCATGCTCTCCATCGGGCTGAGTACAGCCACTTTGGTAGGCTAAAACTAAGTAAGGCTCTGATAAGTATAAAAAAAATGAAAGTTATAATTATTATTCTTTTGGTTCAACTTAAATATATACCAAGTCGTTTAAAGATTATTGAGAAGCCTTGTGATAAAACTTATAGGCTTTTAAGATTATTCGATACAGAGACTGTTAAGCATAAGACCTATATGATCTTCATTCAATCAAATCAAATCAAATCAACAACCCATAATGTCCCACTGCTGGGCTCGGGTCTCCTCTCAGGAGAGGGTTAAGGCCATACGTACCCACGCTGGCCAAGTGCGGATTGGGGACTGGCAAGACAACGTTGTGGCTACGTAATCTTACCG
Source organism: Hyphantria cunea (assembly GCA_003709505.1). Classification (NCBI taxonomy): domain Eukaryota; kingdom Metazoa; phylum Arthropoda; class Insecta; order Lepidoptera; family Erebidae; genus Hyphantria; species Hyphantria cunea. Next base: position 3,645,686 of record PKRV01000040.1, read on the forward strand.
TTGGATGTTTTTAAGCCGCCCGAAGGCCTCCAACTAAGCTTCACGACTGTTATCCTATGATAACAACCGGGACCGACTGCTTAACGTGACCTCCGAATCACGGAGACGCTCATGGTAACATGCCACCAGCGGTCACCCATCCAGGTACTGACCGCGCCGTCGTTGCTTGCCCTCGCTGATTGTTTCTAATCACCGAGTGCAACTGGGCTATGAGCGCCTCATTCAATATTAGATGATAATAACTTCTTTACGTAGTATAAATAAAGATGCTGCCGTTGTTTGTTCGCTTAGATCTTTTAAACTACTCAACAAATAGTGATTCAAGAGAAAGGTTTATAGGTATAAACACCCCGTGTTTGTTGTTGTGCCTTTACAACACCAACCCCAAGAGTTAGTGTGTTTATAAATGAAAAAAGACATCGATCAGTACTTGGTTAAGAGAACAAAGCTTTGCCTAATTTGGGAAAGGATGGCCATATGTGTCATGAGTCAATTATCATTATTTCTACTTGACAGATCAATTGAACTCTATAGGTAAATAATAGTTTATTATAATTATTATTCTAAATTTTCATATTTTAATGGAAGTGTAACAACAAGCTGATGGCCGCATACATAATAATAGAATTATTGCGACTTATGCTGCTTTCAATTTTGGTTGCTACGTGCTTACTTTTGATAAAAAAGAACACAATGGACATTGGTTTGCTGATAGGAGCGAGTGTCGTAGGAGGTTTTCTGCTCTGTAAGTATTTATTTAATATTTTTTTCAACTTAAGTTTTAAACTTTTTTCTCTCAAAATTACTCAATTATATAGATATCTCAATTCAAGGTTCCTAAGTGCAGAAAGCCTATATCTATGTATCTCCTAGTTTTAAGATATTGATGTTATTAATCTGGTGTACAATAAAGAGGTGTATTATTTTATTCAATATTTTAAAATGAAGAACGACTTACCAAAACTATTTCTGAAATTTTGTTAAATTTGTTGGTATAGGCTGATGACCTTTATAGATATCCAAAAATTATTTCAATATTACAATATTTATTAAGAATACCTGTAAGAATAACGAAGTATTTGTAATAGTAGTAACGCCTACCTGTTACTTAATCAATATGAATGACCATTTCGAAATAATGTCAGGATCAATATGAATGACCATTCGAAATAATGTTTAGTACTGTGACTAATTGCAAGTTAATCGATTTTTAAATTTCATCAAGTGTTAATTAATTTACAGTGGGAATGTTTTACCTGTGGATATGTGCTGCAAATTTGCCCATTGTCGTTAATGAGACCGAAAGAGCAGAACAAGAAGCTGTTATAAACAGGCTGCAACAATTACTGGAGAAAAATAACGCGAGATCCTATAATCGAGATTTAGATGTCATTCCTTTCACGCCACAGCCCAGAAATATGTTTAACCGAGGAGTTTTCACTGTGTCTATGAAGGAAGATATACCTAACAAATTGAAAAATAATTTTAAAACTCCTAAGCCATTTATTAACAATTTTAATTAAAATGTTCAATGGATTTTTATGGAAAAAAATAAGACTAGTTTATGTGCAAAAATTTTTAAATAACAATTATGTTAGTGAGGACTCAATTTGCTTTAGCTCCTCAGTCAATTCAAAAATTAAAAACATAAGATGAACAGTCATGGTCAAGGAGTTGAATAAATATGGATGAGAACGACTACCAAAATTCTAAAGTGTTACACTCAATATTAATAAAACATAATTTGATAAAACACTTCTACTATTTATTACTTCCTCATGTGCATCTGACTCACCTTTTAATCCAGTTGCGGATTTACATATTTACCGCCAGTAGGCTATTAAATTTTTGCCGCCCCTTCTAGCTCCTGCTATTCAATACCCATTTTCACGTATAAAAACTATTTCAAGCCGTCATTCTACAGGAGTTTGTAATTTGTCAAAATTGAACCGAGTAAAGCTACAAGGTGTGGCTCAGTCACTGTTAACGCCCTAATTGCACGGATTATCATCTGCGCCATCAAGCCCTTATTTCGGAGCTTGGAAGCTGGGCTGGGCTGGGGAAAAGTTCACCTTCAACCGATTTTTGCAAATGCTAACGCGACACTTAACGTCACTTGTAAGCCCCCCAGGGCTGCGGACAGTTCCCGGACCTGCCACATCAAGACTAAATCTTTCCCGGTCCCACTCCACCCTCTCCTTCACGAGTTCCACGTGAGTGAGAGAATCCTTTCTAATGGCCGTTCTGATATTACACCTCTACTTGTCCCGTAATTCGTTTGAGTCAAAAAGTAAAAAGTGGTCTGTCATTCGGATATATGAGCTATATCATTAGAAATTTTTATAAAATGCGTTCACTAGTTTTTGCATGAAAGAGTAACAAATATCTATACATAAATCCTCACAAATTTAAGCATTTAAAATATTACATTGAACTATTTTATAAATAAAAATTATTAGCCTCCACTACCGCGGGGTGCCAGAGTGCCTGTTGCGACTAAAGGCAGACACGTATGAGGTCCAAGATAAATATCGGCGTTGATCTATGTCGTGCAGTGTTCCACAGGGGTCTGTTTTCGGTATCCTCCTGTGGAACATTTCCATTCGTTTTGGGCCTAATCTGTTATGCCATTGATAGTTTGATTAAAACCCGCGGGGTCAAAGAGGTGGCCTTGTACAAAAACTTAAGCCTCTTCTTTTCATGAGTCCCGTCGTGATTCACCTAATGGCACCTCAATCGTGTTCGATTCGGTCCTCCTACCGGATCAATCCGACACAATGTGTCTATATAGGGCTGTTCCTTAACGATAGGTGGCCCTTAGATGAGCATTTCCGACAGTCTAGTTCAAAAGCTGGTGGGCACAGCGTCAGCACACTTTTGCCCAATTTATGAACCGAGCCATTTGGGATTCGTTCCGGGTAACACAGGTTCTTTCCGGGCGCGGTTGCTTCATGAGTTACCTGCAAGTGGTTATTAGGAGTGAGTTGAATGCCGCCTGTCCAGTGTACTGAGCCGATTAATCCGATTAATCTCGTATCGTTTGTGCAGTCTTGTATCCTATGTGCAGTCTTGTATCTTATGTGCAGTCTCGTATTGTGTGTGTAGTCTCGCAATGTGTAGCCTCGCATCGTATTAGTACTCTAGAAACGTATCTATAGTCTCGTATCGTATGTGTAATCTCGTATCGTATGTGTAATCTCGTATCGTATGTGCAGTCTCGTATCGTATGTGCAATCTCCTATCGTATGTGCAGTCTCGTATCGTATGTGTAATCTCGTATCGTATTTGCATTCTCGTATCGTATATGCAGTTTCTTATCGTATGTGAAGTCTCGTATCGTATGTACAGTCTCGTATCGTATGTGTAAACTCGTATCCCGTCTTATACTTACCACGAAACTAATATCTTAACTTCAGTTTTGTTGGCTTATATTCATGCACCCTTAAGCATGTTTGTAAGTACCTAAATTAAACAAACTTCTATTAGAGCCTTTAAATCGTTGAAAACTTGTATTAACTATTATGATCATGCTTAATCGAATGAATTGTGGTTGCTATCTAACGTTTTCTAATAAATTGACACTTAGGTTACTGACCGCGGGTTTTATCATAATATTGTTAATAAAGTAGTTCATAAACTAATTACAAAACTTGACTATTGCTCTCATTAACACAAAACTTGTTTGTACAGTATTTAGCGCCGTGCAGTGCGCAGTACTGTTATTTGTCAATAACCCCCACCACAGTAAGTGTCGCATATTGAACAAAATGTTTCTCGGTACCTACTACTAGGAATACCTAGATCATTTGTTCTATTTGATAACTGTTTTAAAAACGCCTAATGTTTCTCCATTATGTAACAAAGAGAAATGCTGTTGTCTTTACTTAAAGGAAATTAGTCAAAGTGAGTTCGGAGATCAGATAGTGCCTGCACTGTACGCCATATTTATCTAGTTATTTACAAAGTCCAACTAGTATTGATAAAGAATCTGTTGACTTCTGCGGTCTCTTGGTAAAATTGAAAGAGAAGGTTATAGATTCTTTCTTTCGACAATTCTCTAGCAATCGTGTTTTTATATCACACAGGCCCCAGTGTATATACTCAACTACACTATACAATCCTTTTCAAAATGAAAGATTTCACAGGCACGCGGGACCTAAGTGAGCGGTGGACCAGCTCTGAAGGTAGTATAATCCTATAATAGGAAATCATCTGATAGCATCAGAATATTATCTTACTACTAATAATGTTATGACTCCACACTACACCAACAAAGTTTACTCAGTAGACCTTATTCAATAATACATTCTAGAAACGTGAATGCAACGTGACATCATGCTGAAGCATTGATTTTGAAATACGGAATAAGTAAGTAAGTAGGTAGTATTAAAATTATAAGTCAGTAATATTCGTTCAAGGTTACATAAATATTTAATGGTAGAAGTTTTATAGATTACCGAAGGAATTACTTTTGTAAGTATGAAAAGGATTACAAGAATTAAAACTGTCCTGATTTAAAGAAGTTACTCTTATGCGCGGTTATTGGTAGAAGTACGAATATAAAATAGTTCTTTGGTATACCTAATTCATACAAATGAGTATGTTATATGTATATTTCGACTAAGTAATTAAGACCGCTGCCTCTCTCGCTCTTGAGTCGGATATTGACAAAAGAGAAACCTAATCCACCAGCAGTGATAGTAGCACTTCCCGAGGAGTGGTCAAGATCTCTTGCTATAATACTCTGAAAACCAAGTAATGTAAGAATTAATATCAGCAATATAATAGATTTAAAATGAGTTTTAGTAAAAACGCTTAAGACATTAAATAATAATTAATAATCCTAGTAAAGATGGATGTAGTTTCCGAGTCACCGAATGCAAGCATCGAGGGTCTTTTTTCTGAATGATAAATTTTCTGGCATTTCTTCTGTTTGGATGGTTTTCTTTGTAGTAACTTAGTTAGCTTGGGTTTCAGAAAAGTCAATAAATTATGATTGAAACAAGAATCTATGATATGTTTAAACGAATTTCTAAAATACAATAAGTATATTATATCACAGACTCAAAGATACGATTCGAATCATCTTTTGTTGAAATGAGTATTTTTTAAATTATGCTTTCATACAGTAGCATAAAGGACTTTATATTCAGGTTAGGCATTTCATATCCCAATGGAATTATTTCATTGTGCGTCAATGGCATCTTATGGAATCTAACTGTATTTAACAAATAAAAAAATACATGTAGATATTTGACAAAATCGCTAGCTTGTAGTGTAAACTGTTATTAAACTCATTTCTTAGTCAGAGACAGATGATTTGTCTTACCCTAATAATTTGCTGGCCTGGATCACTATAGAACACTTCTTTCACTCTCTTTACGAAAGGAATAGCATTGTATTCTGCTTTATTTTGCCATATTAAACGACTGTTTAAACTGCTGCCGACAATGAGGTCACTTGCAAGACACGAAGAAACCGCAACCAACGCAAAAACACCTAGTGCAAATAAGTACTTCATCTTGGATGACCCAGTACCTCACAACTGGTCACGACAAAATCTGACAAACTATTAATCAATTACTAATGGCTACAATAAATATATTTATACCTTTTGTTGTAAATTATTTGTGTAAATATCATATTGATAACTTTATCTACGACCTCAAGATCGGAGGTCATAAGTGAGACTTTTATACCAATATGTTCCTACCTACAATATTAAATCTTTACATAGTTTATAATAATTATATTAAAACAAAACACCCTTTCATGCATAAAAGCAAAGAACAGAAAAGAGAAAAACAGGTAGGTACATCTATCACAATATTTACTGACTAATGCAATGTTTGTTAATTACTTAATCTTCCATGAAATAACTGCATATAATATGATATGTGTATTCAAATTACTCAAAGCAAATATTTATTGGTGCTGCAGGGAAAACAATAACAACAATATTTTTTAAACTACGCCCAAAGGAAGGTTACGAAAACTATGTTAAGCACTCGTCACCGCATGCATGTTTTTCTCTTTTTGGTTATTATTAGGGTTTTTTATTTTTAATACAGTCATTTTATTTCAGACTGTTTACATTCGTTCGGGTGGTGGTATTTGAGGGGTTTCCGCACAAAAAAGATAAAGAAGGCACAGTTTAGATTGAAGCTACGGTGTCATTTGGATACACTTGTTTTCAAAAACTTCCTTCAATTAAATATTTTAAAAGTCCAGGAATATTAGTCTTATGAAGACTTCGCAGCTTTCTTCCTACCAAGACGTAAATCGCCCTAGCACAATTCCTTCTTCTTCCTATCCTTGACTATGGTGATGTTAGCTATCTAAATCTTATCGAAGAACAATTTAACAAATTTGAGCGTCTTCAAAATGTCTGCATAAGGTACTTAATTGGTTTACGTAAATATGACCACATCTCTCGCCTTCGCGAAAATTTTCATATTCTCTCCGTACTATACAGTACTCTGTTTCTTCCACATTCGCCGTCCTATCTTAAACAAAATTTTGAATTCCTTGACAATTTATATTGCAGGCATCTGAGATCGTCGGAGAATCTAAAGTTGAAGATACAGATACAGTTGCAGGCATGCTACAAAATTTACTGACAAGTCGTTTTCGGTGCAAGCCGTTAGATTGTGGAATTAACTACCTGAGACAATAAGTAAGGCTAAATCTCTGCTAACCTTTAAGAAAAATTTCACTAATTACTCCTTGAATATGTGAAGAATTTCAGTACAGGAATACCAACTTATTGTGGTTAATGTGACGTCATGGATTTTAAGTAATATATGTTTTTTGTGGTTGGAGAAATAAATTTAGAGACACTTATCATGATTATCTTTCGCAACACATCGTTGTTATGAGCAATAGCATCCGCTGAACAAGGAATTATTGTCATTGCAAAATGGCTCGACACAAATCTTCTAACCCACAATTTAAAAAAGACAAATTTCATCGCGTTTCACAAGACACTTGCATCAAAACTCCCGGATGGACACACGTTGGGAATTCAATGCTATGCCCCTGAAGATTGCTCAAACTGTTCTTGCGATGCCATAGAACGCACAGACTCTTTACGATATCTAGGAGTCATTTTTGGACGAACGTTTAACATACTACAATCACATAATCCACCTGTCCAGTAGAATTAGGAAAACTATTTATATTTTAAAATCCCTTCGCAATAGCCTGGACAAAAATAATCTCATTTGGGTCTATAAAACACTGACACAGTCGCTTCTTGTCTACTGTTGTCTAGCCTGGGGTGGCACCGCTAAGACCAAAATGATACAACTCGAAAGAGCCATACGAGTAGTTTTAAAAGTGATGCTTCGAAAACTTTTCAGATTCCCAACAAACGACCTGTACAAAGAATGTAAAGTACTCAGAGTTTTAATTTTTATTTTACAAATTTTTATTTTAAAAACAATGAAATGTAAGCATGAGGAAATTTTAAATAATCCCACAATAATAAATCAAAGCCAGCGCCGTATATATCGAACTCCACTTCCAACTATAAACACCTCCTTCATAAAAAGACAGCTCATCTGCCTCCGCCCTAAGGTGTACAACAAAGTTTGTCAATTACACACATGTTATGAAGTTATCTAAGAGAGAAATGAATCGACTGGTCGTGGATTGGCTGCTGAACCTTTTATATGATGAAACGGAACTAGTCCTTTCAATTCATGGGCAATAGCGGCTAAACATAACGCACTCACAAACACACACACACACGCACACTCGCATCCAAACATTTACACACGAAAAACATTATCAATCACACATGAATGAAAACAGTTACTACACCCAATTCAAGAGGCATCTAGATAGGAATTGATCTATTTGTTCTGATTATATTTTATACTCTACTTCTAAATTATATACCTAAATAGATGTATAAATATTCTATATGCTAGAACCGCTGTCCTTCTCAAAGTGATGCTAGGGTGCTAATTTCTGTTGTTGCCTTACTAACTATTATTATTATATTTTGCCAATCTTTTGAGCATCGTTTGTCGTCGTTGTTACGAGAGATTTTAGAACAGCAGAATTAGCACCAATGAATAATGTAAAATATAGTCTTGGTTGCCGCGACACAAGCCTCGAGCTTAGTGCGGAAACCATCGATAACTTCAAACCTGTAACTTGTAATAAATAAATAAAACAACTTTCTTTTCTTTCAGCCAATATATTAGCTATATAGTGGTGATATATATAGTCACGTCCTTTTTTAGAAAGTCGTATTCTTTGGCAATGGTTTCAAGAGTCTAAAACAAAAATAATACGTTAACGGTAAAAGTAATATATTTTTAACGATACCTACATTATTGAATTATAATGAATAATAATTAGATACAAGAAATTAGCACATGAAACATTAATAAAGCTTACCTGACTCCTTAAGCATTTTCTCCGTAATTTTTTTTTAATTTTCCTTAGCGACTGTACCCGTGCAAGCGATAAGAACACGTGTTGTTCGGACGACGATGGCCGCGTCACTCCCACAGAAATTAAAGCTGTATTATTACAAGCGCACGCATACATAGCGCCCCGCGCATGAGTTGAACTATCTGTACTCACTTACTTGAAAACGCATGAAAACTTTACAAGAAATCACACACTTATCTGGCTTTCTGATGGGTTATCAAACAACACTAAATAATAATTAATAGATACCTTCTATCTATTTGGGCACTTTTGATATTTTTTTGCGTTCGTATAATTGGCCTCCGGTACCCTCACTTACTCGATGAAACACAGCGCAAAAGCGCTGTTTCACAATGGTTTTCTGTGAGGCCGTGGTATCACTCCGGTCGAGCAGGCCCATTCATGCCGAAGCATAGCTCTCTCACGATGAAAGAAAAGATGAGATTTTTTTACTTCAACTTNACAGATGTCGAAAAAGAGATTTTTTTACAATTGAGATATATTTTAAAAGCTTCCCAATTAGTCAACAGAGTACAACGTGAGCATTATCAGACTTCAGTGATGGTTTTGTGAGGTGTTAGCTATGAAGGAGCGACTAAGTCATATATTTCTGAAAAAGGTATCAAAACATCGGCACATAACGGCTTAATAGCACCATGTACAATAACCAAGAATGGTCCTAACAGGAAGACTCGGCGCAGGGTCATAAAGCTCGATCTACCCAATCTTGGTTAGAAACAAACGTTCCGGACTTCATCAGAGCTGAAGACTGGTAATAATCTAGTCTAGTAGTCAAGATTAAATATACCTATTTTGTTTCTCAGAAAACAAAATTGCGCACCAATGAAATAGTTACATCTAGTTAGGTCAAAAGATTTTAGTATAAGGTCAGAATAATTTGAGTAGTCCCGATAATTTTTGGTCATGTTGTAACGAACAACATTACGCTGTATATAATTGAAATGTGAAAAGTCCTACTTGATCTCACATCTGGTGTCAAAAAAGTTATTTAAGGAATAACTTCTTAGAAAGTCTCGGGCCAGCTATACAACGCTGACGGAGGCTTCTAAATTAAAGAGAGGATATAAAAGGATTAATAATTCGAGTTGGATCATTTTTTATAACGTGTCGTCGCACCCTTGGGCCTTCACTTCATCGGGTGTGGCGATAGGTGTGGTGTGTCGAAATCGACTCTACGACAAAAACCACATATTGGGCCCCTGCAATAAGGGGTTCCGGGAACAATTGTTATTAAGATTAAAACCTCTGAACAACTCCTAGCGTCGGGTTTGGGTTACCTGTAACCTCACTCACTTGGAGAACTAGCTTAGCACCAGTTTTTAGTGATATTGTTCTATCGTGTCGGTCGAGTCGATCTAAGTGTGGGCATGACTCTCCTACGGTAAAATTTGTTTAGTTAGTTCTGAAAAATCTGTGAGTCCATCTAAAATAAAATCTAGTAAGAATATATTGCAACCACAGTCTAGAAAGAGCTTTCAATGATTCTTTGATTATTTTTAATGCAAAGTTATATCAAGTAGCAGTCCTGAAAGTGAAGGATGCGATGTAAGGGGAGCTGGTGACCCGTAGGGGTTTTCATAGATACACTCATACAAAAAAGTATTCATATAATTACCACTAAGGTAAATAGTACAGAAATATAAACAACAAATAATACTGTAGACCTCTATTCCGGTTAAACTCTTTTAGATAATAAACAAAACAACAATTACCGCTATGTCAATAGTTAATAAAGAATTATATTTAGATTATTGAAAATTCCCACAATTTGTATAGTTCCTAAAATTTAAGAACTATTTCGATCCCTTTACATAATATTACTAAACAATTCTACAATAACCAAAACAGATACTTATTATCCAACAAAATCATCTAAGGAGCAACTCAAAACCTCAGATAACCATTAATCATTAGACAGAACTGACTTGCATTGCCGCGAAACGAGGTGTTGTTTCCATATCCAGTGATTCGGTTGTAACTTGTGAGCGCGTGTCAGAATTTTCAGTACTGTTGAGAACTGAGGTTGAGGTCATAGATATTTTTTCATCTTTCATGCTAGCATTTGCTTCGGCAGAGCTGTCAGCATTCGACGACTTTTGTGGAGCATCTACCATATCACCACCCCCACCGCTAAGAGAATTGAAGAAGCCCTTTGAAGAATCTTTATGTGTAAGTTTCTTTTCTCCGGGAGTTGTGGTCTTTTCTTTACCGTCTTTTATCTTCTTCCCAAGAACTGGGAAAGAGCTTAACTTAGGTTTGGAATTACGAATAACACCTCCACGTTGTATTGGAGTTACTTCTACTTCACCTTCTTCGGTGATAGACGATAAGACGTCAGTCGATTCTGTCGGAGCTACTTGACCGGCTTGTATAGGAATGTCATCTGAAAAGGAAAGTATGGAGATATACCCTTGTCAATAACACAGTTGATAGAGGCAGTATCCCAGACTTTAATTATTGTTAAAATTATAATTTTCTTACACTACCTAATGCTAATTATGCATTCAATATTGAAATACATATGATAAGAGTGTACGTGAAATATAAAACCCCCTAAATTAGGAAATGGAACGAGGCCAAAAGTCAAAGTTTTACATAAAAATATGATGGAAGCCCCAATTTTAACTGGGTGTGCGTAAGGAGAAACTGTATGTACAGCATAAATTCCTTTGATTACAAACTAAACTGCAATCGTTTCAATTTAAACGATTGCAATTTCCCTTCAAAGTCTTACTTCGCGATGACACTAAAGAAGTCTCAAGAATAAACACTCAAATTTGTTGGAATAGATTCAAGAGAAAACTGCTTCTCTCATAGCCAATTCCACGTAACTTGCTTAAGACCGAATAACGAGTAAGGCCAATAGTTAAGTGGTTTTGGCACCTGGATCAGTAAACAATATTGTCTATAAAGTTTTGTACTTTTTTATTATTTATTGTTTTTGACATTCATTTCTTCACTCAAAATAAAACCTAACGCGAGTGAAGACGCGGGCAAAAGCTAGTCTAATCTAAAAGTACCGTATGACGTTTCATACTTTTCAACACGAAATAAATTTGTACAGGCGTGACTCAGAAAATCTCAATAACTACTCCCGTAAAAACATGAATGAATGAATGAATTCTGAATCTATTATATTTTATCACAAGATGTACACTTCGGAACTTAATTAAATTTCGTTTTTCAAAACACAGTAAAAGAAGCAATATTTACACAAAAAAGGTATTTTATTTAAACATCTTTTCAAAGTCACAACAGGTTCTTTACCGTAGTGTTGTGACTTTTAAAATTCACTTACTTCACTTTACTTTCTAAATACTTAAGTTTTTTTATTAATCTTAAAGGTGGAGGTAAGGAAATGATATCAAGAATCGGATATTGTAGTTATCGATTTTATTGACACTCACCTTTTCTTCCACCTGTTAAAACTGTCATACGGTACTTCTTAGATAGATTATAATTTGTGCGATCTACAAATTGTAGTTCTAATTCTGAGTGTTTCTTGTGTATGTCTGTAAAGTCCCCTGGAGACACAGGATATATACCTATTGCGGGGGTTGGCTTTAAAATATCTCACCTGGTAACTTCTTGGTACGGAATGATGCATTGGTGATCATAGACTTCGAGATGGTAACCGTAGTTGTTGCAGGGGACAATGCTACACTGATACCCATTGGCCCGTCACAAGGTTGACCTGGAACACAATAGAAATGTAAAGACAATAAACATAGCATTTTATATTTTAACTAAGGACGCGGCCCGAATTCGCACAGGAGTCTTTGAAACTCTCGGATTTCCTCTACTATAATGTGAATGTACTTATTACACATATTGACTGCACGGTTGGCCTAGTGGTTTAAGTGGTCGCCACACCGCTTCCTACTGCGCCAAGTGTTGTGGGTTCAAATCCTGCATGGGACGACACTTTGTGTGATCCATAAATTGTTGTTCTAAGTCTGGGTGTACTTTGTGTCCGTTTCATGTATGTTTGTTAAGTCCCCCGCGACACAGGAATGTATATTCCTAATGAGGGAGTTGTCAAAAAAAAAAATAGAATATTAGCCCTTCTATTGAATCACTTTATCTATTGATGAAAATGGTATTAAAATCCGTTGAGTACTTTAAGACTGCAAAAATGAATTATATATTTAACAACGCAGCGTATATAAATTTGTGACCGTTTGTGACATTAAATGCATATTTGGGAAGTGTAGGGATAATTTTCTAATGGATATTATATTAAAATCATAATAATGTGCTTGTTATGAAGTGAACAAATGCTGTTTTATAAAAAAAAAAAGTCGTTATGTAACAAGCTGTGGTACAAAAGTAAAGAGGATTTTCCCAGATTAATTTAGACTATAGTAGCTACCTAGCAGAATTACATTACCAATATTAATTTCGTGTTATATTTAATATGGGTCAAAATAAATAAATGTATCTTTTACTTTTTCTCATCAGGATACTATTAACAATCAATTATTATGCATACACTTTATTACGTGAAGGAGTCGATGCCAGACAGAATTGTGCCTAATTATCTGGCGCCAGTCTTTGACACTACCATAATTTTAAAATAGTAACAGACAAGGTAAGCATTGATTATTTTAAAGACAATACCTTCGACAAACTCCTTTGTTTCAAACATGTTGATCGTCTGATATTTTTTTGTTCACATGCTTCTGGGACTGGTTGCAATTCGATTGCTTGTACTACAATATCCATACAGTACTCAATATTACAATGTTGTACGATCACAAACTGTTGTGGACAGTTATTGAATTTAAGTTATACTGCCTACAAGTCTGCTAAGTATAAATAATTATGACGGGAAACTGGGAAAATTGCTATCTGTACAGTAAAAGCATGCAGTGAACTAAATTCAATTGAAATAATAGAAATTCATGTCACAAACCTGTTGGATTGTTTTTCAAGGAATTAATCACAGCACTGGTTACCAACATAACATCGGGATATAGTTCATACTGTGCTCTTTGGTCTATATCTTTAACTGCTAAGTGGGCTAAAGTGTAGAACTCATTAAACATAGCGAAATATGCTCCTTCAATCATTTCTAAAAGGAAGTTGGATGATACCGGTATTCGAGGTATTGTTTTGTCGGATATACCGCCCATTTTCTTCTTGAAACCTTGTGTAACTATTCTGTAAATATAAATTAAGGCTTATTTTCATGTATAGATATTATCACTCCAATACAATTAAAGAAATTGTCAAATTTATCATTTAACAAATTTTGAATTAACTAAGTACCTGGAGGCAGCAATACAGAAGTGTCTCAACGCAAGCTTCGGCAGCAAACTTAACTGACGGTTGTAAATGAAAAGAAGCGCTGTCATGACCTTCAAACGATTCTGTGCATTTATGACTTCAACTTGTGGTAGTGGACCCCAGCTCACAAGCTTCGTGTTGCACTCCTCCCATCTACGTAAAGCACTCTCTGTTAAAAACTGAGAGCCTAGAGAAAGAGGCTGAAATATAAACAACACTATCATAACAAGTATTTCAAGAAACTGGGAGAACGAAAATGTAATTGTAAAGAAAGCTAAAAATGTAAATGCTTCACATCTCTAGATAATATGTTGATCTATCTAAGTTGTTACTTCAATGATAGTTAAAGTTAAATAGACCAGTGTATTATAGCTCAAAATTACAAGAAATTTGACTATGTACATATATCTAGAAAACATAATTAAATTAATAAAACAAGTGGATGGTTGCATAGAGCGTACCACAGAAATCTAAATAAGGTAATAGAAGTGCTATATACGCGTAAACTCACCGCGCTGGTGATTCGGACGCCACCAGCTCGCGATGTTACACTCAGTTACCTTCGAATCTTTGTCTCGGCAAGTGCAATTGTAAAATGATGTTTTGCAGCATTGCTCACTGCGGCAATTCGTCTACTACGTGTAATTACACTAACTAGGAGATAAGATTTCATCGGTAAGTATTTAAATTTAGTTTGATTAATTTTTTTGATAAATGTATGGTACATTATATCAAAAAAAATATTGTAATTAATATTGCTTAAAGGACCCGGGATCATAGTGGGAAGGAAACACGTGCGCTGGTATTGATTTCCAGGTTTTGACCGCACGGCACAGGAAGGAAGCACCTAAGCGGTGAGCACGAGAACGTATGTCTTCCACTTTATAGCGATGACTGTGAGTTGTCAACACTCAACAAATTAATTTATTGCAGCTCATTAAATGAATTAAATATATAGTAGAGTAGTACATGGTTAACCGCCTTAATTATTACGCAAAAAATTCCATTGAAATAGTCCCAAAAAGACAGATATTGATAAATATCTTCATTTTATAGGATAGTGATTTTAAATACCTTCTTAATCCATTTATAATTGTTTAACAATAAAGCTCGTACACCACCACGCAAAATAAGTGCATTAAATAACTTTATTTTATTATTCCTTGGTTCCCTGGTATTACAGTATTACATGTAGTCAAGCACTAGTGTAGATTACGCAATCACTGCCACAAATGCAAAAGTGTAGTCATTGTGTGAAGTAAGCGGATCAATACGAAGTAATATCAATCTTAAATGAATAAGCATACAATTTAGTTTAGTTTGGATAACATTCTCGGCGCATATGTACACATGATCGTGTAGTTATATTTTGGAATGTAGATGTAGCACCGCACCGGCGTTATGCGTTTCCGATAGATCCCAGTACTACACACCATTTCTATTACCCTATTTAGATTTCTGTGGACCATACATAGTCACTAACAAAGTTACATTACCTCATGATATATGGAAGATTGAGCCAATGAGGGTAGTCTAAATGAGACAACTTTTGGTTTGCCAGCTTCATCTACTACCTCAAAATTATACAAACCTGGAAAAATATTTTTTTTGTTATATACAGTTAAACAAAAAATCAGAACTAAGATATTACAAAGGTATATCGTTTGAAGTTACATCGCAAAATGTTCTTGGAATTTTAAAATTGAGATATGATATCAACTTATGTCTAGTTTTATGCATATACCTTGTGTTGGCTCTGCATCACCCTAAGGTCGACCGGTAGAAAATGCCTACGGAATTAAGGCCACCTTTGTCACTAGTAATGTGCATAAAGTAAAAAAATAAAATGTCTGATGGTATTTCCATTAAATGCTATTGTTTATGTCAATAATCCTAGTTGATGATAGCGTACTTACTATAACTGCATGATGCTATGTATTGATACTATTCTACCATAAATTTATTTTATATAATAATAATAATAAATCTCTTTATTGTACCAGATTAGTAACAAGGTTGACTTGACTAAGAAAACAGAAACTTGGCGACCTTATCGCCCGGAGGCAATCTCTTACAGGCAACCGTGGTAAGGGAAAAATTGCAGGATTTTGGAGTCTCTCAAGTTTATTAATTGGTCTTGAGTGAGATCAAGATAACTGGCATTAGCATAATCAAGGATGGGGATAAGCAGAGATTGTGAAGGAGCAATCTTCGTAGTTATAGGTAGAAAATTGCAAAATCTGCACAAAGACCCTGCAGTGGCAAACATTTTGCGACT
Organism: Hyphantria cunea; assembly: GCA_003709505.1. NCBI lineage: Eukaryota > Metazoa > Arthropoda > Insecta > Lepidoptera > Erebidae > Hyphantria > Hyphantria cunea. Next base: position 3,661,719 of record PKRV01000040.1, read on the forward strand.
CCGCTCTTGTAGCTGAGGACCCCAGGATAACGTATTATCAAAGTAGATCCCCATGTTCTTTACCCTTACACTAACCGGGATAGGTGTGCTTGTGCAAGTGACTTGAGGCAATTTTGTCAAATAAATTTTGGAGAGCATTCGCTTTCAGGCCTAGGTACTGCTCCACTTACAAATGTTGTCCAGGTCAGCATTGGTGGTGTAAATAGCATCATGTCAGGTATGATATATGACAGGAAGAATTTCTTCAAGGATTGTTTTATATATAGCTGCCAAAATGACTAGTTCAAATTAATGGCAAGGATGAGTAGAATCCATGAATGCTGACCACCATCCTCATTGCGAATGTGGATAATGCAGCATGGTGACTCATACTATGGCGTCCTAGTGAAGTGAAATGCTTTTTCACACTCCACTTGATTAACAAACAATAGCAATTTGGATGACAAAAAAGAATTAAGAGACAAACCAAAACCAAAGTGATGTCAGACTATTTTATGAGATTATAGGATACACTTACCTATCAACAATGTTTCTATGCAACGAAACATCTTTTTATTACCTTGAGCAACTGTACTCAAGTAGTTGTAAATAAGAGTAGGTACAAACTGAAGGGTAAATCTCTGTAGGTGAGTTTCTTTTGATCTGTAGAAGCTAAACAATTGGACACAAACATCTTCTAATATCTGGAATAGATATAAATACATTCAGTTATAAAAAATATACAAATTCATAATCAGAAATACCTTTTTTTGCGAGCTTTATCCCTAAATTGTATTCCTAGAGCTTTATTAATAAAATAAAATAGTAATAAATATTTTGGGCATTTGACACAACCCCATATAACTTCAAACTAGTAAGAGCTTGGAGTCTTTATCTGTACACTATGATAGATAGGTTTTGAGACAAGGTTCAGAGTGTCAAAAGAAAGATTTATGCAAGTTTTCAGCAGACTATCTCTCATTCCGAGATTCTTGCCTTCATTTGACTAATATGCCTGGACTATAGGCATTTGGATATAATTTATATAAAAAGTTATTCAATATGCAGTGTTTACTACCGCTAATGACACACGGAGTCGAGACACTCTCCAATGCACTCATTCAGAAGCACCGCATGCATTGTTGAAACAAAAATAAAATTTGTAATGAAATTATTCTACAAGGAACTAGAGTAACTGAAATAGCATTAAGAATCAGTACAGAGAAAAATTAAAAAAATTATAACCTGTTCATAGTCTGAATCATCTTCAACCTTTTTTTCACTTTCCTCATTTTCATTGTAGAAAAGACTAAATATTGCTGTTGCAATTTCATGATTGTGTTCATGTTCAGCTGCAAAACTTTTAATTTCATTCTCTTGCAATGATGCATACTCATTGAGCCATTCGGATATCAATTGCTTCCATTCTGCCATTTTAACAGCAATCAATTATATGCACCTGAATAACACAGTTAATAAGTTTAAGTTTTTCCAGATATCCAGCGCTCTTCAAGGGTATGTGTACAAGCATTCGTAATTGGTCTTCCTGGATACCAAAAAGAATATCACATTTTACCTTAAGTCTATGTTTAAAACCTTTTTAAAATCCTTATAGTTAGTGTACAAAATGGGATGTCCATTATGCACACTAACTATAAGGATATAGTGATTAGTCTTAATGGTCTCTTTAAGTGAATTTATATTAAGGACTTGGAATAAATCCTTCAACACCAGTTTTCATATAATACAGGCAGCATTAATGATTAAAATAATGTTTTATGTTTAGCCAGTTGTGGATGTAGTAGCAAACTACATCCAAGGCTGGTTAAAACTTGTTTCGCTATTGCTTTAATATGTAGAAAATGAAAACAAATAGTAATTAGTCACACAATCAAGAAGATGATGGAATTTTATGTGAAATGTTTTTACTTTCAATCACTTCAAATTAATCACAGTTGTGGCCATGAGATAGCTAATGAAAAATTTTTTTTTGTCAACATATTTGCTTAGATATATAATTATGTCAACTAGTTCTATGAAGATTATATTAGTTCTATTACATCTGTTTGACAAGATATCAAAATCTTTTCTTTGATCATCCTAAATGCCTGATAGGTGAGTGCCATAACTTTTTACTAGTTTAAAGTGGTTTAGAACAACATAAACAGCATAAAGTTATTCTTAACTGATTTGTGGGAAACGCTTGGAGTTCAATTTCCACAAATTAACAAAAAAACATTATACGTGGCTAATGATCGTGGTGAAGCATCATTGTTTGATACTCTGATGCAGGATTGAACAAATGATTTGGCCTGTAATAATAATAAACATAACTGGGAGTGGCAATGAACCAGATAAAAAAAAAAATGGAAAAATATACTATTTCTACAATGTTACTTTTTACTACTTTACCAGGTATAATTTTGAATGACTACCCATTCACCATTCTAATTCACTTGTTAAAAAATTACACAACTACAACTACTATAACATTATCATCCCCAGCCTATTCAATGCTAAACATAAGCCTTCCGTTAGAAATGAGGGTTTAGCCTACTATACCACATTTTGGTCAGACAGGTTACAAAACATTATAAGTGACATTATTAATGTTCCATGTGCCATCATTAGTCTATAACAGTCCAACAGTAGACTTATTCCTCTTGTTAGAAAGGAGGTTTTAGTCTACTACTATACTATATCACTTTTGCCAGTCATAGACTTTCTTTCAAGAATCCTCCTCTTTGCAGTGCTATTATCCTGAAGTTTTGTTCCCTTAGTTGTCTCTTACGACACATTTATGATGAATATGATTGGTGATACTCAATTGTCTTAATTTATTACCACACTGATATAATGTGCGAAACATCTAAATTAAAACATGATTAGGAAGAACGATTTCATGGTCCTAAATATGTTGAACAGTAACTAAGCTCAAGGCCTAGTAGACAGCAGTGAATTTATAAGACTATTAAAATAGTGACACCACAAATATTTATCTTACTAATAATCTAGCGGAAAAAAGTAAACTATAATATATATAAATTAATTTATACAATATTAAAAGATAAAAAGGATTTCTGTAAACAAATAATTCGTTTAAAATTAGCACTGTATGTTTTAGTTTTACCTTTATGGTAAAATTATGCAGAAGTTTAAGACATTTATTTTCGATTGCTGCATACGAATTTACACATTTTTAAATTTTAATTCATTTTTATCACAATATACTTCAATTTGTAATGATTGATGACAGATCAAATCAAACCACAACCAATCCCATTTAGTGATGTCGATATTCATCGATGTTGAGAAAAAATTGATATTTAGCAGAAAAAAAACGATGTCATGACATGGAAATGTAGACTTCGATAATATCGACACGACGTTGTAAAAAAGTTAAGTTATAAGAAAATACCTCTAACCACCAAAAAAATGTATTTTATATATATCAATATAGTCAGCATTGCGTTGAACCAACGATATATTTAAAAATTGATATTTTGTGTTGATGTTTACGGTATATCGATATTTTAGTTTCAATGTTAACATTGATGATTTTATATCGATGTTTGTCGTACTTCGTTACTTTTGAATTAATGTCAACATCAATGCTTTTCTAACATCAATCATCCACCTTTTATATTATGGACAAGGGAGGACATAAAAAAGTTTTCATTTCCAAGGAGGTATCGAAAGTCAATACTAGACGCTTGGCTAAGTGGTTTCACAAAATTTTTGATAGATTTTAGCATAAAGCATTAAACCAAAGTTGGTTTGATTTAAAACCAAAACTTTACCCTTTAGCGCCCGTAAACTTCAAGACATGATGATATGGAAAACAAAAAAATACAGAATAAACTTTTTAACGAAAATCAACATAACTTTTATAGGTCATTAAACACACACACACGCACCCATTCTGAGTGGTCACTATTGAGTCCCAAGTAAAGATGATTTACAGCATTACTGGACAAAGATCATATCCAACCCTGTAACATATAACAAAGAAGCAACATGAAGCAACATGGATATCGGAAATAGAAAAATACTCATTAAATATTGAACAACATCCGTTTGACGAAATAGACGTAAGCATAGTCGAAGAAGCTATAAGAAAACACGAAAGTTTAAGATCCCCGGAATAGAGAAAATACGAAACTACTGTTTAAATTATTCAACCAGCACACACAAATACATAGCTAAACAATTAGATAGGATTTTAAAAGGAGTATCACCCATTGGGAGTTGGTTCACCACAGGTCAGGTCATAATAATACCCAAAAATTTATGAATGAAAAGCTGAGAGAAATCTCGAGTATAGAAAATCTTAACTATGTGTATATACATACACATTTATGCAAATAAATAAATTAGAAGTGTCTGTTTGTAATTTCAATTTATCAGTTTTTCACTAAATGCCTAACTACGAAAGTATAGGTATACAGTACCTGCACCAAAAAAGGAATTTTGAAATTTTTTGCGTGACTATCTATCTTTAGACGCAGTAGAAAGTTTAACAAAAATCGCAGGTAACACCGCCGTTTTCAGTTAGTGATATATAAAATACACAGAGGGGTACTAGCATTGTGACTGTGCTGCTGATTCACTTTCAAAAAGTTTTCGCACTTTTGTCTTAAATGTAAGGCCTTCAAGGTAAGACATCCTGATTTCGGCTGGGAGTGCATTACAGAGTAGAACTGAATGCACACAGTAATACGGATTGATAAAATTGTAGGTGTGTGAAGTGCATAGAAGAAGCAAGTTGTTTGTTGACCGAAAACCTCTGTCGTTATTGTATTCAGATAATGACGTAAGGTTATGGAAAGAAAACAGACGAGTCAGACTTCGCAAGCTGCGCTACAGATGAATTGGACTTCATTACAACTGAACAGTGGCAACGTTAAGTAGACACACATGAACTTAAGAAATTTGAAAATGAACGAATGCAATAGGAGATCTAGTTTATTGCGAAGGTCTGTATTAGTCCGGAAACAAAATATTAATTTAATAAAAATTCTAATAAGAAGTTAAAGCTTCAGTGAATATTTTCTTTCCAATTCCATGAATCTCTGTGAACATCACTATGGTGTCAGTGAGTGCTTTGCTGTCACTATGTTTGCTGTTCATGCCACGTAATGTTAAATGTCAATGCCAAAATTGTTGCGGTTGTAACGAAATTTCACAAAAAACTAGCTATTTATGCAAGTAGACCCTTTAACTACGGGTTTGCTGAACCTTTAGATCACTAAAAATATCCGATGGGTTCCTCCCAGAGTTCTGAAGTACCAGGAGGTGGTTCAGAAGGATATCATGTTTTGCGGGTTTGTGTTTGTAATATTATTGATATAAAATTTTTACTGCTTTATCCTACTACATATCTTGTGATACTGAAAATTACCTTCTAGGTTCAGGATGGATCGCCCGGCCAGCAAGCAAAACTTGAAGCATTCTTTGATTTTATAGTAGCAATAGAAGATACTAGATTAGACCAAGACAATGACACTTTGAAAGACTTGCTGAAGAAAAATGTCGATAAAAAAATTAAAATGTTAATTTTTAGTAGTAAAACTCAAACTGTGAGGGAAGTTATGATCACTCCTAGTGCTAATTGGGGTGGGCAAGGCCTGCTAGGAGTGAGCATAAGATTTTGTTCTTTTGAGGGAGCCAATGAGAATGTCTGGCATGTATTGGTAAGTATCAATAACTTGACACTTTTATAGTATTGGTAATTAAAAAGGCAGTAATACAGGTACTTGTTGTACTACAATAATGAATCTGATACTCAATTGCATTTTTGTAATTATATTTAAAATAAATTTACTATTTTATACATTTATAAACACTTGTTTTTAAAGTGATACGTTTTCAAAAATATAAAAAAATAACTACTTAATTTAACTATGACATAATAATTTAATATATGTAATCATTATTCCACAGAAGTTTGTAGCTTTATATATAATTATTACAGGAAGTGCATCCTTCATCTCCTGCAGAGCTGGCAGGCTTGCGGCCATTTGCAGATTATATAATAGGCGCAGATTCCATTATGCATGAGAGTGAAGACTTGTTTACATTAATTGAAGCACATGAAGGCAGGGCTCTTAAGTTGTATGTGTACAATGTAAATGATGATACATGCCGTGAAGTGCATATCACACCTAATCACAACTGGGGAGGTGAAGGCAGCCTCGGATGTGGAATAGGCTATGGCTATTTGCATAGGATCCCGTTAAGGAATATGGAAGCTCCTGTCTATGGATCAGCTCCACCTAAGGTATGATTTCAATTATATGTAGATGAAAATAAGTCTCATTTTGCTTTACATTAAAATTATGTTTTGAATTTTTCAGGCAGCTCAGCAAACACATAATGTTCCTCAAAATCTGGTACCAGGTGTGCAAAATTTGAACATAAATGATGATAAAACTCCCTTGCTCTCAACAGCAGTTACTAATGTTCAATCAGATTATAATCAAAGTGCTCCACCACCTTTCTTATCTGGAGTACCGATGGTTAACCCTGGAAACTTTACCCCTGCTGGTGGACCTCCTAATATACCTGCAGGTCAAGTTAATGTTCAGCAACAAGCTGTGCCGCAGATAAATCCTTTGCATCATGTCTCTCAAGCACAATCTGTTGTATCCAACATGGCAGCATACTCTAGCAGTAAGTATTAAATATATTTCATTGATAAAATACTCTTACTAGAAGTATTTTTATATAGTTATTAATCATTTTTCAGATTTAGCTGATGCAACCTTGACTAATTTGGGCAGTATACCGTCTGTGTCAAACATGCAGCCACCGGCACCTTTACCCAATTTACCAGGCATTCCAATGAATCAACCACAGCCATATATACCTATGATGCCCAATTATACCACATCACAAGTGCCAGCACCTACTAGTTTTCCACAAAGTGCACCAAATTTAGTACCAACGTTTGATATGAGCAGTTTTGCTCAGACACCTATCCAACCTCCTCCAATATCTGCTGGACTTCCTGTAGTCACTCCAGTCTCATTACCAGGAATGCCATCAATAACAGTAAGTGCTACTCTGCCTGTTTCTACAATGCAGGAAATTCATCAACAGCAGTCACAACAACAACAACAACAACAACAAGATTTATTATCGTGAAATGATTGAAAATTATTTAATTATATGCCTATTGATATAGCTAAGCTGAGAGTTCTCTTATTGGCCCAAATTTATGTTAGTTTATTTAAAATGTTATATGCTAAAGTCATATACTTGGAAGGCAGGTCGTGTGGTTTTAGCATTGTATAATATATAATTTCCATTTAATATATTAATTTTACAAAGTGCAATGAATAATGGATATATACCAAAACTGGGTATTTGACGAGTATATAGTATACATTCATTATAGAATTTTGTTTAGGTCTGCCTTCAAAGTTAAAATAAGTGTACATTTAAAATGATAAATAAATATTTAAAAAAACAATTTTTTTATTTATCTATTTGATTTTAAATTAAAGTTTACATAACTTAAATTAGAGTACAAATAAATACATTAATACAATCAAACTACAAAAATATAGAAAGTGTCATTTATATTAACCTTATTTTAAAATTCTATGTTTAATTAAATTTGAGTACCATTTAGAAAGACTATTTTTTTTTTTAAAATAGCTCTCTAATAAAATTGGTATTGCCTGAATAGTGTCCTAGGTGCCTCCTTCCTGTAGAACAATTTATACTCTCGATTGTCGGCATTTAATGTAACTTGTTGCAATATATTCTATAAGCAAACTAACTTGTTCTTATTCTACTATTTTTATTAAGTTTAGAATAGAATACATCTGACCAGGTCAGGTATATTCTAAATGTATAGAATTATTGGTAGCTGAGCTGTGTCTTAGTACAAAGGAGCTATTAAAAGCTACTAGTATTTTTTTGAATTACACATGTAGCTCCGGCCAGAAGTTATACATGTAAATACGTATTTTTGTAGTTGTATTTTGTATTGTTGTACTTGCGCTATCGTATAGTGCAAATTGGTAGGAATTTGGTGTTCGAATAGGTTGTAGAATTTAATAAATAAAATTCTCGTGTCGCGGTGTTTGTAGTTAAACTCCTCTTAAACGGCTTGTCCGATTCTCATGAAATTTTGTGTGCATGTCGGGTTGGTAGGTCTGAGAATTGGATAACATCTATTTTTCATCTACATAAATGTAAAGGGAACACCCCTATTTTTTATTTTATTTTTTATAGCAATTAAAGCAATGTTTGACGTACAGCTAGTAGACTTATAAAAATATTTCAATGGCTAGGTATATATTGATAGATAACAAAATTTATATAGAATTTAGTCATAATACTTATAGTTTCTTTGGTAAATTTAGATATGATTTGACATACATCACTAATTAGAATAGACGGAGCGTGACGCTGTCAGAAGACAACTTTCCAACAACGGCACCTTAAGGTACGTATGCCCTAATAATTTTAAAGGTATCTAACACTAAGGCAAATCTAGCTTAACAAGTAGATGTTACTTGTATACTGCTGTCTTTATTAGATTCTTTATTACAGTTTGTGTTTGGCGGATTATCCGGTAGAGGTTTTTCTATGTCGAGACCTAGAGCAAAGTTGTCGTAGCCTCTTGTGAGTGTAGGAGCATCACTGTAAAACACTCCACCTGCCATTTCGGAGAGTTTGCGTCGACGACGCGTATCCTTGTCATCATCAACACTTGGTGCACGAACACTTGAACTCCGTCGATGCTCCACGCCAAGCCGAGTAGGAACTTTTAAAGCTTTCTAATAAAAGTTAAAAGGCAAACGTTATTGTTTTTGAAATAATTTTCAAAGTGATTAACACTATTTTATATTTGTGTAGAAGTTATATATTTTAACAAATAATTAGAGTTTGGTGACAAAGTGTAAATCGACGTTTGTTTTCTACAGTAGGAATATACCTATCCTGTATCGCAGGGGACATTACTAACATTATTAAAACAAAACAATAATTTATGGATCACATAAAGTGTTGATCCATGAGGGGATCAAACCTTTAACATTTGGCGCAGTAAGAAGTCGCGAGGTAACCATTTAAACCACTATGTCATGTGCCATCCGTGCAGTTTAGAATAGAACTATGTTAGGAAGAGGAATACATCCTACCTTCATTTTTCTAGGCAAAGAGTTGAGAAGTCTAACGACTGGTGGTGATATCAGATCGATCGGAACTTTAGTCGGATCCATTGTGCCTGTGATAATGGACACGATGAGTCCAGCTAATAACGTTGCAAAGCAACCCAATCCAGAGTACCACAGATATGACACCCGGAACAGCCAGAATACTTCATCGTCGTAATTTTCACTGTAATATAAACACGAATTGTTTTATTAACAGAATACTATGTTTCTAATTTGTTACCTAGTGGCACTTCTTTGAAGAGCGTCATAAGAAAATGTTAAGATTAGTAGCTTGCGAGTTAAGTATAGGAACCTTATAATTAATTAAAACTGATCATTAACTTTTCCCAATTAGTTGTCGCCCAGTGGTCGAAATCTGGGGGTGGTGGTGGCTATATCGAACCCGAACCGACTAAAAACCAAACGCCTTTTTAGGTACCTACTAGAGGTCGGGGAACCAGGTGCACCCCACAAAGGAAAACCCTGGAACCCCGACATATCTAGGGCCACCTACGGTTTGTAGAAAATCACGAAAAAACAAAAAAACAGTACCTATCTACACTCAAACACTTAGATAAAAATAATGAAGATAATGTCAATAGGTAGGTTTCTTTTTGCAATTCTATTTTCTTAATTTTAAATAAAACTTACTTTGGACCTATAGTCAAATGAGTGTTATTAAAAGGAGAGACACAGCCCTCTGCAGAAGTGGGAAGTCGCGGCATTGGTAGTTGTGCCAATTGAGCACCCCCTCCCGCAGCTGCAACCACGAGCAGACCAATTACTCCTCCTGCCACTGCACCCTGCACATAGATTCAAAATGCTCAAAAGAGTGGCATCTTCCTTAAAATAATGTAGCGATGTGAGTTTAAGGTTAAACTGCAGTTATGTGTATAGTTTTTAATTTTTTAGACCAATCAAATAGATTGAGAAATGCAAGATAAGTCGAGGTTAAATTATGTACTGTAAAGTCGAGACTGAAATTTTTACTAAGTGATGAAAAGTTACAAAGTCATACATAGACCTTTTCACTTAAGGAGTTACAAGAATTCCACCATGGTTTCGAGTTATTTTACTTGCTTACTGAAAAGCAACGAAGAAATTGCTTAGCACTGACATTAGAACATTATATCACTTTGGTCTAGCCGTTCTATATGTGCTTATATGGCATAATATTTCCATGGCTTTCCAACGATCATAAATACATAAGGGCACATAGAATTAATATTCAGAACCTTAGCGTTAGCCCAGGGACAGAACATGCCAAGGGAAAAGAGTCCAAGCGTAACGCCTCCCGCCATGCCGTTGAAAGATAGGGCGAGTTGAAGTACTGGACCCAGTCTTTCCACAGCGAACACCAATCCAAAAGAAAGCGCACCACAACCCAGGCATACCCAGCGAGCGATCTGATATAACATAAAATATACCTATTTAGTTTTTGTTAGTACTTGCTATTTAGGAAATCTATAACAACAACAGTAGGCAATGCCTACACCTAAACTAGCTATTTCGTGATTAAAAACTTAGTGTTTGTCAATTTTGACTTAGGATTTTGATGTGTCTGTATACATTTCAGTTAATTATTTTCTGAAACACTTATGTGGAACGAGTTTTAAACTATAAATAGAATATATATGTAGTACCTACAAAGTCTAGACAAGGACAGCTCAAGTCATATAGAGATACCTACTCGTCAATGATATGGAGCAAAAAAGTTTAACATTTGAGTTGAAAATTATAAACAATTATCCTCTCTCTCTCTCTTTCTCTTTCAAGCCTATAAATACTCCCAACATTATTTGGGGTCGCCTATTAATTCAACGACTTTTACACGAATGTGCGATTCTGAATCACTCGGTGAAAACAGGTAGGTAATTAGGAAAATAATAACAACAACAAATTCAATTCTGTAATTATCAACGAGTTTATGGGTGCAATAACTATCTATAAGAAGAGTATTCTCTATCAAATCTTTAGATTTTAAATTAGGAGATAAACTAGGGTATAGGAACTCACCATTGCACCTTTATCTTCTGGTAAAGTAATGCCAAGAAGTCCTGTAGCTAGATCTTGACAAGCAATGGCAGCTAAAGAATTTAGAGCTGCGGCTACGGTGCTGCAATGAACAGATTTTATTAGATGTTTCACAATTTATAGACCTTTAACCATGCTACTTACCTAACTGAAGATGTATAAACAAGACAAGAGACATAAATGTTCTGCTTGTATCAAATTGAAAGTAGTTTATTAGTACCTAGATGTTTATATAATCCTTTTTCCCGAAGTTGTAACTTTTTGGTAGGTAGATCATAAGGAGTCACCATTTTGCAACCTCTCCTTGTTTATTCAATAAAGACTGATGGTATTGGTTTGAATATGATATGTATACTACTATGAATTTAATAATCTTGAAATCGAAAATTATAAAACAAAAATAAGAGGTTTGAGGGCTGAGGCTGTGACCGTGTGGTCCGCCCATTTCGTCCGACTGACGGACTTGTGTTACTGTTGGTCCATCTGATCGGACGACTTGTATTTATTCTCTTCTTGGTACGACTGATCAAACAATATATATTTTTTTATCCCTTATTGATTGATGAATCGGTCCACGATTTGGTGGCTTTAAAAGATTACAGGTATCCTAGATCTTCAGCAGTTTCTAACTATTTGACAAGTACATACCACAGTAGACACAGACAAGTATATACATGGATAAACTTTAATGTTATTACTTAATAAAAAAAATGAACTTAAAGGGTCTCAGGACTACAAAAACATATTTTTTTTAATGGTGCCATTGCGAAAACAATCTACGTCGTCTATGATCAGTCAGAGTAACAGGAAAAAAAGACTGCGTCGGCCGATATGTCGGTCCAAGTGGTCGGACCACTAAGACTCGGCTAGGTTTGAGATTAAGTTCTTATCTCCAAAGTATCATATGTCACTTTCTCTTCAAATCGATCAAATATTATGTTAAGTGAGAAAAGTAAAATACTTAGTGTACCTAGATTAACCTAACTAGTTTTGATGCAAGTCAATAAGTCTGCTTTTTCATTTTGGCTGTAAATTAAAATAACCTCTTGACGGCGTTTTCAGCAGTTCAGTTCATTAGGCAATTTCATTTATTATTTGTATATTAAACTATACCTAATATGTTTCAAACCCACCCAAGACTCGCTGCAAAGATACCAGCAACGAAAAAGCCAGCCACTCCGCGTGCTGCGCCTAATTGCTGGATCACGTATAGTGGTAGAAGTCGGTCCGAAGCACTTATAACTCCAGCCTAAGATAAAAAAAAACTTAAATAATTATTCGAAATAAATCAATTACTTGCAAAAAAACATTACTGGCTTTTACCAAGTAACTAATATAACTAAGAAGGAAATGTCACGTGGAATAAGTATTTCGATGGATTCGATAGTTAGTAGTCCGCCAGCAACAACGCCAGTAAAATTAAAATTTTAAAGATATTGACTATATATATAACTGCTAACTAGTAATAAATATCACCCCGTTTCAAATATTTACTTCGATCGCAAACTACACATTACACAAGTTATATTTCTTAAAAAAGTAACTCTCGAACTAGGAATATATTCTTTCTGTATTACGGGGGACTTTATAAACATAGAAAAACGAACATAAAGAACAGACGCACCCAGACTCAGGTTAACAATTTGTAGATCACTTAAAGTGTTGTCCCTTATGAAGATTGCAACCGCAACAGTCAGCCCCATTGTGGCATGCGTGCAGTCTCTTATTGCAGTAATAAACATAAAAACATTAACATAGTCTTATTACCTGAATAGGATCACAATCTGCGTAGTGAACAGCAAGAACTGCACCAGTGATGAAATTGATCGAGTACACACCGATCAAACTTGCAGCTGAAATCCACAGCGCTATTCGCACTTGAGCTATTCGCTCCACGGACAAGTATTTTTGGACTGAGGCTTGGTTAGCGCAGAACATGCTAACCCAATACACCGTACCACCGATGACTACGGACCAAAAAGAGTGTCGTACTGTTGGATCAGGATTCATGCTGAAAAACACACACACACACATGAGCTAAGTAAATATCCACTGAACTACACATCATCTAAAATTTTTTTAGAAAATTTAGAATTATTAATGATTGATTCAAATAATCCATTATACTTACTAACGGCTTTTTGTTACCATCAATACATTGCAACATCGATGTATGTATTTTGAGAATTAAATAAAATTCCTATGACAAAGTGTTAGGAAATGAAAAATGCAAAGAATAATTTTTATCTTTTCTTACAACAGCAAAAGATCAAATTCTCATTACTATTTTTTAAGTATTAGGACGACTGTAGATTTTTTATGGAATAAGGGGCAAACGAGTAGACGTATCGCCTGATGGCAAGCAATTACCGTCATCCAGTTGCGCTGCGGCCTTTAGAGGATGGGGAGGGGGATAATAATATTAATTAATATTAATGTATAGATAAATTGACTAGGTAACTTGATTATATCGCATTGTGATCACTTTAATCTGCAATTAGTAGTTGTTACTAATAATTTACTACAAGACTACTTTTTATGACATATGTACTTATTTATTCAGTACATCATCCTTTTGGTACATTGGTGGACTTATTGCCTGAGCATTATCTGCCAGTCAACCATTCAGCATAATATAATGTGAAATCGCAACGAATTCATAACTAATTTTTATTACGAGAATTGACATACAGGTTTCCTTCATCGAAAACCCATAATGTCCCACTATTGGGCTCGGGGTTAAGGCCGTACGGCCCCACACTGGCCAAGTGTGGGTTGGAGACTGGCAAGTCTACGTTGTGGCTACGTAATCTTGCCGTTGGATGTTTTTAAGCCGCCAAAGTGCCTATGATTACGCTTCACGACTGTTATCAGTTATAAATTAACTTCCTGTGTAATGGTTATTAGAGAGCCACCTATGTAAAATATTAGTTATATATTTGGATGATGTGTTTTTTTTTACTCAAAGAAACGCAGACGTTTGGTGCGCCATGCGTGATCCCACACGACATCAAATCCTCCGACCTGGGTTGATGACATCGCCAACACTACTGCTAATGACCCGATGAGTACTGCTGTTTGGAATGAATCTGTCATTATAACTGCTTTCATACCACCCTGTAAAACATTTCACAATTAATAAAAGTCTATTAGAGAATTAACAGTATAAAGCAACTTGAGACGTGGAGTCAAGTGGTAATCGTGTAGGTGCAAATATTACAAAATTCGGCAATCCTAGCAGGTTAGTCTGTACATGGATGACCATCCTAAACATATTGAGACCGCAGCGTGCTTTGGAGAGCACGTTTAGTTGCCATACAAACAGCTGTGGAAATCATTAAGTTTTAGTTGGAGTCTTAAAATGTCCGACAAGTCTTTCTACAGAACTTTAATATCGCTTAGTGCGTGGGTTGTTGAGGTCTGATAGCAGTGGCTCCATGTAAACAATCGACGTAAATTATATTATTTTTCTTGTTTATTTTGACAAAACTTTCCTTTCTTTTAATTATACTATAGTAATGTGTACCACAAAAAGACAGTGCTTAATGATCTAAATATTATTAAAAAAATAAGAATGAAGAATTAAAATGTATTCTTACCTGTGTAGCGTAGAAAATGCATACGACGTAAATTAGGGTAACTGCCAGATATGTATTCAAACCAGTAACTGAAAATTCAGAATGTTGACACATTATTAGTAACACATATCTAACACATGTGCAAACAATTTCATTTTATTTGCATTTTTATTAGGAATGGTTAAGAATGTTCAGTATGGGTTAAAAGTGAACAGGAAAATGGAAAGAAGTTTACTGTTTCAAGTGTCTAGGCAATGGCAATCGAAAGTCAATGACACATATCAATATGCTTTCGACCCTTCTATCTGTTATAGACTCGAGCCTATCTACCAATTCAAGGGCTTCATGTCGCCCTGAGTGATAGTTATTAAAAATGATCGTCAAGGTTACTTATACACACCAATATAAATTTTACATTCATTCACTGTGAGTACTAGATTGTATTTTAATCACCTATTGTTTTCCTGCAATTGCGTTACTGGGGTGGTACCACTGTCTCAAAGAAGACTAACGCAAAATGAAAGCATTTGTGTTGTCGTGTTTCGTTGGCGAGTGCGAGACCGGAGGCCCAATGATGCCGAAGCAACTCAATAGGCTGCAATAGTGTAGGTTACCATGTTGCATTGTCTGCATTCGCAATGAGTATGGTGAGCACCACTCATGGAGCCTGATCATGTTTTTCATCAGTCAGAATATAATCACTTTGTCAGGCTCATATATTTATGGAAAAATTGGTTGCTAAACTTGTCGACTTGTTTCTTTTATCTTTGAACATCCTTTTTTTATCATAAACGCTTGGAGGTAACTAGTAAGCTAAAATAACATAAAATACTAATACTTATACCACGACCCGCGAGCTACTACAGCTCCCTATCATCAATCAGTCTATCCCTTTATTTAAAGTAGGTTCAAGAAATGACCGTGCATTTCTTTGTTTTTTTTTGTTAGGACTATAGCTGTTGGCCTCGGTGGCCTCTACAACTTTACGCGGACTATTGGTGAGCGCTGAGGGCTCTCAACCGGTAATTAATTAAGTAACATCGCCCAAGGGCACCCCCTGTGGGGTACGGACCTCGGCTTGGGGCGTTACTGGTGGGCTAGGGCGACTAAGCCCCGTAATTTTGTTGGAAAGCGCGTCGCGTGTTACGGCCGCGGCGGCGGGGACGAAACCGTGGGCGATTCGTGTTTGCGCGTGCCGCGCACGCTCTACGTTGAGCGATTGTGGTGTCGCCGTCCGGATCCCTAAGCGCATGTTTGGGCCTGCGTACGCGTGAGATGGTACTGGGCGTATAGTCGCTAGCCGCAACCAAGAGGGTTGGGGTGTGTCGGAGCAGAGAACATTTCTTTGTGTGTTTGTGGTTTGGGTCAGATTTTCTGCTTTCCTCTACCTCGTGGGAAAGGCATGTGAGGTGTTAAATTATACTTATGTGGCTAAAATGGTAATCGAAAGTTTATAGTAATTTTATGTTTTCATTTATTTGTTTCATAAGTAAAATAATTTAAAATAAACCACACTTAAACATCAAGTGTTAGTACATGTATTTTCTGCTATTGTAGTGAAATTATTTTAGAAATGAAGTCAAATTATTTATCTACTAGTTTATGCCCCCGACTCCGCCCGCGTATATGTCGTTAGCGCGGCAAATAGTAGTCTATATGTTATTCTGATGTATCAGCTATATTACTGTAAAGTTTCATCCAAATCCGTTCAGTAGTTTTAACGTGAAAGAGTAACAAACATCCTTACAAACTTTCATGTTTATAATATTAATAGGATATATCAACAAAGTTCTAAGTAACAATTTCTTTATGCAATTCTTTTGTTTACTTTCAGGTCATTGACTGCCTCGGTGGCGCAGTGGTAGCGTACGCGACTGCTGTCCAAGACGTCTCTGGTTAAAATCCAGGGTCGGACCAAATGTTTGTATGATCTGCAAATATTTGTTTCGGAGTTTGGGTGTTTTCTATGTATAATATGTATGTATTTACAAAAAAAAGTATTTATGTATTAATATCAGTTATCTAGTACCCATAATACAAGCTCTGCTTAGTTTGGTACTAGATGGCATTGTGTGTTAGATGTTCGAAATATTTATTATTTATTTATTATTATTGTTAGTAACATCTTAAAATCTTTAAAAAAATATTGTAACCTATGTTAATATTTTTAGGTTACAATTCCTTAATAAAATTTAACGAGTGATTCTTCTTTTTTTATTTCAAGGCCATTTTTAGCAACACAAAGATTTTTTAAAAGTAATTAATCTGTGCGAGTAGGTGTTGTTGCTTTCAAATGTTAATTTCGTATCATTATGTCACATGCTTCATTTATTGCAAACTAAAATTGTAAAAATAAAATTATAACAAACAACAACCCATAATGTCCCACTGCTGGGCTCGGGTCTCCTCTCAGGAGAGGGTTAAGGCCATACGTCCTCACGCTGGCCAAGTGCGGGTTGGGGACTGGAAATTATAACCAATGAATGATATTTTTGAAAGATACCAATGTAACAGAAAAAATAAATACATATCATGAACTGAATTATTGGTTATCAAAAAATTTATACAATTTTTTTTTAAGCTCGAGAAGCTTTGGAATTTATAGTTAAATCATAGTCATATTGAATGTGTTCCGTTTGTCATCACAAAATGCAGCGGTGATGATGCGGAGTAATATTATGATACTAATAAAGTAAAAATAAAATTATGTGTATAATCGTGTGTGTGTGTGTTTGTATGTGTGTGTGTGTGTGTGTGTGTGTTTGTGTGTGTGAAATTTATTCTTTTAGCTCAGAATAGCTAAAATAGCTTTAGATGCATCATCATCTGCTTAGTGACCAGTAGTACGGCTTCCGTAAGGGTCTATCGGCTGGTGATGTACCTAACACATCGCTGGACACAAGCGATTGAGTCTAAGGGGGAAGCCTTGGCAGTTATTTTGGACATTGCGAAGACCTTCGATCGGGTCTGGCACAAAGCGCTTCTTTCGAAGCTCCCTTCCTATTGGCTGCCCAAGAAATTATGCGATTGGGTTACTAGCTTTTTAGCAGATAGAAGCATATAAAGGTCGTAATCGACGGTGAATGCTCTGACTCCATATCGCTAAACTCAGTTTGAAAACACTCCCTTATCTGCCTCAGGCAACATTAGAATACATATGACGAGTGAAGTCCAGTTTCGTGGTCATTTGGAGGGTAAGGCCAAATTGACCTCGAAGAAGCTTAGTGTGCTCAACAGACCGACACAATATTTGAATCTGGCCTACTGCCTTCTGCTTTATAAGGCGAGATTCGGCCTCACTTGAAAAACTGTTCTCATCATTGGTTGGTCAAAAATTTTGAGCTCATTAGATTTCTGGTTTATTTATCTGAACAGAGTAATTACGTCTATATCATTTTATAATAAGTTTTGTAACCACGAAGACAATAAGCTTTTTAACTTAATTCATTTGCGTCGTATACAGAAAAAAAGATTAATTTTTTATACAAATAAGGGCCTAGAAAACATTAAAATCTATGTGAAAACTTTGTAGTTGCAGTAGCCTGTTGCTGAAAGGCCGAATAGGATTTGCACTATTGTAACGATAAGACCTATCATGGAGAATTTGCGGAAAAGCTCTTTCAAGTAAAGGTGCTACGTGTCGCTAAAATATAGGTTATGACGTACTGTGTTATAAAGTAATTGAGATTTGTCTCACATGATGTCAATAGCATGTCACGCGTAAATGAACTTTACTCATGTATTCATTTAAACTCTAAATGAATTATTTAGCTTATTATTTCTAGAATATGGTGATTTTGCCAGCCATCAATTCTCATGAGCCATTTACCAATAAATTTATTGAGTTTCTTCCCTTGTAATTAGGTACAATTTGACAACTGCATTCCTCTTTACGAGCTTAATAGTTAACGATAATATGTATAGGTACATAGATGTGTTATGATGATGTGTCTGTTACATAGATTCTGTTTTCGGTACGAACATACTTAATTAACTTTACAAAAGACGGAGTGACTAGAATAATAAACGTCCTTCACATATTAAGGACGTCTGATATTGCAGATTCAAAGTAACATTTTGTAAGATCGTTGACAAATGCACTTAACTTTCATTTCTAAATGCACTTGCGCATACGAGCCTGGAATGCTTTTTAATAAAGACCGTGTCATCATGTTGATGATATAGATAATCATGCAGGTCAACAGAGTTATAACCCATTGTCATTGTTACTCATCCGAGTTAAAATATTCCACAGTTAACTCGATCTACTGACCTAACGGCTCCAACTACGGAGCTAAACGATGTAAGTATGGTTTATGATGTCATAATAATACTTCGGCATCCATATCGAAAATAAAAGTTATGATATCAAATGATTCATAACCAACCATCATAAATTCTCGGCACAGTTTTTTGGTGGCATTACCTAATGTTTTTAGTGATTGTGTACGTGCATTCGAGTGCAAATATATTGACATTGCACTATAGTTCCTTGCAAAGGGCCGTGCACTCTATTCTAACATCAAATGTATTCACCGCACCATTCATTTCAGGTCATAGGCAGTAATAAAACTTTATAGAAACAACTCTGTATTGCGTAGAATATGTGATTAGATGTATTTCATAAGCAGTATCATAAAAGTGTGCATAAAGATTTAAATCGAATATTTATATTGAACAGCGGCAAATATTTTTAAATAGTATTACAAACCATTCAATTTACGCTAACAATATTAAATATTCCTTTGCTCTTTAGTTCTAAGCCCTCGTTAAATTCAAATTAATTCATGTCAATAAAATAATATACAGCGGTCTCGTTACTAAAATGCTGTCAGACGTGGGTTCCCTCCGTTTTTTGACATCTAAATATTTTATTTTCCAAGAATTTCTCTAATACATTAATAATGTGCACACTACAACCTCATGGTTGTCGCATTCGTTTCAAAATCTAATGTCCAGAAGTCATTTGGTATACAACTAAACTTTATTCTATTGAGAAACCTCTTTGTATAGAATAGTAATGTTTAACATAATGATTACCCACGTATTACAACATTGATGTAATATTGTCGAAGTCAATTAGAATTTATGAGTTGTTATTGCTTTATAAGCCATCTATCATCTGTACTTTGTTAGAGTAAAACAATTGTCGGTGCAGTGTTAACTTTTGTATTTAAGTAATAAAATAATAGAAATAAATATAAAACAAAAATTTAAGAATTAAATAATTTGGCTGAACAATATTAAATTAATAAATGATTTCGAATACATTCTCACGTCTATCAATAATTTTGCGATAGTTTTATTTTGTAATGTTTTGTAAATACAAATTGTTTTGTGGCATTTTTTTGTTTGTCATAGTTTAATTTACCACTATTTAATTAGTCATACATACCATTATAACTAAAATAAAATAAAAAAAGTTCATGTGAGATATCTAATAGGGAATTCTTGACGGAAATTTCAGATTTTCTTGCTCATCTGAATCAAACTGTGTCATAGAGTAAATATCTAAATAATAAATTTACTACGACTTTTCTCGTTTTTCGTCATTTCTCTTTAGTAATTTGCCAAATGGATAAATCCTTACGCTTTAAAAGACACTTGCTAAGTTTCCAACTTATCAAGTGGAAACTGCACCAGACCTTTAATGGTATCACTGAGTGTTTTTTGTTTTTGTTGTTAGTACGTTAGCTTTTGAAGCATTTTAATGTAACGAAATTCAGATGGTAACAGCTTGTACTTAAACTTCTGACTTTTAAAAAGAGTGGCCATGAGTTTCTTTACCAGTATTCTTCTCCAGTTTCCAAAATGCGTAGGGCCTTCCCTACGCATTTTGGAAACTGGAAGTTATGGATCGACACAGGCAGGGAGTGAATTTTGGTGTTTTCACCTAATTCACCTTGACAACAGAGTATATTTGGCGTCTGTTTGTGTCGATCTATGATTTTTATCTGTAGCTTCAATTTAACGATCATAAATGTCACTTATTGTCTATTGAATGAATGATTTTAAATTTGAATTTGAATTTCCAACCACCAGCCATAACGAATTAATATTTTATTAAATGACACAAAATGTAACGAATAATTAGTTTCATATATATCATATCATATCTTCATCATGACGATAGTATTTTTTGCAATCATGTTTGCATTCTAATTACATACACCTACATCATTATAGATTCGTCAGCTGTAGTCTATAAAACAATCATTAAAATATATTCCAACACATTTTTGACACTATCGCTTTATTTCTGACTATAAAAGAAAACTGGACGCTACTGAATACTTGTGATCATTAAGCGAGGTAATAAAGAGTGCATGTTTATGTTACCTTATTTTAACTAAAATAAATTAATTGTTTTGTAATAAAACAGATTGAATAAATTGGAACTATTACAAAGCCCTTTTAAAAAAATATTATTTTTTGTCGCAATCTCAGTCTGTTATTTAGATGATTCTTTTAGAAACGTAGTAGGAAATTTAAGATCATTAAACAATCGTACCTTCTTATGAGAGATTTATACTGGTAGAATTAAGATATTATTAATAAATAAATATTTTTGAAATTGTGACTCAAAATAAGATTCTCAATGTATACAATGTTATTTAAAGATTTGCAGGTTCAAGGATATAGAAATGTTGTAGCCTTGCTTGTACATACATAAGTTGCCCTGCATTGTATATGACGTGATGTAATAAGAACTATAGCACCGTTTTGCGCGTGTTTTGAATAATTCTAATGTTGATTTTCGACAGTGTTGCAAACACTCTACTATCACTTTAGACATAATAAGTAGGCATCGTTGCCGAATCAATAATCGTAACATTTTACTGGTACGTTGATTGCTAAACTTGCTATACCAAAATAATATTTCACTTATGTAAATATCGAAATAATAATTATACTTAGGTATTCGGAATGAGAAGGTTTTAATTATCTAAAGCCGATAGCAATTATTTGAATCATTTGCAACTAAATTTTAGTTTTCAAATTACTTTCATCACATGATAACAACTTTATCACTTTGCCGCGCCTGTCTGTTCGCGATAAACTAAAAAACTACTGCACGGATTTGTATGTGGTTTGTACTTATAGATTGGGTGATTTTTCAGGAAGGTTTTCGTTTATAATTTGTTAAATTCTTGAGTATATTGAGCACATCTCTTAGAAACATGGACTATATTACAAAATATTTTCCGTAATGAACCCATGTGAAGCCGGATCAGATTGGTAGTATTTTATAAGTATGTTTTAGCAGATTCATAAAGTTTTTTTAAACATTGACTAATAAGTAAAGGAATCACGAAACTTTGATCATATGTTTTGACAAATAAACTTGAGCTTGACTTAGGAACACCAGTTGCGTTCAAAAGGTACAGTATCAAAAACCACATTAGTTTAGACGTTAGATCTAATAAATACTACACTGTTTTAGACTAACGAGGTCAAAAGTTAAACATGTGAGGTTAAAATTTCTCATAGATTACAGCGAGATTCAACATTCACTTTTAGGAAATTAACTGGTACGCACCTTACGATATCTATTCGAATTTAAAGCATCTATTAGAGTTACATAACAAATTTTGCAATTAAAACTAATTATTTGTTACATGATGTTACATTCAATATTGCAATCATGAGGCACAGAATATGATAACAAGATCAATATTGTTATTTTTAGTGTTCGTGAGTGTAAAGTAAACACGTATTTACGTACGTACATGAAGTACGTATGTACTTTATCCTACCCCAGTAACAGCTGTGAACTCCATCAGTTACCTAACTGCTTCTCAAGTTTTAAATGTTTACATTTAAATATTAAAAGTAAGAAATATGGTCAAGTGTTACTAAATAATGCCTATGCACTCTTGAGTAGTCTTGACCGTTGTCTAAGTATGCCTTTGCTAAGTGAGTGTATTATGTCGTAAACTATATCACGTCACATCAACAATCTTCAATACTCCACTCCACTCCACTGTTCTCTCTAACAGGCCTCCCCTTAGAATGGAGGCTTTGAAAATAAACATACCTTTAAGAAGTACAGCACATTTAATTGAACCAACCAACCGACCAATTGTATATTGAATGAAATTGACATTACGCTCTTATCGCAAGCAGCGCATGTACTCATTTGGCGTGTTAATCTAGTACGTGAGTGTGCTCACCTACCTTATGACCATACATTTTTGTCACAGACAGACACAGATATTTTTACGGAGTTATTCACTAATATTTTACCTACTAACCATTAAAAATCATAGGTAATGTTTTATGATCAAAGTCAGTATTATAAAGACAAGGCAATTTTACTGATTATTCAGTGATTTGGGTATTTCATCTTTACAAAAATGATTGGCGAGAACTAATCGACATAGGTTAATTATGAATGGTCAAAAAAAGAGTTTTATCAGATTTTCTAAATGATCAAAGGGATAAAAAGAAATAATTGTTTTTTTAATTGATCAATAAAAAAAGTATAAAATAATATCAGTCTTCAAGGATTCCGTAACTAATCTTAAAGTTTTTATTACCAACAAACGATAAGAAAACCTTTTCAATTAAATGTTAATTTCTCTAACGGTCTAGGCGCGTTTAATAAATTTACACAACTTTTCAAAAGCAAATTACAGATTGATCTCACTATGATTAGTGTAAAATGTTAATGTTAGTGTGTATAATTAATGTGTCGTAATATCTAGTAAATATTTACCATCAGAGAGGGCAAGCGCCGGCGCGTACACGGCCACAGAGGTGTACAGTATCATTTGAAGAAAGTATAATCCACTAGCATACACTCGAATAGACTTGCAAAAACGCACTTCCTGGAAAATTAATTATCTAATTTAATTGTTATATAAACTTGGAAAATTAATTATCTAATTTAATTGTTATATAAACTTTTAACCTTTAAAAACGAAATATTCAATGTTGGGCATAGGTATGTCTTTTATATATAAGGGTAATAAATACCAGTCATGTTCCCTGATCTATATGAAAGAAGAATGAAGTTTTACAAACTTTCAAGGGTATAATTGCGCTGAATATAAAAACAATATGCAGTAGTATCTTATGACTCTCATATGCATAACAAAATAAGACAAGAAGTATAAATATTGGTTACATTTTTTTAGATTTTGAGCTAACTTTCGTGTAGTATTTACGTGATAGCATATTTTTTTGTTCGATGAAGTAAATTGTTTTTTTACTTCATTAATACTGCTGGAAAGCGCCAGTGTGTGGAACATTATTGAAAAACGTCATCCGTTCGTGAATTAAATATATTTTCTCTGAGAAAAGCTAGGGAAGTAGACTCAGGGAATAAAGGAAAAACCTTTGTATGAATTCTTAAGATTTTTTTTATATAATTTCAATAAATCATATAAAAGAACCTTTACCAGATATTCGTAGCATGAAGTGAGTCGCAATCTCATAAACACTGGCAGATATAGTTGACTCGCAATCGGCACGACGAGAACAAAGGATATACAAATCATCCAGAACTGTGCCCCTGCCATATACATCTCCGCTGGGTTTCCCAATAACTCAATGGCTGTTACGAAACTGAAAATTGTGAAATTCAATTGCATAAAGTACAACGTCTGTATCTATAGATAATAAGGGCCTTCTCAAAACCTCTTCACACGATATAATTAAATATCTAAATATCATAATTAACTTTTCATGGTAGTGTCAACGGTTCTAAATAAATTCCCGTAAGATTTTTGTAGAAAAGATTATGTTTTTTAACTAATTATTGCTAAGTATACATATATTATAGTAGTATTCTAGGTCTGAAATCTAGACTGGACAGAACCTTACAAATAGATCTAAGATCATAGGAAAATCTTTTGTTAATTTTGGTTTCCTCGTATTTATTATAAGTAGGAATGTAATTGGTATGTATGATGAATAATATCTTCATATGCTGAACGCCTACAACTGTCCATAATTCTAATACACACATCAGCAGTTGATGAACATCGTACAATTTTATAACTGTGGTGTCGAAATATGTAGATTTATGTAGCCATTGTAACAACCAATATAAAAAATTAAAAAAAGAAAAAAGCTTTGATCAAGAAAATTTTGTGAGTGATTGGAGCAGAATTTATTTGAATGATATCTCACCAGTTCTTAAAGTTCTAGTAATTAAACTGTATTTTTAGTAAAATTTAAATATTCCTACTAACCTTGCCCCCAGACTCATAGCCATGGGAATTGTTCCCATGGAAGAACCACCAAGTAAAAAATCATCACCGGTTGTCTGTTTTTCTCCAAAATATCCATAGAAAGCGCCTATCATGCACGATATGATCAGCATAGCAGCAAGGACACTGTAGTCTTCCCAATGAAACAGAACCTCAATGTCTGTTGCATTTTGTGATGAAGTATCTCTGACAATGTTCGGTGTTGTTGTGACGAGCGGTAATAAACTAACAGTGTAACACACTGTAAGTAATATAACCTAAAATATTTACACTAATAAGTTTTATATTTATGTGTTAAAATGAATGATGTCATTTATTTTTGATAGCTCAGTGGATGACAGGAAATGAGATAAGAAATGAGAGGATGAAAAGAAAAACATTTTTTCCGCATTTTGATCTACTTCTTCTTATGATGAAATGGCAACCAGCAAATAAGCTATTTCTGCAAAATTTTTCTTTCTTTCTTCAAGTGTTCTAAGTCTTCAAGTCTTAGTCGTGATGAAAATAATGATAAAAACTATAAAAAATGTGGTTGAGATGAAATAGGGACCGTCTTTCGAAAAAACAAAAAACGATGCATTTTGATTTTTTGATTCTAAACAAAACAAAACAACAACCCATAATGTCCCACTGCTGGGCTCGGGTCTCCTCTCAGGAGAGGGTTAAGGCCATACGTCCCCACGCTGGCCAAGTGCGGGTTTTTGATTCTAATTAGTTATAATTCTGTTATGATTGATGTCAGAGTTTAAAGCCAGCTGTTGTTATTGGCAAAGTAACACGGCTAATGTACGGCAAGTGCTTTGTAGATACTCAATGTCGTTTCTCCATTCTTTGTGTTTGGACGAGAGTCTTCCGTTTATATTTACTACATCTAATATATAAAATTCTCGTGTCGCGGTGTTTGTAGTTAAACTCCTCTGAAAAGGCTAGACCGATTCTCATGAAATTTTACAAACATCTAAATGTTAAAGATAGTCCGTCCACCCCTATTTTCTTTTTCTTTTTAGATATTTTTTTTGATACATCTTTAAAAAAACATATAACCCTAGATTTTTTAATGTTATTTTTATGGCAAAACAACGTTTGTCCAGTCAGCTAGTATTATATATAACCTTCTGGATTCAACTAGACCGTGAAGTGTCACTGTGTAGTACTTAAATAAAGGGATATATCAGTTAAATACGAGGATATAGCATTATGGTTTGTGTAACAGTCTGCTACATCAAAGGTTCAAGAAAATCAGGTCAACCAATTCTGTTTTTATTTCAGAAACTCTAAAATTTTCCCTTAACTACAAATCCAAGATGTATTCTTTGAGATGTACCATTGGTCGTCCTCTCAGAACGATGACGAAAGCGACACTTAAAAATGAAACTTCTATTATATGATATTAGGCAATCCTAACGGTTACAGTGGTAACCTAATGAAAAGAACACTTAATGTACGAAATACATTGAAGTCGAGATTCAATTACAATGGTTTAATACATTTTATGATGGTGAAATACAGCAGAAATGTAACTATTTATTTCCTAGTTGCGTTCATCTATACCGGCTTCTCCATTTGTGTTTAGGTTATTTTACTGGCGAGTTTTTAATCTTTTTCACATCGAAGTTTTAATTACATATTAAGCGAGTTTACAAATACTTATACGGTTATTTAACATAATTGCTTAATAGATGTGTGGGATGAATTCAAACTTTAGCTGCGGCAACAAATTATTGCCATTCAAAGAGTATTTTCTTAATTAAGAACGATTACAATTGTGTTGGTCAATTGTTTAAGTGCCTTTGTAGTCCTTTAATCAAGAGTGTTTAATATAACCTACGGAGTACAGCTTATAAGCGCAAAAAAACCTAGAGCTGCGAACAGACGACAAAACAATTCTTTTTAATGGTTTTGTGGTCAAAAGACAAAAACTTAAAATCATACTAAAATAGGTAGGTATATGTAGTTACGGTCATTTTGGGTAATTTTAATTGCGTGTTAACTTTGAACATAGTTGTGAATAGTATAGATTATTACAATAAATGTAAATCTTATTCTATCACAAATACTACCCAAATATGTGGTAAATAAACATACAAACGTTGCTGTTTAGATAGCATAACCAATTCTAGCAGCTCTAGATACTCTGCGCTTTTCATAATTATATTTGTGAAATGTGCCGCTGACGTTCCTGAGAATATTTTTATGAACCTGTAAATCCACACAATTGTACATAGGTAGTACAGAACAGATGCGTAGAGAGTGAGCTGCAACAAACCGGATTGCAGAAGTCTAGCACAACAGTTCTAACACCCATGGCTGTTTCTTGATTTTTGTTGTTGTGTTCCTTGTTTTAGCCAAGTATAACATATAAAAGATTTAACTATTTACCTCATTTTAATAATAAAACGTAAAGGAATAAGTGTTAAATGTGCGAAACATAAAGAAATAAAAATATATGAATATATATTTTATTGTTTACAATCATATTGGGAATACCCCATGCCCAAACCATGCACAATAGATTATATTTATTTCCCTTTTGTTTTATCGTAATAGACTACTCAAATAGTTTGTGAATCAGTCAGATGCCATAGACAAATAATCACTGACTGAATAAACATATTTCGAACTGTGTACGTAATTTGTGAAATTTCAAGTGTTCTTTTTTAAAAGTCTAGACCATGTCAAGGCAATAAAAAGTTTAAATTATATTATAGATAATTCTAAGTTTTCAGTTACATTGCGTTCTTAATATACATATGTTGCAAGGAAAGGTTGCAAAGGAAACTCTTGCAGTAACAAAATAAAATGACTGAATCTCGAATACCACATTTTTATATCTTTAAAATGTGGAATCTAAGTTGTCTAACCACTGGCTTCTGACATCGCAGCGACCAGTACTGACGGTTCAAATTCGATTCGTTCACGTACAAACTGACGATATTACTACGTAATAAACAGTACTATACATTTACTTCAAGTAAACGTGTCTATAAATAATCCACATGAGTATGTACTTAATTGTTATTGAGTAATCACTTATACCTTTTAAATGTTTGATGTAAAATAGTTTAGAGTGCTTTGGTTTTTATAGATTGTTAATGTAACTAAAGCATTCAGTTTATTTTACTTTTTGTTTTCAATTAGCAGTCACAAATTGTAAAACAATGTACTGTTATGTATAAATATACACTGAAACCGTGTTTTTGTGTTGGTAGCAATTTGTTTATATAAAATAACTGGCGACCAGCCCGGCTTCGCACGGGTGCAATGTTGATACTAAGTATACTACAAAATTTCTTTGTATATAAAGAAATTTTGTAGTATACTTAGTATCAGCTTTTTAGTCATTAGATAATATAAACATTCTTTAGAGGATACTCTTGATAAGTGCTATTTATAAATTAACCTCAATACCAACTAAGGTGCGAACATACAATTCCTAATAAAATATCGAACTGAAAAACACGTTTTGTCTTAAAAGAGAATCATGCAATTTCGAATATATATGTTTTTTTAATTCCTGCCTTTTAAATCTGTAATATTTTCGAAAATATTCATTTAAATTACGCGCTATAAAGGACCATATGAATACAAATTAAATGCACAATGTGTTTAAGGTACTTAATTGGACAAGGATTACTGCTGTATTGCTTAAAATCGCTTCGTAAATAAGCCATTATTTCTTGTAAAAAGGAAAGGATAAAAATGGTTATTGTGGGTTTTCCCTATGCTATAAATGTGAGCGTTTGCTCACATTTATAGCATACAATACAGATTTATACAAAACCATATTTATATCTCATGTTATGGAAAATTAACTAATAAAAGTTACTCGAGAAAACCATTGAAAACTCCCTTCAAACTTAGCATAAATGTGAAGAAAAAATCCAACAACAATGTTGCCAACCTCAAAAGTGGGTTCATAGGCTTTTGAATTGCATTTAATGCTGCAACTTCGACAGCCAATACAAACCATGCAAGGAAGTCTTGCGCAAATACCTTCTTCAAAGATATTTTTGATTCTCAGAGGTCACAGTTTTTTTGATGGCCTCAAAATCATAAACCTAAACTATTAAATTCAGTAAACTACGTGATTTGCTATCCCAAACAAAATTTTAAGCTGTTGAAAAACTTGCAAAGTAAGAGTATTATTTTAAAACACTGAAAAATTATGCGAACTTATCAAACTATTGCAAAGCAGCATAAGTTTTCGTAAAAACAATCGCCTTTTATTTATTTCCATTTAATAAATAACTAAGCCATAGTTATCTATACTTCGTTAGTTAAGTAGCGATCGGTGATCGGTTGATATCGTCTATATATCCATACTTGTACTTGTTCATTCGAAAGTGAGCCTGTTTTAAATATCTCTAACGCATCCACGGATAAACCATGCCACTAATTTTAACGAAATTTCGCTTAGAGATTCCTTCATTCTTGAGGAAGGTCTTTAGCTACTTTTTACAGCAAAAAGCGATATACAAGGGCGGAGTTCTGGTTAAAATTTGGTCATAAATAGGGCTGTCATTTGTGCCGATTTTCCCGGATTTGTCCGAGCTTAGAAAGCGTTAGGAGAGCATGCGGGCAGGGTTTCATATGCAATAACTGGATTGCATACCAAACCAAAAATTCTATTCGACACTGTCTATGAAAGGTAACTTTTAATTAAAAAAATGATAGTACACAATTTTTTATTGACAAAATTAAATGAAAAATTGTTGATCTGTCCGGGTTTGAAAGTCTGAAATCCGGGGTAATTATACTTTTTATCCTAGTAGTCATTAATAATGTAATTCGGATGTCAAAGTTTCAATGTGTAATGAAATCTTGTCATCACTGGCCAGGCAAATAGAAAGACCTTTTGAAATAAATTAAAATAAATTTATTGTAAGTATGTATTTATATTTTATCTGTTCATCTATATATATATTATATCAGATCAGCCAAAAACATAATGTAATACATAATTTAGATGACGTAAAAAATAATGAACTTACCCCCTAAATCTTTTCTATGTTAAATGCCACAAATGATTATGGTTGTGATACAATAGGTCAAAACAAAAACTATTAAGTAAAAATGTTCGTTCTAGCCAGACGTTCTTCTATTTGCTATTATGTTTACGAAACACAATAATATTGTAAAGTTTAAATTTGATTTAATAGAGGGATAATTATTATGTTATCAATAGTTAATTCGGCAATCACTTAACAGATCGATTGTAAATGACAAACTTGTCATGATATGACATAGCAATTCTTCATTTGTTTTATTTGGTTTTTACCTTTTCAATTTCGCGATACAACGTGCTTTTTATTGCAAAGTATCGCAATAGCCAGGAAAGAGAGAGAACTACAATTTAGATTTTTGATGCCAAAGGTTATTTCGTGTGCCGACTAATTGTAGAAGGTTGATTTTAAAAGTCTTTTTTTATTACGAATGTGATAGTTGCAGAAATCATCCTTGGCGAAACTTACGAAAGTATTAAAATTGAATGTAACAATCTAATATAACCCAATCAAGTAACTGATTATGTTTTGCGTGGTTTAGCAAACTATGCCAGATTTTATGAATGACTAGCTGAGCCCCGCAATGTTACCCGCGGTACGATAACAACCGCGGGTAACGCCACAGAGCAAAGCTAGTGTCAAATAAATAGCCTAAGTAACTCCTTATAACATTAACTATCTACCAGAACCAACAGACAAATAGACAAAAATTGTAAAAATGATATTTTTATATATGTACCTACCTACCGTATATACAAATACACGCATGTAGTAAAAAGGGGTTATTTTATTATTATAATTTTATTGACTCCATTTCCTTAATTTTACTCCAATTTTATTTATCTGTATGTATAGAGTGTATCTATTATTAATTATTATTCACTATGGCACATTGTGCTTGCATTTATCAGAAAAGAGGTACAAAACTGACCCAAAAATACATATTAAACACTTATAATTCTAAAAACGTACAACAACAATAAAAAATGCATTAAAAAAACTTGTAAAGTTTTTACAGAACTATAGATATTGGAGCATTGATAGTTAAATAAAACGTTATAACACAAAACTTGTTTTCAAATACACCTTTTTAATTTTGTAGTTGACGTCTGATTGTAATTCTACGTAAATTTAAGTTGGAAACCAATGGGCAATTGAAAATAACTTACCTCGCATCTTTTGAGAAATCTTAGTTTTGCGTATTTCGAAGCCATTATTCTTGATATTTAAATTATATCTTAGTCATGTCCAGTTTAAAGTTTGTCATCGTCTTTTTATAGATAATAAATACACGATAGACGTACCGCATCCGTATACCCGTATCGTCAGCACTGTGGACTTGAGATGTTGTGATATGTTCCATTTATGTGCACCATTAATGTGACACCAATCAATTGTGACTCAGCGTATAAAATCGTCCTACAGAAGGCGTCACAACCAGTAATTCTTCAAGGATCTACGTCTCCAATTGCCTTAACTATCTTCCACAGACTATATTTGAAGCTTTCTGGAAATGATAGACTTTTTTTATTGCTTTACAATTTAGTTTTACTTTTTTTGACTTGAGTAATAGTTGAGATTCCACCGACTTCGCCTGAATCTTTTAAAAGCAATAAGTTCCATCTCTGTAACATACATCTTAAGATTTATAAAAACACAGAAACGCTATAAGTCATAAAACCTTGTGTTCATGTAAAGCAATATTATTAATAATAATTTAGTTAAATTAGAACATTATATTCTACATTTTATCTGTTTAATAAGTAAATCATGCGTCTTATTCAACTGTAGGTGTTGACGGCATCTCAGCTAATATTTTGAAAATATGACCCAAGATGCTAGTCTCTTACGTAACTCGCATCTGCAACCCAACACTTACCTCCGGCAAGTTCACTGACACTTGATATAAGATGGGGACACTGTAAATAATTGTAGGCCAGTATCAGTATTACCTTTCATTTCTAAAATACTGGCAAAGCTCTATAATAACCGAGCAAATAGCCTTTTAACAAAAAGCTTTCCTGTCTCTCAACTAACAGTACCGTACTTCATACAAAACTAAGGACCCGGCCGACTTCGCAGGGACGTCTGAAATTTGGGATTTCCTCTAGTACAATCTGCATCTACTACACATATAAACCTTGATATTGAATCACTCTATCTATTAATAATATAATTTTATTTTCTTTTCACGAAAAATGTTTTTTACAATGGGATTTGAGTCCAATACATTCAATGTCTACCATGTTTTGAGAGAGACTAGTGCTTGTCATAGGTATAATATACCTGTTTTTATACTATGTATTTTTAAATATATTGCCTAGTATTTTAATTGAATTCTATAATTAAAGACAATAAGATTTAAGAGCCGGTATCGCAACTGTGGTTGTCCATCTAGATTCAGTTGATGCAAGCCAAATTCCCAATTCGGTGATTGTTGGAGCAAAGGAGTTGTAGAATGGTCGTGTTTGGGGTGTATCACAGAAGTTGAGCTATCAGCATTCAGGAAGACAGAATAACGACCAAATGAAGATAGATTGAGTAGAATATATAATATAATAATATAATATTGACTACACGGTTGGCATAGTGGTTTTAGTGGTCCACTTCTACTGCGCCAAGTGTTGTGGGTTCAAATCCTACATGGGACAACACTTTGTGTGATAAATTGTTGTTCTAAGTCTGGGTGTACTTTGTGTCCGTTTCATGTATGTTTGTAAAGATCCCCACGACAGGAATGTATATTCCTAATGCGGGAGTTGTCTTTTTAAAAAGAAAAGAAAAAGAAAGAAAGAATAAATACGAAACGACTATAATTATGGCTGGAAGAGACATATATGTGGTGTCTAACAGTAGACTATACAATAAATGTATTTGAGTTTTCCATGCTGATATTATTAGAACGAAATTAATTATGTACCCAATATATTGTCAAGTATATAAACAAAAAAAAAACAAACAACAACCCATAATGTCCCACTGCTGGGCTCGGATCTCCTCTCAGGAGAGGGTTAAGGCCATACGTCCCCACGCTGGCCAAGTGCGGGTTGGGGACTGGCAAGAATACGTTGTGGCTACGTAAATCTTGCCGTTGGATGTTTTTAAGCCGCCCGAAGGCCTCCAACTAAGCTTCACGACTGTTATCGTATGATAACAACCGGGACCGACTTGCTTAACGTGACCTCCGATTCACGGAGACGCTCATGGTAACATGCCACCAGCGGTCACCCATCCAGGTACTGACCGCGCCATCGTTGCTTACCCTCGATGATTGTTTCTAATCACCGAGTGCAACTGGGCTATGAGCGCCAAGTATATAAAATAGTTAATTGTGCTTCCATACTTTTACATAAACTTTTACATAACATGTTGAAGAAATTACTTAGAAATTATTCAGCAAAAATCTATCGCGACTATGTTTTTTTGTGGAGACCCTCACGTATCGAAACCTGTCTAAACGACCTCACAGTGTTTCCTTGGCAATCCTTGGGAAGGATCTGATGTGTGCCCTATACGATCTAACATATCCCCTAAACTAATCAGATGAATAGATTTTATTTTAAAAATTGTGTGTTAAAAGGTAATTATCATGTCAATTTGTTGTATTTGTTTCTAATAAATATTCCATTACGTAGCATTATTTTAAGATCTTTTCTTTGAGTAATACTTTACCCATATATTTACCCATTTCGCAGATGACACACATAGCAAGTGCATGTTATGAATGTTTAAATCAACCGGTTCCAAGAAATAGGCATCGATGTACGCCTACCTTCCTAGTGTTACCACATTGAAGCTTGAGCCGGGTCACAGGGTCAATTATTCCCACTTCACAATAACAAACCACTCAACAATCAATGCACTGAGAGATAACACTAAATTGTTACAACTTTTAATGATTGAAACACTATAAAAAGAATAATTTGTAAATAAAATACACATATCTATGTATCGCATTGTGAGCAATTGGATGTTTGGTAATAATTGTCAACAAAAGTGAGAATTGCACTCATACCAATTAATCAACCAGACGTTTATTATAGTTTAATTCTATCTTCCTACTATATTTATTATCTATATATATAAAGGAGGAAGGTGACTGACAGACTAAGATAAGGTTATCTTTAGAAATCCACGCACAGCCCAAATCGCTGAACCGAGAATCCTGAAATTTTGCATGTAAGTCCTTTACCTAACGTAAGGGGTAATCCTCCAAGAGGGTGAAATAGGGGATGAAAATATATAATATTGCGCAAAAATAAATATAAAGTAAAAATTAAATAAATATGAGAAGTTAGTCAGGAAGCAAAAAGGAAGCAATGCTAGATTTACAGATTTGACCAAGTCAAGGGTAATGTCTTTAAAATTTGTGGATTTCGAAATTAATATTATATTCGATTTCGATATTCGATACTGGTTAATAGAAATTCAAGTATTTGCGTGCTACAGGTGACTTGAGGTGAAATTATTAAAACAAACGAGATATCACTTATACAAGAAACTGGCACTGAAAGTATACCTGCAATAATGCTGCTAATGTTCAGTTCTAAGTAGTAAAATATTTGTTTTCATCGATTTGCATATTTTTAAGGAAAGCAGATTAAAGTGTGAGGGTTCTTACAACATCATGAGGTAACAGGAATATGATTCAGGAGTTCATTGTCAACCGTCAACTCCTACGGTATCTAGAAGATTATCATCTGCTTAGTGACCAGCAGTACGGCTTCCATATGCGGCTGGTGATCTTCTGATATACCTGACACATCACTGGGCACAGGCGATAGAGACTAGGGGGGAAGCCTTGGCAGCTAGTTTGGACATTGTGTAGGCCTTCGATCGGGTCTGGTTCAAAGTGATTCCCAAGGCTGTGTGCTATCGCCTACTTTGTTCCTCCTCCATATCAATGATATGCTGAAAATTCGCGGTCTTCGTTGTTATGCGAATGACAGCACCGGTGATGACACCGCTCGCGCCAATATTTGTCGGGAAAAGGTCATTGAGATTCGAAACAAATTTGTGTCTGAAGTTGAGACCGCTTTGGAATACTTGGTGTCGACATATCGACCGAAGTCTAGTTTCGGGACCATTTGGAGGGTAAGGTCCATTGGCCTCAAAGAAGCACGGTGTTAAAAAAAATTGAAGTGAAACTTCAAAGAATTTCAATTCATTCAAATTTTAATTCAATCACATTTCAATTTCAAAAAGAATTTCAAACTCACTGAGTGCTAATAAAAGTATATATAATTATAAAATTCAAGACACTTCATAAAAATCAATTTTTATTTTTTGTACCGGTTAATCTCTGTCACGGCTTAACCGATTTTGACGGGACTTTCACTCATAGGTAACTAATGATATTATAATAAGTTTATAATAAGTTTATTTTTATTCTCTCTTTCTTAAATCTATTACAAAAATACTAGCGATTGTAACAAATCCTTACATTTGTAGGTTAACGTCGGCAGCCATAATAGTATGAAACTGTGCTATAAGCTGCCAGTGACCTCCACTCTGGGAACTCACAATTGGGTCTTCTTCATATTTTACAATACAATTATCGTAACTAAGTGATTCGATCTTTGCACTTTTGGATAAATTACATTTTAAAAGTAAAATAGAACCAAAACATTAAGAAAATTACGAGTATAGTATGTAGGTAAAAATAAAAGAAAAATAAAATAATCGGACGTATGTGTTTGCCAGGAGCCAGGAGGTTGAATTATGGTTGCTTGAAAATTATTTAACTATGAGTACAAATATGAGTGCGTATTTACGTTTGTATGTTGGACTGTGTGATGTCTTTGTGAAAGGAATATACGGAGTAACTTAGGCTACTTTCTTAGACTTACTTCGTTCCGCAGCGTTACGAGCGGTTGATGTCATACCGCATTTAGCATCGCGGGACTCATCTAGTTAAGATATAAAGTAATGGGATATCTATACAAATTAATAAAATTGAAATAACTGATTGAAATTACAAATTACCTGCTTTACACTTAATGCATATGGAAGAATATACGGTACTTAATTAAATCTATTTTATTATTTTTGACTGTCTGTCTATCTGTTTGTTGTGGCTTATCTCTGGACTTGCATAAGTAGATAGCTAATATAATAAGAAGTAACTTAGATTTTTTTTATTAGACTAAAAATAATTAGAAGAATAATAAGTTTAGAACAAAAATAAAACCAGTCATATATAGTGAACATTATCTGATTCAAAAGTAACAAAATCCCGTGAGCCCGTGGGCTATATTGCGGAGCTTAGCTAGTTATTACTATAAGAGACCACATATCTATTATAGTTTTTAATATGGCATTAAAATAATTAACTAACTTATTTAGGTAATAATAATAAATATTTTCAGACATTTTAACACACAACGCCATCTAGTCCCAAAATTAGCAGAGCTTGTACTATGGGTACTAGACAACTGATATTAATATTTATATACTTTTTTTTGTAAATACATACATTTTATTCATAGAAAACACCCAAACTCCGAAACAAATATTTGCAGATCAAACAAACATTTGGGCCGACTCAGGGATCGAACCCGAGACCTCTAGTAAAGCAGTCGCATTCGCTACCACTGCGCCACAGAGGCAAGGTGCATAGGTGTCAAGTATGTTATAAGATATTATATTGAGCTCAGTAGATCTGTATTGCAATTGTAGTTTTTTTTAGATTAAAGTTAATATTCTCAATTCACTCCCTTTTTGTTGACTTGGTGAAAAATTAATTCCGTCCTAGCGATTAATTACAGGTATTGCCCGAACCCCATTTCAGTCCCCGACCCGCATTTGGCCAGCGTGGGGACGTATGGCCTTAACCCTCTCCTGAGAGGAGACCCGAGCCCAGCAGTGGGACATTATGGGTTGTTGATGATGATTGATGATTGCCCGAACCAGCCGAGCCACGAAGGGAAGGAAATTTGCGGAAAACCTACCAAACTAGTAACGTATTTTAAAAAAAAATCCCGATTTCGTCTCTATCTGCCATCTTTATTAAATTCACTGAAGAACTGAAAGATAGAAAGATTTTTATTAAATACTTTAAGTAGGTACCCAAAGTCACTTTCACGACTAAGAAAATCTATGTCAATAGAATTGTCTTAGTCGTGAAATCTAAAATAGAAAATTAAAAAAAACTAAATTAAAAAGAAACTCTTTTCTTTTCAGTTCTTTCTATCTTTACAGTTCTTCAATGAATTTAAGAAAGATGGCAGATATTTACGCAGTTGTTTTTTTTTAATAATTCGATTCTTTTGTACTAATTGGGTATGTAAAGAAATTACCTTAACGGGCCTAACATACTAAACAGCTATAATATCACGGTAACCATTTAGCAGAAAGGTGTGACGTATTTTTTTAATAGTTGAATTCTTCTGTAAAAAAATCTGTTTGCGCTTTGATATCGAGGAAATATGTATATAATCGTTTTTAATCAGTAGCCCAAAAATAAAGTTTCAAGTTTCTAACCTAAAAAATGACGGATTTCCATACAAACTTTTAACCCCTATTTCACGGCGTAGAAATTCTAAAGTCCCTTCCTAAGTGGATGTCTACTCAATAAAACGATCCTACTCATCTAATTTCGTATTCCTAAATTCAATATTTTAGGCTCGGCGATGATGAATCCGTCAGTGCGTTGTGCACTTTTTGTGATGGGTAAAAAATGTTAAACTCGCGTCAGGACACGTGACCTAATCGAAAATTCGTAAGACAGTGATAGAGTAGACCATAAATTGTCATGTTTATGTACAATAGCGCACTAAATGAATATTGTATTTTACCACATAAATTCTATCATTAATACTTTTATTCTGATAAAGCAATTACTGCAAAATTATTTCCTAACCATTCCAAAATATCAAAAATGCACAACTTTAATATTCAAATTTTCACTTCTGCCGGCACTCCCGGAGTGCAACCATTTTTTTTTAAATTTGTGTTCGATGTATTTAGAAGACACGTCCGTGTGACAACGGATTATGAATACTGGTTATTATCACTACTATTTATTGCGGGAGTGTCGAAAGAAACTACTAAAGCAGTAAAATACGCAGAACAACGTCACGGCATAGAGAAGTAAAACTAGAAACAAACCCTGTATGAATCTGCCCGACCAGCGTAGTATAGTACAACAAAAGCTCCTTACTAAAGAGAGGCAGTTCAGCAGTGTATCTACTGCTTTAGATTGTTAATGTGATGTGTGTATGTATGCCGCATACCTTTACTTAATGATGATTGAATACAAATTTCTGCAAGAACGATAAACTTTTACCCTACAATAGCATTTTTTTTATGATATACATGGCATACGAGCAGGCGTACCGCCTGATTGTAAGCGATTACCGCCGCCCATGGACACCCGCAACACCAGAGGCGTCACAAGTGCGTTGCCGGCCTTTTAAGAAGGAGTACGCTCTTATCTTGAAGGTTTGAAGGTCGTATTGGCCCGGGAATACCACAGGCAACAGTTCATTTCACAGTTTTGTTATGCGAGGCAGAAAGTTCCTTTAAAAGCGCGCAGTTGTGGAAAAACTAAGAAGAACTATTTTATCTTTAACTGTGACACTCACGCACGGGAGACAGGTCGTTATGCCTGCGTATGTGTGTCGACCTACACATCACAAAGTCGGCCTCAGCCATGATTACGCATAGCACATAAACTATACCCGCATTCGTATGCCCGATTTATTATATAACTATCGTTATCGTTGTGAGTTCATAGGTAGGTATAGTATTGCTTGATTCAGTTAAGTTAAGTTGTTTTTTTTTAAGTCTGTGTTATTCCCCTGCAGGACAAAGACCTGCCTCTCTCCTTCCTTTATCTCCCTGTGATGTACTAGTTTAAAACCATTCTTCGAAAGCCTTCCAGGTCTTCTTAGCATCGTGACATCGGCCTACTACATTCCCGAGCTCCCTGTCGATTCAATTTGTGCTATTTTTTGGCCAAAGATCAATCGATATGTGGAAAACATGTAGGGCACTTGACAATTTTTTGGATTACCTTTGCAAATTGTGTTTTGGAACGTTGTTATTCCTTACTCGGTCTGTTGGCCGTATTCACAGAATTTTACGCTCAGTACGCTGCTCACAACAGGTACTTTGCCCTGTCTCGAAACTATAATCTTATCAATATAGTTTGGCCAGGAGGCGGTTGACCGTTATGGAAATTATTCAAAATTTTATGGTTAAGGTTAGAAATGAAATTGGGTGAATGGCAAATGAATACAAATAATATTCATGATGGTCGGTCCTGTTAGCCTACTGACTTGGTATCTTGACTTGGTTAGTGATCTTGTCTGTTAACCCAGAGATCACGGGTTAGATTCTTACCTAGGACAAATACTTGTGAGAAAATCATAATCACTTTATTGTGTCTGGGTGTAACTTATCTATAACATGTATGTATTTGTAATTATTTTAATATATTTATCAGTGGGCAGGTAAACTAAGTACAGATCAAAATTTGATTTCAGGCAGGCCTGCTATAGTAATTATACGACCGAGTGTGGGATTTTTATTATTGTTTAGCATGGATGGCTATTATAATCATACTTATCTAATTAGTTAATCACAATTATATTAGCTTTATAGTCCTAATAAGGAAAGCAACAATGATGACACTTATGCACAATTTGGTTAGTTTTATAAAATAATTTTGAAAAAATACCGGCTATAGACTTATTCACACGGCACTCACAGACAATAAAACCCAACCAACGACAGTTTATTCCGTGGAAAAAAGTTACAAAATGCATCTGTCTGCTTCACAAAAATCTAAATATTTTTTTCTGAAAGTTATAGCAACTTATTTACGAGTTTTATCTTTCATTTGCACGTGTAGTCACAGCTAAATCTGCCTGTCGGATTAATTCTTATTGTCAATCAATTAATCATAGTTTACACTTTTAAAATTTTTGGTTCTTTTGTCTATTAAAAGCATGTATTTTATTTTCAATATCAAAGTGAACATAGTACAGCCTTCAGCTTAGACGACCGTGTGTAGAATGTATCAAACTATTATTTGGTTATTAATTGTCTTAAAAAAAGATAAAATGTGGTTAAAATTTTAGGTGGTTTGGGCAAAGGCAAAGTTAAGGCACCACTACTGTTTTCTACACATTTCTATGAACATAATACCCAGCAGCAAGGCAATATTTCAGCATACACCACGACAGCATACACGGTGATGTCTGCTAAAAAAATAATAAGGTACACGACAATGTTTTCAAAACTTCTTTTTCTATCATTATATGATATTTAACTCATATTCTTTTTTGTTATATCAATATTTTTTTTTATTTCTTTGTATCGACTTTAAAATCTACTTCGCTGAAAGTAGCGCTGGATGAAAAGTTATAAAATAATAGGTTATCTTGGTATGGATATGTTATATGGAGGGGTGTGGAAAACGTTTCGAGGAAAATGTTAGGTATAGGAGTCGAAGGGTGCGAGGATATGACTAGGAAGAGAGTTAACAATGAAATGATTAGTGATAGAATGAAAGGTAAGAATAAAATATACTAAGCCGACCCCAAATAAAATACCATTAACCTCGTTTAACCGGGCCCTTGATCTTACTGGCCTCTATTATTCCCAAGATTAATTGGGGTTTACATGAATATCAGATTTTCCACAGGTGAAGGGTATTCGAAGGTTGAACTAGTTATCAGTATATTTACTTCCTTACCAATAACGATTGCCATGGATAGTAATAATAATTTCTTGCAAGAAAACCCAACTACATTTTAAGTCCAACCCGGAAATTGAACCAGAGATCTCTTGATTGACAGGTACATATACTAACCTCCAGATTTTGTCTACGTCTTTGAGAGTGGGAAAATAACAAAAAAATCAAATAAAATTTCTTCGTAAATACGAAAAATTAGATAGAGGGACGTTTATTCTTAATTCTGATAGAATCACTAAACGGACTGGGATGAAAGAATTGGCACAGAGATAAGTATCAAATAATATTTCTTTCTTTTAAAAAAATATATGAAAACAAGAATGCATTTCCTATATCATGGGGACTTTAATGACACACATAAAACAGAAACCAAACACACCAGACTTAGAACAACAATTTGTGGATCACACAAAGTGTTGTCCCATGTCGAGATCGAACCCACAATACATAGCGACCGACCGACCGTTACTGTCTGAATCACCACGGCATCCGTTAAGTCAATTGATAGATAAAAAGTATTAATATAACCAAAGTCGTTTGCTACAGCAAATAGTTTATAATCAGTAATCAAGATCATGTTTTCAATTATCATTTAGTAAATCGGTTACCTGCCTCACTTACTACTTATTGAAATTAAACAGAATGAAATACAACTGGTCACGATGTGAGAAATATGTTTCAATTATATTTAATTATATTCGTATCAGTTAAGCTCTCAATATAATGACTAATCATAAATTTTAGTTAATTTTGTAAAGGACAATATATATTCTAACACATATTCAAGTAAATTTCTTGAAAGTCAATGTTGTTGTTGGATAATAACTTATTAACTTATATCAATATATACTTTCATTCAATCACTTTTTGTTGAAACTTTTGTAATGTTAAAATATCTTTATAAGTAATACTAATAGTGTATTCAATAAATGTTAATATTATTTTCTTAAGCATTAATATTTGTTAAGTTTTGATTAAATTAGTACACAAATAATGTCTCCTAATTCATAGGTTCAGAATTACTTTTTTGAGTAAATGAAAAATAACCAAACAAATCATTATTTTGATACTGTGTTACTGTGTTGTACTATTAAATTAAAAAAAGAGAATTCATTGACGTTGCTTAAATATCAGTAAAAAAAATTAAGTTTTGGCAGTATTCGACCTTCGAATACTGCCAA
Source organism: Hyphantria cunea (assembly GCA_003709505.1). Taxonomy (NCBI): domain Eukaryota; kingdom Metazoa; phylum Arthropoda; class Insecta; order Lepidoptera; family Erebidae; genus Hyphantria; species Hyphantria cunea. The sequence goes on from PKRV01000040.1 coordinate 3,703,583, forward strand.
AATATCGAGGATACACAGAGGAATGTGTGCCCTCGAATATGTTAGTTGGTGCGTCGTCAGTAGGAGGGCGGCGCGTGATCACCATTATGTTGCGAAAGGTATGTGAACCATCGAAAGTGCCCCCTCCCCGGATATGGAGCGAACAACTCTTATAAGCACAGGTGGCGCCTGGGCACTGGACATTACACTATCTACCTTCGACTATTCGCGTACCCAGGATGTGTGACAAAACGGTAGGTTCGCGTAATGCGCTCACCACCTACACCCTGATATATCTAGTGATCTGGTGAAAAATCACAGTGAAGTCTTTAATATAATAAAAAAGAAAATAATTTGTGTTTAAGTGCCTCAATTTAATCGAAAAATAAACACAATCGTATAATTTAAGCTTAATATAATGTGATAGCTGATTTGAATATGTGTGTGCAGGTACTTCGATCTCTGGTGTGGGCTGTGGTGGTTGCATGTGCAGTTGCAAGACCAGAACCCCCAACATCCTATGGTGCTCCAAGCCCATCATATAGTGCTCCATCATCATCATACGGGGCGCCAGCGCCGGTTTATGGACCTCCACAACAACCTACTGTTCACAAACACGTATACGTGCACGTCCCACCTCCAGACAATGAGCTGCCGCCACCGCGCAAACAAATCTATGTGCCTCCTCCCCAAAAACACTACAAGATAGTGTTCATCAAGGCCCCGACGCCACCAACTCCTACTGCCCCTATCATCCCAGTACAGCCTCAGAATGAGGAGAAGACTCTCGTCTACGTGTTGGTGAAGAAACCCGAGGAGCAACCCGACATTGTAATCCCAACACCTGCGCCTACACAGCCAGCCAAACCTGAAGTTTACTTCATCAGATACAAGACACAGGTAAGATCATCATTTTCAGATAATCATTTTTAAATGGTAGGCCATTGTAGGTGAAAAAAACTACAGATTATATTGCAAATTAGTAATTTATTTAGTAGGTACCTACATATTTTTTCTCAAAAAATACTACATACTTTTTACTCCTTACGCGTTCACAAATAAGCAAATTGATAATAGTTTCTTTCTAATATTTTCATTGTTTTTGCTCTTGAACATAAAACATAACTGTGTTCTGTTAACAATTAAATTATTATAATAACCAAAATAAAATACTAGGAAATAATAATAAAAAAGAAACAATAATATTTACATAAAAGCATCAAAAAAATCCTCCGCATCATGGCAGCATCGCTAAGTTGAATGGCAATGCTAATTCTCTGTGCTAGAAAAAGGCCGGCCTTCTGATCACGAGAAGCTTCAATCAGTTGCTTAGCACTAGCTGGTGGGATCCTAGTGGTCGCTCTATGTACTATATTTAAACATGACGCGACCACTTGGACCCCATGAACCTAGCGTCTCGACCCCAAACGGTTCAAAAGTGTATCTAATAGATTTTGATATTTACGCCGTTTATTTTTAATAATATAATAAATAAAAAATAAATACTACAAATACTAAAATTTAAATACTGAAATTATTCCTTTATGACGTATTTATATAATACTATTTTAGGTACATTATCCTTAAAATTGTATAACCTTCGTTTACATTCATTACAGAAAATACACATTATCAAAAAGTTATTTAATTCAAAACAATTAAGATACTTCACTCATACTCCATGTTTTATAGAATGTTGAACGTAATCAAAAGTATTGTTGAAATATTAAAAAAACCTAGACAGTGGGAAACAGCTGTTTTTAATTACATAACCGGTTTTACTAACAACAATTAACGTGCCAGAATATTGAAGCATTTTAAATTTCACATAAATTACATATTTTCTATGCAATTTAACGTATCGCCACATAAATAAAACATTATTTCACTTTGATAGCACCTTTTCTGTTAATATCCGTAAACATTAGAACAATAAATGTATAAAGTAGACAGATACTACACTCATTTTTCATGGTGCTTGGTTTTTAATGATTTATTCCGTTATTAACCGTCTCGACACATAATGATGGATAGACGATACGAGGTACTGTGTGAAAGTATGTATGAACGTTTCCTATAACAATATAGGAAGCACTGTGCCATTATCTGCAAGGCATAGCGTATTGAGTACACCTGCTATCATCATTACATTAACGTAATCGAAGATGCCTCCGTGCTCCACCAATACTCGTCTTTTATAGCGCAATACATAGGTACGTGCGTATCTATCGCAATAAGACGATACATCACTTTTTTTCTATCGTTTCCTGCAGATACTGTCCACGTCTCTAGAATTTTTACAATGATGTAATTGGCTTATGCAATAGTGATTTATTAAGTACATTTAATTCAAAATGCATGAAATGTAAATTTCCTTGGTAGATGTTGCAAATACGGGAAAATACTTCTTGTACTGATTTATTTTCGAACGTCTAAATTTAAAACTACTTCATTGTGTTTGAGTTGTTAACTCTTATGTAGCGTAGATTTTTTTTTTGGAAATTCTATTCTCTAAATAAAAAGTTCTTTTGAAATGCCGATCCCGTTAAGATAACCTGTAATCAGAAGAAGATTCTACCGACTTAGGCGATTTTTATCTATGAGAATTCGCTTTCAGCCATAGACTCGTTTGTGATCAAACAGCACTTACTTTTAGTTAGTTTGACTAGATAAGCTGGAGGCTCACAATTTTAAAAAAATTACAAAACATGCATTACCGGATTTCCTTGGTAATGCATGTTGTGTTGTGCAGTCCCCTCTTCAAGCGCTGTAGATAAAACTTTAAAAGTGTCAGTCGTTATATATTTATATAACAGTATCTGTATAATATAATTTCTTATAATTTCTACACTTTTACTTACGTAATAACATCCGGCGCTGGTGACATATAATGGCATTATTATTTGTTAGCCACGCGAAGATCAAAACAAACTACAAACGAAAGTATATGGAGCGCTATTATTTGGCACCATGTTAAGGTTTACACACGCAACATGTTGATGTATTCCTAACTGGGTCACACTATGTTAGACGGTAATCACGGTATTAAAATAAACTTTTGGCTAATATTGTTTTCATCAGTATAACATGCACGTAACTACTATGTAATTACACGCATTACCATACATACGAGCCTGTAGCTATGCAATTGAGTTGTAGATATTTCAAAATATTAAAAAAATACTGAGGACATGTAGTTATAAATTAAGCCAAGTGACTTCTTTTACGTTAATATATCTTGGAAAGTTCGTTGTAACGCGTCGACTAAGCCACAGAAACCAGGAAGGGCTTTGCTATAATTGTTCGAGCCTATACGATTTATCGGAGAGTAAATCCTAATACTCTCTAATCATTTGAACCTCAACAGAATATTTGATATTAACAGCAACGTCTCCTACTTAAGACATTTTCTAGTAGTGTAAAGTTTTCTTAAAATTAATCTTAAACGAAAAACATTGATCTATGCAGTGTTAGCCAGTAATAGATCATCTTCCTCTTTGATTTATTTTCATTCCTATACCTAGTTCGGATTACAGTCTGAGTACATCAAAGTACCTAATACCTCGAGGAAATCAGAGATGGAATAACTTTGACATTCTCAGATCAAGCAAAAATTTGTTACACTTATTAACTAGATTAGATTTAATTTCACCTATACGAAATACACAGCTTAAGAATTGCATTATAATTTGTAGCATATTTAAATATAATGTTTTGCACTACACAGATATATCCATTGAAATCAATTCCATGTAAAGAAACTATGCGTAGTCTTGATTATTATTGTGTTCTGCTGAAAATGACTTTAGTCTTTCGTCAATGTCTTTCTTAAGCATATGTGTTATGTTATGAATAATGTAAAAAGTTAGACGCTACAAATACTCAAAAATATTGTTATACGTTCCAGAAACAAGAGGGATACCCGGCAGCAGCACCGAAACCTGAATACGGACCACCCGCATCGGCACCATCCTCAGAATATGGTGCTCCTTAAGGTTGCAACTCTTGACGATGATATACCCAGCCGAACTTTACTGTTTGACCCTCTTCTTTAGGCTCATTATACAAGAAAACTTCCTAAATATTATGTTATTTAGTAATCTAGTTCAATTTTAGGTTTGAGAAATGAATTATAGTAAAACCAAAGTTCCAGTACAAGCAAGCATCTGCGTAAACAAAACGAAAAGTAACAAAAGAAAGTGAAAATGCTTTCTAATTTTGTTCTGGATTCAAATTTTGAAGTGACGATCCATCATTTCTAAATTTAAATCCCGAAGTACATTGAGGTAAATTGTAATAGTGCTTGATATTGCTGCTATACCGATAGACAACAGATCTGACAGTTCCTAAATGTTAGACTTGTTGACTATGGTAAGTTGGACACTTTTTCAAGGTAAATTCAATTTGAGGATCGTTTTTTTTAAATCAAAGAATAAATGAATAATTAAAATTATAGCTTCAGCTAAATATTTTAGTTGCTTTTTTTATAATATTAAACAAAAACAACTAAAATACTTTTCTTCGTGGGCTTACTTTGATTTCAGTATTATTTGTTGGTAAGAACCTATAGAAGGCGGCCGAACGCTGTGAAGGTGGATTGCTGGCTTCACGCCAAACTGTACTGCATCTGTTCGTTTATTATACATCAAATTGATGTGAATGTTTGTAAATATATTATTTTTATATGATTAAAATGTTTTATAATAATTAATACTTTTGTTTTATTTGTATATTATTTCGAGTGTGATCTCCTCGTTCAGTTACTGGACAATACTACATAAGAGAAAATATAGATTAAACTTTGTAGATTATTCCGTCCCCGTTCGTCAACGAAGCTAAAAAGTTTCTTGGTACGCGCATTGAGTTATGATTGGATCGTTTTTTGTTTTTACGAAAGACAGTCCCCATTTCATTTCATCCACATTTTTTATATTTTTTATCATTAATTACATCACGACGAAGACTTGAAGACTCGGAAGACTTAGAATTGAAGACATTAAATACTTGACATTGGCAGAAATAGCTGATCCGGCTGGTTGCCATATCATCAAAAGAAGAAGAAGAGTTATGATTGACGGTTGCAAAGTTGATGGTATTTATCTTGACTGCTGTACCAAAACTGTCCTCAAATAAACGAGTTCTTCAACGATTTTTAATTAAATGAATTCATTTTTTGTAAATATTCAATATAATGAATCATGAGAATTTCGTAATAAGCTCAGACGAATACTGAAAAAAGGAAACGTAGAACCGTATTTTGTAAGGCAGACGTGAAACTGACAACTGCTTTTGAAATAAATATGTAACTCAGTTTCATAAGCAGCCTAGTCATGTATTTAGGTATGTTTATATGTTTAAAAGTGATGTCTCGACCACACCATCTCAGTAATATCTATATTAAAAACAGACGTACAAGGCTAATAAATAAATTATAGGCTTTCAGTTAAATCGATTCCATCGCAAATTTAAAAAAATAGAATATATAATGCATTGTTATGGCATTAAATTTAAATAAATCTCAAAGTTCTCGTGAAAAGATCTTATTCAAGGAATCATAACATTTAAACTTTGGATTAAATAATAAGAAATAAAATGTAATCCAGTGCCAACGTCGTTGATTTACCAATCTTTATTTGAAGAACTGCAATGTTTTCAGAGATAATTATGATTTATATTCTTCATGAAAATGTGTACTCGAAAACCCATTGCGAAAGGTGTTAACTAGTGTGCGACGAGGAGACTCCATTTAGTAGTCTGCTAAAAACGAAAACATGTGAATTACATACAAAACAGTCATTGTGATTACTTAATTCCCTAATGTTATGTAATGCGGATTTTCATATAACAATAACATAAATACAAGGATTTCTTTGCAGATTAACAAATCAAAAAAGACTTAAAGCGTTTAGCGTTTCAACAAACGCATTAGATATATTATTTCAGGCAGTCCAAGGATGTTTGTTCTCGACTGGTATGCTTCAGTACATACTCTTTTTAACACGCTTTTCTCAGTTTCAGCTGTGTGTTTTTTTTATATAATGTTTTTAGCAGTCTATTTCTGTTCCCGCACCCAGCTGAAAGAAAAGAGGTAGAGATTAGAGGCCTGGTAAACCAAGAGCAACTTGATGCCATCAGGGAGCACGAGATACGCGTGTTCACCGATGGCAGCAAGATAGGGGGAGAGGTTGGAGCTGCGGTCTCCATATGGAGGGGAGGAGTGGAGACCAAAGCCATTAAGTTAAAGCTCGCTAACTACTGCACGGTATACCAGGCAGATCTTCTGGCCATTTGCTGAGCAACCAGCGAGGCACTCAAGGAGAAGGCGACATCGTGGGGCATTTACAGTGACTCAATGGCGGCCCTTCAATCGGTCCAGAATCCCTGTTGCCACCATCCACTTGCGGTAGAAACAAGAAGGAACCTAAGAGCACTGTCCGGACAGAACAAGTTATTAACCTTGTTCTGGATTAAAGCGCACGTTGGAATGGAAGGCAAGGAAAGAGCCGATATACTGGCCAAAGAAGCTGCCAAAAATATTAAGAAAAAGCCAGACTATGACCAATGTCCGATATCGTTCGTCAAGCGTAGCATTCGAATGGCTACGCTTGACGAGTGGGATCGAAGATACACGGATGGAAACACAGCTAGCATTACAAAGTTGTTTCTGCCAGATGTGTCGGCGGCGTACAGTGTAATCGGAAAAATAAAAATCAACAACATTACCACGCAAGTAATGACGGGGCATGGGGGTTCTCTGCATACCTGCATAGATTTGGGTGTAAGGAGAGCCCATCGTATAAGTGCGATGTGACAGTGGATGAGACCGTCCCGCACATACTTTTTGAGTGTCCAATGTTTGGCTTGATGAGATATGACCTGGAACAAGAAATAGGTTGTAGCGTTCGTATAACGGGAGTTACAGAGTTAATGAAGAATGAAACAAGAGAAAATTTCCTTAATTACTGTCGAAAAATAGCAAACATAGTAATAGAGAGAAACAAAAGTAAACCATAGCAATTAAATATGCCTAATTAATATTTTATGTAAATATCTAAAGTAGGCATAACGTACAGATGTATTTTGGTAGAAAATAAGGATCTAGATAATAAGAAATACAAACGTTATAGATTGTAAAATGGAACGTTAATAAACCTGTAAGATAATTGTAAAACTAAGTAGACTATAAGCAATATAAAAGTAATAACTAGCATAAGTAGTGTAAGCAAACAAATAAAGACCTCGGTAGTATATTTAATTCCCCCCGTTAGAAGTGAGAAATAAGAAATAAAGAAAATAGGGATAGCAGATCACTTAGAGTAGGTTTGATGTGGGTATCCCACCCACCTATGGACTGAAAGAGACTGAGTAGAAAGAAATTGGCATGAGGAATAAAAGTACGAGAGGAATAAATGATATAGAACTGGAGTGACAAAGAGAAGTAGATAAGCAAAGGCTCCGATTATGTTGGAGGTAGATTGTAAAATAAAAAAAAAAAAAACAATTTTATTAGCGGACGTTTTACCGCTTCAATAAAATACTTTATTTAGTAGTATTTTCTTTAGTAATGTTTTGTTTTAGTAATGTTGATAGATTCTGTGTTGAAATAGCAAAATAAGTACTACTACTACCATGTACTGACATTTACACCTGCATATAAATTAGGTAAATTGCTTCAATGATGTTCATAAACGTTAAATGAGCAATACTTACTAGATGACCTATTGCGGTAATAGGCGAAAGCTACATTGACTGACAACACGCTTTCGTGTAAAAAAGGCCCTTATTTATCTCAAAAATCGATTGTTTTGCTTTGAGGCTTCATTTTCATCCAGTTATTTTTCTCTCCCTCGGGAAATGGTATAATATTTTAAATGTTAAATGGAGTAATAAACGGTGTAATCGTAACAAACAAATTCACATCTCATTTAATTACCCATTTAAGAACAAGAACACAAACAATAACATTGCGCAACAGTATTTTATTAATTGAGTGTACACAAGCAAACGCTGTTTATTCATGTAGACCCTTTGTCTGTGCTTTTATTAACTACTATGTTTACTGACAACAAAACGATATATCTACTGTATGTAGAAATATTAATTGTAGGTATAATTCTGAAACCAAAATTAACAATTATTTACTGTCAAATTGTCTTTTCAATCTTTGAAAGAAATAACAGTGTCACCATCCCTATTCATTCCACGTGTGTTGTAATAGCGACTAAGGGAATGAAATTCGCAGACAACATCACTACAAAGAGAATAAAAACTTGAATAAAACCCTGTACTAACTCGTTTGGCATTGACGAAATATACTAACCACAAAACCTCATTTTTCAGTCGTCGATATCCACCAGTGGCCTGTTAAATGCTGTTGATGATGATGAAGAAAGTTAAACGTTTTACAGAAATAGTATTTTGAATGTTATGAATGTTACTTATTTTATATATTAGGCGCACATATCTAAATTACAATTACTTTTGTTTGACATTTTATCATAGTCCTATATACAATTTCTATTTAAATAGTGTCTAGTGGACACTATTTGTGTAGTATAACACTTTTAGACCTTAAAAGTGTGCAGAGTATTTATTTGGAGGCACAACGGGAAGGTACTTTTGCAATAGAGTTGGTAGCAAAACCAGCTTCGGTGTTTATTATTATCTGAAGATGTTGTAGTCTATAACATATTAAAAGCAAGTTTTGGTAGTCCATGAATTAGAGACTACTGAAACTTGCTGTTAGTATTATTTCTATGACTGCACTAATTCCATTCCGCCTTACCATAAGACCTTGACTGAGGTTTAAGTTATCGTGAGAAAAAAGAACATCTTTTATGAAGTATTTCAGAAACATTTTATTCTCCGGTTTCAATGCGTCTAAGCCATCATCATCATCATCATCAAATGACCTGTAACTGTAGTGTTTAGCAAATCGAAGGTCACAGGTTCTATTTTCATTCCAATCTATAGAAATAAAAATAAACCGCAAAAATCCATGTTCGTAAAATCGGAGGTGTTATATTTTCTTAGTCCGCTTAGTTGTACACTGCGGCCCTGCGGGAAATTAACACGGGCTTACTAAAATAAGTGTTATAGCAATTCAGAAAATTTTGCACGAAAATGAATATGGTCGTACAAAGTTCGCCAGGTTAGCTAGTTTTAAATAATAATCTCTGTAGTAATAAAACACTGGTAAATGGCTAACGCGGTATGCGTTTGATCAGATTTGATCTTCACACAAAAATTTTCTGACGAATTTGGAATAATCTACTTGAAGTCAGTTGAAAATAGTTTTCAACCCACTGTTAACAACACAACATTGTATCGATAGTTTCTATGCACCAAGTTACATCTCTATTATAGAATTGATCTTACATGAACATAAATATTTATGTATATTAACTTTCAAATAGTCATCATATATTAATGACTGCTTATCCTCGACCTAATAAAAAATTGCATTGTGTAAGTACCTAATGCAATAATTCACATTTAAGGAAATATAGTCATGCAAATTGCAAATTCAAATAATAAGAAAGACTACTCTTAACTTTATTGTTCGTTTTATTCTAGATGAGAATTTACTTTTTACGAAATAGTTGAATGTTATCTAGCTTCTTATCTCACAAGAACGAAATCATTACGAAAAGAAGATTTACATTACTTACTTCACTTCTTATATCACCTTTCGGGATATTACTTTAAATTTTAGCTTCTCCGTACTTCAAGCCCCTTTTTTGATACGCTCTTTTCTAAAGGAGTCCTAAGAAAGCTCTTTTTTATAAGAGCTTACTGTTTCGATTGTGACTACCTTGCCTGGCTTGCTTCTTACTTGCTGGAGATGAGTGGCAGTAGTTACCATCACGTGACCTCGTCTTTTCGCTTGTCGCCTCTTTCATAAGAAAAACGAAGAAAGGTGGATTCACCGCAATAAGTAGTTTCTTTCTTTTCTTGAATAAGATAGTTTCTTCGGCATATATGTATACTAGCTGAGCGCCGCCGTGTTAACCGCGTTTGTTGTTGTAGCCGCGGGCAAAGCCGCGGGGCGATGCTAATCTAAAAAAGTAACCTAAGCTACTCCTTATAATATCAGCTATCTGCAAGGGAAAGTCCCGTCAAAATCGGTCCAGCCGTCCCAGAGATTTTAAAAAACGTTATTTTGGTATACGTACCGTGTATACATACATATCTGCATTTAGTAAAAACCGGTATTTTTAATATTACAAACGGACACTCCAATTTTATTCATTTGTATAGACTAGCTGAGTCCTGAGGATTTAACCGCGGTACAATAACAACCGTGTGTAACGCCGGGGGACGAAGCTTGTCTAAGAAAAGTAGCCTATGTTACTCATATTATCATCAGCTTTCTGCCAGTGAAAGTCCCGTCAAAATCGGTCCAGTCTTTCAAGAGTTTACCTGGAACAAACAAAGAGACAGACAGTCGGCTAGTCATACAGACAGACAAATAAAAAAATGCTTTTTGAAGAAGTATCGTATACACTTTCATTTAAATTTAGTAGAAAGCTGTTAATTTGAAGAAACAAACAGACTTCAATTTCATTTATTTGTATAGATTTGTTAGTTGCTCTGTCTGTCTGTTTGCTTTGATTTTACGGCTAAACCGCTGAACCGATTTGGATAAATTTCTACATAAACATAGATTAGACCTTGGAGAAGTACATAGGCTACTGTTTACCACGATAACCGATATACACGCGGCTGGAGCCGCGGACAATAGCTAGTAAATGTTATAAAGTTAAATAGTACTTAAACTAGCTAAGAACGAAACGTTTTACCCCAATTTGCACAACCTAAAGCACATTTATTTTTGTTGCTTGTCTTCATAACAAATCTCACATTAGACACATGCAAGTACATTGAAACACATTAACTTATGTGGGCGAATTGTGATGTAATACGAACAATCACTAGGTCTTTCCTATTTACAATTGTAAGAAACGTCTCACGGCTCTATTATATGTCAGTAATTTAACATTTTCACTTTCACGGGTACAAATGTGGTCAATAGACGCTTCCGTAAACTGGGATATTGTATTCGAACAATGCGCTGTCCTTGCATTATATGAACAATGTTTTCAAGTCTTTAAGTTTTTAAAATCGCAAATTGACAGCTTGAAATATTTGGGCGAATATTTCAAAACAAACGTAGGATTATTTTTATTTGCGTAACAAATACTGCTGGATGCTGGTGTATAGGAGCTTTTTTTTATGAAATAGGGGGCAAACGAGCAGACGTATCGCCTAATGGTAAGCGATTACCGCCGCCGATGGACGTCCGTAACACCAGAGGCGTCACAAGTGCGTTGCCGGCCTTGGTGGATGGGGAGGGGGATGAGGGTAAGGGTTGGATTAAGGGTCTCCAGTATCCTCATTCACTCGATGAAACACAGCACAGGCGCTGTTACGAACCGGTTTTCTTTGTATCTAGTATCACAGGGGACTTTACAAATGTATGCGAAACGGAAACCATGAATGTTCAGACTCAAAATAAGCAAATGTGGATCACTTAAGACAAAAGGGTTGCGCCATGCGAGCTTTGAATCCACAACACTCAGTACAGTAGAAACTGGCGCAGGGACCGCTTGAACACTGTACGTCATCCGTGCAGACAATATTAATGTATAACAAATAAAAATATATATTTTATTTACTCAAAAGCGTTGGGTGCTCCAGTCACCTCTATGACTAATTTGACACGCAAGAATGATATAATTTATGATATGATCCAGGATCAAAAGTTAACGACTGTAGGTATTATTTTATAAGGTCACACTATTGGCTGCAAACATCACACGTTAGTCATCCTGTTCATTGTTTTGACTTATAGCTATAAGGATTATGTAATAAGTACTTGGATTATTTCAAACCCGTAATGTTGCGTAGCTGGTTGCAATAGAGGAATGTTAAATTAATATCATTTACGTGTGGTTTTATTGCTTCTCGAATTGGTACAGTATGGATATATAATTTCTGCTGCCTATAACCTACCTATTTATTAATATGTGAAGAGAATTCTTCGTACACGTTTTTAAAGAGATTTCGTGCAAATTCGTTCGGAAAATTCTCATATGTGTTTTAAACACCTGTTTTAAAGATATAAAATACTTATGTATTAATTAAGTATGGTAGAATTCGTATGGTTATTCTCTGGCTATCCACTAATATCAATTAACTTTATGAGATATATTGCGTTTAAGTTTGTAGTAATAACACTATTCGAATTATTGAACATTACACCGAATGTGGTGACGAATCACAAAAACAGAGTCACCGCTCATATTCATCAAAGGGTGGTAAGAGGCCACTAAGGGATTAAACTACGTAGGAAAATATCACTGTATAAAACTAAAATTAAAAAAAAAATCCTATACCAACCCGCCTGGCCAGCGCGGCATGCGGAAACCTGCTTTTAAATAGAGGAAAACCTCCTTTCCAAACAGTGCACTATAAAAAGCTGATGATGGCACTGAGAGTAAACTATGAATCTCTATAATAATTCGAGTGCGAGGTTGCTTTATAGTCGTAAATGCTCTGTATTATGATAGTAATTAAAATGGTTTCATTTTTAACTTATAATATAGCTAGACAATAAGTTTGTTGTCAACGATGTTATTTGTCACAAACAGAGAAGTCTTTAACTTTGTTTTATCTGGTGTCATCTTTTAATAATTTTGAAACGATAATAGGGAAATTGCATGTTATTTTCATTTCCCAATTTGATCATTTAAGTTCCTATAACACAGAAAAAATGTAAATAGGCTTGACAATAGTCAAACTATTTTTAAAAGTGAAATTTAAAACACTGACTAAACTTGAGCTAATTAAACGCCGCTATTTTGCATAATAAGTATATTGTAAAGGCAATTAAAAAAAAAATTGAGACAAATGAAAATTTTATGCACATTCCAGATTGCGCTAAATTGGTGTGTTACGAATATGAAATTTCAATACATTTTTTAATACAATACTCCGTAACAAAGGGCGTATTTTGTAAAGAAGAATTATAAATATCAGGAACAAGTATAACCTTTTTCTTATTTTTACGTGTGGAAAGCTCCTCGGGCCTTCTCTCCACCAGAGTTTGCAGCAGGGCGGTGTGTCGGAATCGAACCGACTAAAATCACACGGTGTGTCACTCTGCGTCTGAGATGGGAGGGATCTGGGAACTGCTGCTATTAACACGTCCGGACCCCTCCCAGACAGAAGTATAACCTAACTTAAGTTTAAAAATATTTCGTTAAGAAAATCATTTATTGGCGTATAAGTACAAAGAAAATCCTTCATTCAAAACATTACTTAATTCGGTTTCCAGGTTAAATACTAAATATCGGAATATATATGCAACATTAATGCTTGTAGCGTAGTGGAGTACCCATACCCTTAATCTCAGATGAGCAAGTTTTCGAATAGACCATGCGAATTAATTTTCCCAGGTTCATATTATTACATAACGCACTGACTGTCAGTCACTGGAATAGTCCCGAATTTAAACTGACAAACAATCTAGAACCGCTATTTCTGTATGGAAAGTTTGTGGGGATCACTGAACGCTACTTTAGATTTATTTTAGTCCGTAAACGCGACGACCATACGCGCAGTATACTTTGATAACTTACAAATAGAACACGTAGTTATTAATTTCATTATCTCTTTATAATATTTTGTTAAAAATGTCACTAAAAATTGAAACCGAAATTAAAATAGATTCGGATCCTTGCGTTCTCGCTTGGGAAAGCCAATTGTTCGTTGGTACTGAAGATGGAAGTATTAAGGTGAGTCTAAAAAGTATGTATTTATCCACAAAAATCTCATACTTTTTTAGTGTACTTACTTTTTCACCGAAAATAAATACCTTTCTAACTAGCTGACAGTTTGTATCTCTCAAACGGAATAAAGTTGGACCGTTTTGCAATATTTTTCATTGATGTTCGGTTCCTATTCGTCGCATCGTGCATAGCGTTCCTAAATAAGTTTAACTATCCAATACATAATGGTTTTTTCAATTCGAAAAATCGGCCCCTTGGCTGTCCAAAATTCGTACTCGGATTATCCTTGGCAGCCAAAATTCAAAATTAAAGATTATAGTTTCTATAGGTCTTGGTTACGCATTTGGTCGGAAAGACACGTCCGGCCACGCAAAGAAGAACCCTATTCTTCGTCGTAGTCAATTCAGAAGGCGGGGTTGGTATTTGTTAGTTACTATTTCCTTATTTTTGAACGAATTTGTCCAAGTAAGCGCATTTTACCAGTTAGACGTCTATAAGTCCTGAACTAGAAAATTTATCCAAACCAACATACCAACATGAAATTTTTTACAAAAAAATATTAGGCATTCGTGATTTTATTTTAGCACTTTGTCGACGTGGTAAATACACATGTCCGTTCAAAGTTTCATTTTTCTAGTACTAGCCGTGTGGGAGGTAAGCCAACGACGGACGGACAGACATGAAGAAACTATAAAGGTTCCGAGACGTGAACTACGGAACTCTAAAAAATAAGTGCTTAAAGTATCATTACTGACTCTACATCGACTAACTCTTAAAATGATTCTTGAGTTGCTGGCGTTTGTAAACAGCGGTTTATGTCACTTTCTATCACACTAACGATTTGCTCGTTGTTTATTAAGTCTTTATTAAAAAAAAAGGTTTTTATGATAGGAAGACTTACGAACACGTAGATATAATTTATTAAAATAAAATAAGCTTCACTTTTGGTAGTGTATATTTTACTATTTGTCTTCTTACTATGTTCTTTTTTAAAATTTCTAATTTTTCCAGTCCTTTGACGGTAAATTGTCTCCTAAAAAATCATGGCAAGCGCATGGGGTCCAAGTATTTGCCTTGGCTACGGGAAACAGCCACGTATACTCATCATCTAACGATGGAGGCATCAGGGTCTGGACTCTTTCCGGTCAGAAGTTCACTGAATTACCTTTTTCGGGGGCTGATATTGGCACTGTACGAGTTTTTGGCTCTCATGTATACAGTGGAGATGAAAGTGGTAATGTAAGTTTGTTTGATAAATAATTATTTGTTAAGTGACATTGTCTTGTTAAATTATTAGCTTGGTCCATAAAATAGTTGTAACTTTACATACCAAAAATTTCACTTTTAAGGGTAAAAATAAATTAATTAATAATTAGGAAAAGTTTTTACTATACACCGGCGTATTGGTAGTTCCATTGAGTCTGTTAAATATTTTTTTGTAGTTATTTTTTTAAAGTCCTGTTCTTCTTCTTTTGATGAGATGGCAACCAGCCGGACCACCTATTTCTGGCAGTTCTTTAAGTCTTCGTTGTGATTAAATTAATGATAAAAAATATAAAAAATGTGGATGACAAGAATGGCGACCGTCTTTCGTAAGAACAGAAAACGATCTCCTAAGGCCCTGTTTTGCCGGTTACAGATAAATTACGAATAATTTATCTGACCGATAGTTTGGCACAATTTAAAAGGCAGCTACTTCAAATTATCTGATAGTTAGGCTGTCCGATGCTTATGCTAAGCTATTCAGCCAGCACTAGGATAGCTTATCTGCATTGCCGAACGATTTAGCTTATAAGCACATGTGCTTATTTTACATTTATTATTCAAAATAATACATCACTTAATAGGTATACATTTTGTTTTCAGATAACCATTTACGAAAACAATAAGATAAAGGCTTTATACAATGTTTTGGAAGAAGTAAAAGATCTTTGGTATGATCCACCGTATTTGTTTACAACTCGGGATGCATACGTCACAGCCACTGAAATTAAACCAGGTAGGAAACTAGTAGTAGACTATTGCTCAACGCAGCATCCACCCATAGACATTACTGCCAGATTCCGGAAAAAATGTATTACCGTTACTGTTTTATAACATTTTTATCAGGCGCCAAACTTTATTCATTTGCTGCATCTTGAGGTGTAAACGCTGTTAGTCCAAAAATACGTAATTTGAGGGAGAACATTTTAAAATTTTTGAAGTTGGAAATATAGCGTTTATATCTAGTCCGGTGACTATGAACGCTACTATACTTGAACTGAATGCAGTCACATAGCGGCACGAAGAAAGAACATGATATTCCTAAATAATATCTCGCCATTTCGAGTTATCTCTACTTCCTGGATGACCGAGCTTTTCAATACTGGATATTTTAGACTTTGTGTCATAAAGAACAAATAAAAGTACGAAAACTGGAAAACGAGATTTTAACGCAACCTTTATTGGTATAAATCCGTCTGACCGGCGTGGCATATATATACCACGACGTTCAAACGGGTTGGTGTAAAGGTTTGGCCTACTATACTCTATACAGTAGGCCAAATCTTCACTTCTACGGAGAGGACTAGGTTCAGTAGTGGACAGTCTTGGAGTATTAACATTACAACTTATAATACGCAGATTCCAGCGTAAAATACGTTCGCTTCATAGATGTAGATTAAGTAAGACATTTGCATTACATTATCTATCAGATAGATATATATCTCAAAGTGCAATGTATTTGGATAAATATGTTTAGTAGATATTTATTCAATAATTAAAAGACGCAATTTTTTACAACACATTTCAGAGGATTCAAAAACACGTTTCATGACCCGCCACACTATGGAGGGACGTGCACCATTGAGAGGGACGGAAAATAGACTGGTCTTCGTGTCTAGAAGCGGATTAAATTTATGTCTGCATGACTCTTCTATTAATACAGTTTTTGAAAAGTTACACGAAGTTAAGGTAATACAACACATAAGACTTAATTTTTTAAAAAAGGGTTTATAATGTATATAAGATATGTAACATTTTAGTTACGCCTAAGCCTGTAAGTGTAGCTCTTTTTTGGCGCTCTTCTTATCGCAGCCTCAGATTTCACCTTCTTTGCGCCTAAGGCTTATGCTTCCTTGATGTCTAGCTTTAAGGTATGATGGCATTAATAGGTCACAAAGCCATAGAACGTGCAATGCAAATTCTTCTGCCTCTCCAAAGAATCTGCTTACTATGACTTTACCTTACTTTAGACACATATTTCATAAAATACTAGCTATTGCGCGTCGCTCCGCCCGCGTGTTTGTCGTCTATCGCGGCAAAGAGTAGCCTACGTCCTTCCTCCCCTTCCCTAAATCGGTGCAGCGGTCTGGCCGTGAAAGCAGGAGACAGAGAAACAGGTAGACTTACACATTTGTAATATATGTATGAATTTGCAGTGTCAGCCAAGGAAACTCGTTATTTTATACGTATGTGATGCCTGATTAACGGTCCCAGTCCTACTCCACCTTTATGAACAGAATAAAATTAAAATATGAACTGGTCTGATGCCTACATGGTAGATTCTCAACTCGACTTAACATCTAAGATACCTTATTAATAATACTATATTTTATATGCAGGTAAGCGACATGATAGTGACATCTTTAGCCGCGAACGGGAACAATGTCTGGACAGGCGGTTGGGATGGTATTGTTCGCAAGTTTAAAATAGCTGGCAGTAAATTAGAAGCAGCTGGAGAAATAAACCTGGGTGGTTGTATCAATTCACTAGCATCTGCAGATGATAGGGTATATGCAGCTGTAGCAGGTGGAAAAGTAGTCTGTGTCACTTAGAAATTTGGTATTTATGTCTCCTAATGTAATAAGCTATGATTTTGATAAAGCTATTATGAAAGACAGTTTATTCTCATGATCATGCCATTAACAAAAAACTGCTAGTAGACATAAAATAGGAATACTCTTTAAAAACGTAACCATGAAAGAAAAGAAAAAAATACTTTATTTTTTACAAAATATTTTCTTAATGTGGCAAACTAAAGCATAATATTGTGTAGTACATTTTTGTAAATTGTATGTTTAAGTTTTTTTTTCCTCCAAATAAATGCTTACACATACAATACACGGTAATTTAAATACCCAATATATTTAAAAGAACCACAAGTGAAGCCACAGATAGGGAACTGTGGAGGAAGATAGAGGAGGCCTATGAGGAGGAGGTGACTACGTAGAAAACTTAGATTTAAGGCTTAAGTTATAAAAATACTAAGTGAAACTGTGTGTACATGTGAGAACAAAAGCTTTTTTATTTATGTGTTAGCATAGTTGCCTGGGTATGGCTATTCCCAATCAAGTTGCTATATTCATATATTTTAGTATTTTGTATACTAAAATATTGAAAGTAAACTAAAATAAACATTATTAAGTACATTTAAGTAGAGATTAATAAATTTATGTAATATTTCATAATGCCATTTTTGCAGAGCATTTGAGTATCCCCATACTGTCTAACTTGACAGTAGATTTCTATTGTATTCCTTTTTAACTAGTTGTACTGACTAACCTCAAGGATGGCACCTATCTGCATCAATAATTTACTTACTATAATCTAAGATTTAAATATTTTTTATAACAATATTTATTATGCCTGAGAAGTAGACATGTAATAAAAATTAAAGTTTAATTTGTTTCTTATTTTAATCATAGCTTCCCAGATGGACTACAATTGTTTTTCATTTGTTGACATTATTTTCATAACCACGGATTAACAGAAAGGCGTTTGTTCTTAAAATATGTGCAGGTCATCTCCCACATACAAATAAAATAACATTATGTCAAAAAAGGAATATTATTTACAAATATTAAGTATGTACATAAGATTGTTACATGTGTATACACAAAAATAATATGGCTTGGAAATAAAGGCTTGCGCATATTATCAATTTCTAATTCCTCTTCTATCTACAGTGTTGAAAGGAAGTAAATACAAACAATAAAAGAAAATAAAAGTTTTTAGCTTTTACTAACCATGAAACATTTGCATCTATGGAAATTCCAAATTAAATAATAATTTCAACATCACATATAGTACTATCAGCAGGAAGCTTTACAGTTTTTGGGTCTACATAATTCGGATCGATTGGTGGAAGTCCCGCTTTTTCCCGACGCCGTAGTTCCAAGAATGCTTCGCGCTGAGCCCAATCTCTACTGAGTGTGTCAGGAGCATAGGCCCAAGCAAATCCACCGAATACTAAGCATAATGTTACAGAGAAGAAAAAGGATGCATGGTTATAATTAGTGTCGTCCTTTTGGCTATTATAGTCAAAGCCATAGCTGACCCAATTTTCTTCATTCTTATTACTTGGAGTAGCAGCAGCCCCGGCAGCTGCAGTAGTCGTAGCTGCACTATCACTGTTTTTTCTAGAAGTTGAAATGGTACGACTAACTTTATTGAAGTGATTCCACACACACCTTTGCATTACAGGTAAATGATTAAGCCTTATAATTGAGGCCATTGTTTTTGTCTGACAGGTTCCTTTTTGTTAAATTAAATACAATACGATGGTTATTTTTCCGCAAAAAGGTTAAAAATTGATTATGAAATCAGAACTAGAGTATCCTCTAACTTACTAACTTACAAATGTCACCGCACACTCGTCTAAAGTATTTGATAGTTTAGAGAAGTAAAAAACTATTTAGTTGTGTTTTTATTGACTTTTCATTTGAAATGATTCAATTCTGTTGATAAATAAATCTAAAGATAGAAATAATACTAAACAGTATCTTTGTTTACTCTTAGTTCTTAGGACTTACAGAATCTCGGAAGATTTAAGGCATTCGAAAAAATAACATAAATGAGACATAAAGTAAAAGATTACATAAATTGAACGTATTGGTTACAGGTTACTTTATGATTTTCTTTTGGTGGTTTTTAATTTTTTTTATCAGTGTATTGTATTTTACATTATGCAGCGGGAGAATTGAGATTATGTCATTATGCTGGCCACACTTTGAATAAGGTTTGGTTTGGTTAGATTTATCACTCAGTTGAGTTTTCGCTTTTTGTTCGGCTCAGCTGCGATTCTTACAAGAATATTGAGAATTTAAATCATATAAAAATAACAAACTTGGGATAGTTCTATCTTGCTACAAGAATGGTCGTCCGTCAGTATAATGAAGAATTGAAATACTTAGAAAAAATTAATCCATATTGCTGGAAAATCAAGAAAGGTTTTCAGCCTAACATGAACGTTGAAGGTGTATTTTACGTGAATAGTACACTTGAAAAGTTAATGCTAGATGAACTGAAAAACGCGTGCAGGCCTGGTATGACCGGTGGTTTCCTTCCCGGTGTTAAACAAATCGCAAATGTGGCAGCTTTACCTGGTATAGTCGGCCGGTCTGTTGGTTTGCCGGATGTCCATTCTGGATATGGATTTGCTATCGGTAAGCTGTTTTGGTTTACTTTACTTTGTTACATGTACTTTTACAACCAGAATTTGTAGTAAAAACACTAATAACATTTCTATAGTTTTAAAATGACATCTACAGTGTTCTCTCTCTCTATTACTATGTAGTACATGTATACTTATTTACTGATACATGGAGAAAAATATTAATAACATTATTAATATTTTTCTCGTTTTCTGCATAATATTTAATTGTTTAAAAAAAAATCATTATTGCACAATATCAATAAACATTGTAACATTTAAAAAAGTTCTGTGTTAAAGCTTACTCAATCTTAAACAATATTGAATCAACAGCCAACTTCTGGATTTGCACATAAGGCACTCCTTAGAACGGAGGTTACTTATTATGTTTAATATTATATTAATTAACCAGACTAGATGCATCCATGCATCCAATAATTATGCTTATCAAATTATTTGATAAGCATGATTATTGGATCTGTGTCTAGTCTGGTTAATTAATAGCATAAATATATGTTTCATATATATCATTATGCTTATCAGTCTGGTTATTATTATAAAGATACAAAAGTTCTTATAACTTGTGAATGACCCAGGCTGCTTCACATTTTTTTAGCTGTTAGCTAACTTAGCCAACATTACCTGTACACATAAATGACTATCCCTGAGTCTAAATGCAGAAACCAAAGTCTACCACCAATGTGAATTATAATTTTTTGTAAAAATACTAACTCATACAGCTTTGTCTGTATCTTTAGTGGTTTAAGAGGCTGCTACGGCGATCCCTACTTCGTCTGTTCTGTTCAAACTGTTCAACCCCCATGGGTAGTGTGATGCTAATTATCCTATCTTAAGCACACCAGTACAATACAAATTTAAAATTTAAATAATTTCATAGTTGTAGTTCATTGTGAGCAGCGACAAACAGATTATATATAATAGATCATTATAGGGATTCACCAAGTTTAGAGTGACATAACATATGTATGATAATTAAAATTTTAATACAAAAATTTATTTTTTTCTACTAAACTACAAAACTAGAATTAAAACTGTAGAAAGTTAGTTAAGTGTAAAAAATAACTTATTTTTTTAAATGAAACTAAACAGCCCAGTTGAGTTGAATAATGAGGTAAAATAAACAAATTGTTTTCATTACAGGAAATATGGCTGCTTTTGATATGTCTGACCCTAAATCTATTGTGTCCCCTGGTGGTGTAGGTTTTGACATCAATTGTGGAGTTCGTTTACTTAGAACAAACCTTCATGAAAAAGACATTAATCCAATTAAGGTAAAGTGTGATTATAATATGTTTAATCATTATTATAGAAAATGTAAAATAAAAACCTTTTGAAAATTAATAAAACTATTAAATCAATTTATTTGATTAAAATTAAATTGATTTGTATTGATACGAAATATCAAACTTTATCAAAAACTTATTGCATATGAAGGTATATGTATCAGATTTAAATTGTCATCTTATGATAAGATTGATTATTTAGATAAAATTTCATTAATTTCAGAAAAGCCAATAATAAGCTAATATTTTTTTATAACATAAGCCTTTTTTTGTGATTTTTTTTTTCGTTTTTCTTTAAGGAAAACAAATGTCTAATATTCTATAATATTTGCTTTTAGTAGAAATCATAAATGATCAATATAATTGGAACATATTATCATAATATTCGTTAATTTTCAGGAACAACTTACCCAAAGTTTATTTGATCACATACCAGTTGGTGTGGGATCAAAAGGTATTATACCCATGAATGCCAGGGATCTGGAGGAAGCATTGGAAATGGGTATAGATTGGTCCCTTCGTGAAGGTTATGTGTGGGCTGAGGACAAAGAGCATTGCGAAGAGTATGGACGTATGCTTAATGCAGATCCATCCAAAGTGAGTCTGCGTGCGAAGAAAAGGGGATTGCCACAATTAGGTACTTTGGGTGCTGGCAATCATTATGCTGAAATACAAGTAGTGGATGAAGTTTATGATAAGTATGCTGCTGGAAAAATGGGTATAGATAGAATTGGTCAAGTTTGTGTCATGATTCATTCTGGTAGCAGAGGGTTTGGTCATCAAGTGGCTACGGATGCACTTGTTCAAATGGAAAAAGCTATGAAACGGGACCAAATTGAGACAAATGATAGACAATTGGCTTGTGCAAGAATAAATTCAGTTGAAGGACAAGATTACCTTAAAGCTATGGCAGCTGCAGCTAATTTTGCTTGGGTCAACAGAAGTTCCATGACATTCTTGACCCGTCAAGCATTTGCTAAACAATTCAAAATGGCGCCCGATGACCTAGACATGCACCTTATATATGATGTATCTCATAACATTGCTAAAGTTGAAGAACATGTTGTAGATGGCAAAGTAAAAACCCTCCTGGTTCACCGAAAAGTAATTCACTTTATCTTATATTATACACTAATCTTAATATTATGTATGTGAATGTAAGTTTGTTTTGTTAAACTTGCAAACCCTAACTAAAGAAAAGCTGCCCTATATTATTTAAAAATTTATCAGGTTTCAAGTTTTCATCATCATCATTATCAACCAATCCCAGTCCACTGCATGATATTGACCTCTACAGTTGCACTCCACTAAAATTTTACCCAAACTTTCATACAAATCATTACTATCTTGAAATCTAATTGGTCGATGGTTGGGTTTTCATCAATG
This sequence comes from Hyphantria cunea, assembly GCA_003709505.1. Taxonomy (NCBI): domain Eukaryota; kingdom Metazoa; phylum Arthropoda; class Insecta; order Lepidoptera; family Erebidae; genus Hyphantria; species Hyphantria cunea. The sequence goes on from PKRV01000040.1 coordinate 3,726,457, forward strand.
CCTCACTATATTTTTTTTTTTTTTTTNTGCCAAAATGAATCTGCCCTGTCTGATGGAAAGCATGAGCAGAATCCAAGAGTGGTGGTCACCATCCTCAATGCGAAAAAGAACAATGCAGCATGGTGACCCACACTATGGCGGCCTGGGGGGAAAGGGGATGGTGAGGGGGATAGGGGGCGTTGGATTGGGGTATGGGCCTCCGGTATCCTCACTCACTCGATGAAACACAGCGTAAGCGCTGTTTCACACCGGTTTTCTGTGAGGCCGTGGTATCACTCCGGTCGAGCCGGCCCATTTATGCCGAAGCGTGGCTCTCCCACGGTATAAAATTTTCTTAATGCGAATGAACTATAGTATTTCAAAAACCGATCAAACAATTCAATTGATTGTAAGAAAACCAAGTGATGCTTGCTTTAATATTAACCTTGAAATTTAAGGGTTCCACAAGAGCTTTTCCACCAAACCATCCTTTGATACCAGTTGATTATCAGTTAACTGGACAGCCTGTATTAATAGGAGGCACCATGGGCACCTGCAGTTATGTGTTAACTGGAACTCATCAAGGCATGACTGAAACTTTTGGATCCACCTGTCACGGAGCTGTAAGTACTTCTCCTTTTAAATATACTATTGGTAGTCCAGCGGTCTAAATACGATCATAATTTTTTAAGCTTTCTGCTCTCCTCCATATAAACTTTAACTATGCCAAATTACATACTCCTTCGCTCGCATAATTTTCGTGAAGAGGTACAATCTTCTTTTCTGTATAAGTACTAGATGAGCCACTCGGTATAACTTCACCCGCAGGTAACGCCGCGGCCGAGTCAATTACTGATTTTCACGCTTTTTTTTACCGGATTGTGAATGTATAAATGTAACCATTCTCGAATCCTAAGGAAGACCCAAAAAATTTCATTAAAATCGGTTCAGCCGTTTAGGAGGATATGACAATACGTCATTTAACTAAACAGTGGGCTCTGATACTATATTTGTTATCTTTAGTGGTATGACTATACTGGATACCAAAAAGAATTACCGTCTTATATTTGTAGTAATATTAACGATTTGCTTTTTTATTACATTCTTGCAGGGTCGAGCTTTATCTCGAGCGAAATCAAGGCGAAATCTGGACTATAAAGATGTTCTCACCAAGTTAGAAGAGTTAGGAATTTCAATCCGCGTAGCGTCACCAAAGCTGGTCATGGAAGAGGCACCGGAGTCTTATAAAAATGTCACAGATGTCGTGAACACCTGCCATGCTGCTGGTATCAGCAAGAAGACATTCAAATTACGACCTATTGCAGTTATTAAAGGCTGAAATGGTCTATGGCATTTAAGTAATACTTATATGAATAGACTACTCATTCAAGTCCTACGCCTGCTGGGTATACAAGGGCGCAGAGGTCAGAGCTAGGAGCTCTATTAATTATTTTATCTATAAAGGCTTAATTTTTATTCTAATAGGATATATTGTCTATATGTAATTTAAAAATGTAAGTGAATTTTCATACTTATGTATTGTTAATAAAATAAAGGAAATCTCTGTAACATTTTTATTACTACTATGACAACAAATAACAATACAATTATAATAGATAATAAATTAATACTTTTACATTTGACTTTGAAGGTACATAGAGTTTATTGTTCTACACTTAAAGATTTTACCATCTGATTATAATGGTTTTAACTTATCTGCAATAATCACAAGCAGTACAGTGCCTAAGAAGAACAGTCCGGGAGGTATCGCTGCTACTGTGTGGTCTGTTTCTTCTGCAAAAACAACAATTTAGTAAAGGATGACGAAAATATTCAAATGACTAACAAATACTATTCAGACTCCGAATACGAGAAAAAAATATGAACCACAATATTTAGTGGCTACAGGGAAGTGTGTTTCAATTAAAAATGATCTAGCACCCTAGACTCTAGAGTAGTACAGAGATTTAATAATTTCCAAGCCACTATCATGTTCCTGGATTATTCTAAGGGAATGGTAACTGTCTGGAGACTACATCCATCTTTGTGACACATTTTACCTTAGAAGAGACTATTGTATTTGATGTAGTATATATATGAGTTTATTTATACCAATACTATTTTAAAAAACATTGTGAACACTTACCAGATTTAATTAAATCTTTTTCTTCACTAGTCACTGTTGTCCAACCCAAACATCTATTTAGAGCATTTTCCCATCGAACCCTTTTTATTTCGCGTTCTGTAATTATTAATATTATTTTGAATTAATGGTAATAGGAATATTGAAATGAGAAATTAATATTGAATGCAATCGTTACCTTCGGAAGATGTTGAAGGCAGGAATGTGTCGGCTGGTGGGCTCGGCGTGCTGATAGGCCACACTCGTAACGCTCTGCCAGCTACTATAGCTACCCCGAGAGCCGTGCTTTCCATCATCAATGGTCGAACCTAAGAAATTTGTCATAAAGAGTATATAGGTATTCTAATCAGTCAATCTCACTTTCATAGAATAACCTCTGCTTACTTTAAAACTAGATGGCGTTGTGTGTCAAATGTTCGAATCATACGACATACTTTTCAGAAGTGTGTTTACGGAGTACACAATTCCTTAGTAGAACGTATTAAAGACGTGCAAGTGTTTGGCAATTAACAAATAAATAAAAATTGATAAAAACTCATATTTTTTATCTACTAATGAAACAATTCGATTTACTGAGCAGAGAAAGCATTTGAACAGACGAAGTGGATCACTGAAATCAACTATGTATTTTAACCCTTTTTCGATTAGGAATATTTTTGCCTTAGTAATTATGACATATTTTTAAGACTTGCACAAGCGTTATGGTAAATACTTTAAATGTCACACAGTATTTTGATTGCAAGGTAGGCCTAGTGGTTTAAGCGGCCCTAGGGTGGTCGGCGCTGCCTCTACCCTTGGGCGACTTTTGCCTTTGCTATTCAAGCGACGTACGAGTGTGCCGTACGTCGCCTAAATAGAGATTTCAATAGCAGACAGTGCCCGCGTCAATGCGGACAGGCGCTCGGAGGCTTCCGTATGTCATAATAACAGTAGCTCCCGGGTCCCTCCCGTCTAAGGCGCTGAGTGGCACGCCGTGTGGTAATAGTCGGTCTGATTCCGTACACCACCCCGCCGCAACCCCATGGGGTGACGTTCCGTGACGGTTTCCAGAGGTAAAAATGATGGTTTAAGCGTTCGCAACGCCATTTCCTACAGTGCCAAGTGTTGTAATCCCACATGGAACAACATTTGTGAACACACACCCAGACTCAGAACAACATTTATGTGATCCACAAATGTTGTTCTGAGTCTGGGTGTCCCGCGACACAGGATGTATATACCGCGGGAGTTATCTTTTTAAAAAATAGAAAAAAAAGATAGTAGGTATTCATACCCCCATGACTCGTTACATGTAGAACTGTAACCATTCATTGACTTACCACAGGAATACCGAGAAGATCAGCTTGCATTTGCATAAGGAGAGAGTTCTGCGCCATACCGCCATCTGCTAGTAGTCGCTGCAGTGGCGCACAGTCAGATTCCATGGCCGTTGCTACGGTACAAGTTTGATGGCATACTGCTTCTAATGCTGCTTTTACTATATGCTCCCGACGCGTGTTACTACTTAGGCCGCACATTATCCTGTATAATACAGGACTTTTTAATTCATATCCTCTGGGAACTTTTTCCAAAAGAGTTGAGAAGCAACCCGAGACTTCGTTGGGGTCTGTTTTAAGTCTACTTAATTTTATTTTGTCACGTTGAGCGACTGCCATCGGACCTCTATAGCCCAAGTTTTCAGTAATATCGAAGTTCTGTGATAAGTCAAGGCTCCAACTACACGTAATGATTACCACAACGGCTTGACGTGCTCTCAGAGGCACGATTGGACTCAAAGGCAAAATATATTTGTGTGTTTTTAAATATCTGTAGACTTACAAAGTATTGAATCGACACACACAATTGTTTTGTCGAATCATAAGCAAAATGTATCCCATTCATTATGTCTGGTTCGATCAACAACCGCCCGTTTCCAAGTTTTCGTTTATTAAATTACTAGTAAGTTAATTCAATCAGTAAGAAGCAAAAAAATTGTAGTTTAATTACATCGAGAACTTCATTTAGAAAAACAGTAGTCGTACATAACAATAGTATGTTTCACTTACCCACGTGCGTCTTTCCTCCAGTGCGGTGAATATAATCCGTTAAATGCCGGTACGAAACATATATTTCCTTCATCGTCATCACTGACCTGTCCAGCCAGAGACTCCGTATCACGTATATCACTTATGAGTTCTAAACCATCTCGTAACCATTGGAGTGTATCACCTGTTATGACGTTAAATAATAATTAATTATCTATAGTAATTATTTGACTCGCCTGATGCTCTAGTGATTAGTGACTAACTGTAAAATCAGATGTCGTGAATTGGATTTCCACCCAGGACAAATAAATGTGTTATGAGCATGGCTATTTGTTCCGAGGTTGCGTGTAATTTAACTATGATATATGTATTTAGAAATAAATATGTTTACCAGTAGACCGCTGTGCCTAGTTTGGCATCAGACGGCCGTGAGATGTGTGAAGATATTATTATTTAAGTAATTAAAAATTATTGTTCCACCTGCTATGGCCACTGATCCTTCTAAAGCGTACACTGGTGGTGCATCCTGTCCTAATTTATAAGCAACTGTTGTTAGGAGCCCTTGTTGAGAATGTATAATTGAATCTCCTGAAAATTAATTTAACATAAATTTTCGGATTTATAAATTACGTCACACGTCAAGGGGTAAGAGGGAACCCAACGTCGTCGACGTCACATTTTAAAATCTAATTTATCCATACTAAAGAGCGATATTTTAATTGCTAACATCTCGTGTTTTGTACTGTTACTTCTTGAAAAATAAAAAAAATTATAAGTAATTTAAATGATAATGAAAATACAATCAATAGAAATAAAACTACTTTCAGTATTGCTGTTTAAATTAATAACTTCTGGATTAATTGTGCTAAGTCACATTAGAGAGCTATTAAGTTTCACAAACGTGACCAGGTCAATAAGATTCGGGGTGGGGTTCAAAAATTATAAACTCGTGTGACGTAATTTATGAATGGCACCTAATGTAATTTATAAAAAATGAAGATGGCAAAATGATAACCTGTATTATATAATAGGAAACATCCAGTGCCGAAAGTACATTTCACTTGACCAAATCGCATGCATCCTTGTCCCACGAGGGCTGCTTGCTGATCTCCCAAACACTGAAGTGTTGTAATATCAAATATATAGTGCAATGTATAATGATATAATAAGGGTCTAATTCTAACTATACAATATGTCAATCTGTATTCTCATCACCTTTTTGCGGGGAAAAGCATTACCACATATTTTATAGCAGGTACCTATCTGTTATTCGTATCTATGGACATACCTAAATTATTACTTAAATTTAGATCAAGTAAATAGTACTACTCGTGCGCGATAACGCCCGCAGTGTTCACACTGCGGGCGTCATAGGGTAGGTGCGCGGGTATGAGGGGAGGGGTGACGAATTCCACGCGGGTCTCAAGTTATCGCGCACGAGTAGTACAAGTATGAAACTAGATGGCGCTATGTGTCCGATGTCCGAAATATTTATTTACATTTTATTGAAACTATCTATAGTAATTTGTAATTATAATGTTTCATTAAAGGTTCAGATTGCATTTCAACAAATTCACTAGCTCGTTTGACAATTAGTATTCGTTACTTAGAACTGGTAATTTAATGTAACCAATACTTTTACTAAATCAGAATCGACAACAGGTACCTACTTTATTAATTATTATTATTAGTTATTAGTAGAAATTATCTACAAAATATAACTTATATGTCAATAAAGTTAAATTTCCAAATCACATTTTTTGCATATGAGTAAACTTTGGGCAACAAACAGTATTCCTACTTTAGCAAGCATAGTTATAGCTTGAATAACTAAAGAAACATAAAGTCAGAATTGGCAAAATATATAAATTTTAAAACTCAACAGGAATACTAAGGTGCAGTTAATAATTCATTAAAATATGTCCGGCGCTAAATATGTGAAGGATTGCCCGTTTGACACACTTCGGTCAACGAATTTAAATAGTTAATTGTTACATATACTCACATTCACACTTTATACGCATATAATTTAAGCAATCATTCTATAAATAGCGCCAGTTTAATAACATAGGTAAGAAATACAAACACAGGAAAAACATTAACCTCCTGCAAGCTTCGCCGTAGGTAGTCAGGTAAAAACAATAAAAACTGACCCCAGCAATCGGTACGCCAAGAAGTGATCCTGAAGAAATATACCCATATATTTCTGCAGAACTTTTAATCTTTGGTAATATTTCTACTGGTATGTCGAAAAAACGTAACAATCCCTTATCCCACTGCAGGCTTCTCAATGACATCAGCTGTGTTCGAGAGGCGTTTGTTACATCTGTAATATGCGTCCCGCCGTTCGAGCCACCTGTTAAGTTCTAAAAGAAAATAATGCCGTTACTTGTGAAGAAGAAGCTGTGAAGTCCTCATAATAGACAAAAAATTAAGTGATGTAGACTATTACAGTTCATTATAGTACTGGCACTAGAATTAAGGGGGGAGGGTGAGTTTGGTACTCTGTACTGGATCTCTATTTTACTGGTTAAAAAAACAAAGGATGAACATTTTAATCACCACTTTTCTATGAGGCAATGGTCACTCTGGTTAACCCTAGCCTTCGGCCGAATCAAAATCAATTGTATGCCGAGCCAATGTGACTGAAAAAAAAAAGATTCTAACACAGTATCTTCTTTTTTCAGTTTGACGGCTTTTTTCATTAAAATTAATCTATCATTTCATTTACAGGACTAAAAAGTTTGCACTGTATTCAAAATGCATAGCAACTTACCCATATTAACCAAGAGTCCACAGTGCCAGCCATGCATTCCCCATTTGTAACTGCATTGTTCACTTCGGAGACATTTTGTAGGAGCCATTTTAGTTTAACAGATGAAAAATATGTTGAGAGTGGAAGCCCACTTGTCTGTGTAACAGCATTAACACATTGTGCCCCTTTTACTTTAATCAGATCATCTACAATTTTTGAAGTTCTAACGTCTAACCAAACTGAAACATATAAATTAAAAACAAACGATTATCTTAGAATAAATAAACTTAAGTGATTATAATTCTAAAAAGAATGTTACAGAAAATTTATCGGATAATCAAATCTTATATTAAATTTCATAATTATTTGATGGGCCTTTTTCACTTTTTTATGTTCAATTGTCATAAGAGAAAAATCGAAAGTGTTTCTAATTTTTTGATGAGAAGTGTATTTATAAGAATTGCTTGTTTAAAGGTAAAAAGGTATTGCTTGTGTAAAAGTGTAAATTTGTGAATGTTCCGGTAAAGTTTAAATGCTGAAAAAATATATAAAAATACTAGGAATATACTTAGTCTGACTGTTACAATTAAAAAAAAATAAAATATTACTTTAATTTTTATAGGATTGTAGGAGGTACAATAAAACCGCCTCTGTTAGTGACAGAAAAAGATCTGGCCGTCTACGTAGTATTCGTACGGTAAAGGCGATCAAAGCAGTAAGGGAAAGAATTCGAAGAACCTATAGCAAAGATTTTATCTCAGGAGATGAAGATAACACCTAGAAACATGTCGCGCATCTTAAAAGAAGACTTAAAATGGACTTGCAGCCAATAAGGGACGAACTGGTCGTTTTTTAACTTATAATAAAAAAAAATAGGGTGTTATAATCAATACATCATCAATCAAAATATAGGCAGCAGTGATTCAAGATAACATTCTTAAGAAGATAGTTAACCCCTTAACAACACCATGTTCAATAATCAAGAATGGTCCTTTCGGCAAGACTCGGCACCGGGTCATAAAGCTTGTTTAGAAACGAATGTTCAGGATTTCATCAGAGTTGGAGATGGCCGTCATTTAATCCTGGTCTCAATCCACTAGATTATGATTTATAGTTACTTTAAGATAATAAGGCTTGCTCTAAATGCCATGATAATTTGGAGTCCCTAAAAAATCCATATGATTTGCAGTGAAGAATTTTCCCATAGAAAGACTGTGTGCTGCTATTGATAATTGGCCTCAACATTTAAAGGACTGTATTGCAACCAATGGAGACCATTTTGAATAAGCTTTATATATTTTTTTATTCGATCACATAGAATATGTCAATTTATGATATAAAATGATTGATTTTGGTGTCACTGCATTCATGTGTTGATTAGCTGACTTACCAATGGCACTATATAATGGCTGTCCAGTAACAGAGTTCCATACTATTGTAGTTTCCCTTTGATTTGTTATACCAATGCCAACCACATCCTCAGGATTAATATCAAGTTTCCTTAAATTATCTACTGTTACCTATAAAAAAAACATAAGTTATTACTTTATTGATAAATACATTAAAATAGTTTTAGTTTTTTATATATAATATACCTTTACAAAAAAAAACGTTTAAATTATTTTATCAGTCAATCTTGCTCAATCAATATATAAGTTTTGATTAGTTTGAAGCTTGATGATGTTGCGTGTGAAATGTCCGATATATTTATTTATTTAAAATCATTTAAGTATAAGCCAAAAGAGATTATGCAAGTAGTTTCTTAAGATCAGTCTCCAGGTGACGTAAAAGTATAGTATAATTGTGAGCACTGCAGTGTTAACATTGACCACAGGCAGTCAGTCTAAAAATGTTACTCCTTATATCGTCAGTCATCTGCTTGTGAAAGTGCCACGAAACTTGGTCTAGGTGTTTCAGAGATTACAGAACAGCCGGAAAGAGGAAGGAGGAGAGAAAGAGGTAAAAATTTTAGAAATTGCTTTTTTTATAACTACCATATATACTTTCATATGTATTTAGCGAAATTAGAGTGCTGTTAATTTAAAATTGTTAGTAGACACTTCAATTTTATTTATTTGTAAAGATATTGTAAAATGATTGATTCCTCTATGCCTAATGATTTAAACATATTTGGCTGATATGTTCAGACACTGAACTCAGAACTCTGAAAACATTAAGTTAGCCTTCAGAGTTGTCGAGGCCGGATGCCAGTTGCTTCACGGAAAAACAAACATACCTACAATTAAAATTGGTTGAATTAGTAGCCCACCCCAAAAAATCTTGAAATTAATAAAGGCTAGAAAGATGATTATAATTACTGGTTTGCCTAAATATATTATCAACTCTATTATTTTTTTACCTCAATACATTCCAAAACCGCATTTAGAATTTCTAATGCATCCTGTTCAATCCAACCTTCTTGAGGACTAAAACGTCTTAATGATATTTGATGGTACGTTAATACTTCCGATGTTTTTGCTGCAAAAATCTGTAAAAATTGTCATGATGAACCAAAGAAATTCTTGCAAACTGCAATCCTTCAACACAAATTCAATAGTAAAACAGGAATATATTTTTCTGTTTTGTTATTAAATTTACTCACCAAAAACTTTACAATAGAGGTTCCTTCATCAACTGCTCCTATAAGAGGGCCAAATCTCCCGAATTCTCTCATTATTTGATTGTATTTACATAATGAATAAGAGTAATAACCTAACAACAAAAAACTCGGCAACGACAAGATGATCAGCTGTTTGTTCAATCACATCTGGTCTGTCGGGTCCCCTGTAGGCTTGGGTAAAAAATATCGACAACAAACTATCGAAATATTTTTAGAAAATATTCGATGTATATATGTATTCGGTTTGGAATGTATAGACGACATTTACAATCTCTTAATTTCGATATTTATTACGAAGTATCAAATTCGATATTTTTTAAGAGTTCACATACGATGTATGTATTCAATCGTGGACTGCGCCAAACTCCGGTAACATCACCACCAAACCGATCATCGAGATTTTAATGTTACCGATTTGGTTATAATACTTTTCTCTCAGCAGCTACCATATAAGTGTCTCCACTTTACTTTTCATTTTACCGTGTCAAATACTGTAACGAAAATAAGCAATGATGTTCGCTTAGAACATAGTTATTACATAGAGGACAATGTTCTCCAGATTTAAAGCCAGTTCAAGCAGTACCAGGAGCTAGTGGGTCATCTATCTGGTGTAGACATAAAATATTAATAAACCTTATAACAAATACAACAGAGTTTCCAAGCTCTGGCTGATTCTAAAGATCCTAAACATAAAAGCAACACTAATAAAAGTGGCAGGTGTGTTTATTATTTTCTATCTTGAATATTTTGATACTGATATTTAGGCTACCACGCCTTGTGGTAAAAAATCGATTTATATAAATATCTTTTTTTTCTTGTTACAAATATTGATTAATTTTAAAAATTTCAGTACAATAATTTTTTTTTTACCATTTGCCCATCCCTAATCTCCTAAAGGGATAAGCGATATTCATCGAGAGGGAATGAACATCGATGTTTAGCAGAAAAACATCAATGATTTGACTTTGTTAACATAAACACATCGACGATAAGAGAATAATTTTGTTGTAATAACAAAATATCATATTCTTGAGTGACTTTTGGCCTAAATGGGTCGGGATGGCGAAGAACATCGAAGGGAGATTATATGCGAGATTCTCTAAGGATCGGTTCTAAGACCCCATCTGTGAAACCGCGCTTATGATGTGGTCCGGAGGACCAGTTTGCCCCTAGTAGTGAGCGTCGTCTAGACACTAGATTCTTGAGGAAGGCTATTGGCTACTTTTTACCGCTAAAATAAATAAATAAATAAAAATATTTCAGACATCTAACACACAACGCCATCTAGTCGCAAACTAAGCATAGCTTGTATTATGAGTACTAGACAACTGATATAAATACATATATACTTTTTTTTGTAAATACCTACATATCATGAATTAAAAACACCCAAACTCCGAAACAAATATTTGCAGATCATACAAACATTTGCTTCGACCCGAGAATCGAACCCGAAACCTTAAGAACAGCAGTCGCATACGCTACCGCTACGCCACCGAGGCAGTCAGAAGCAACATACTTGCGGGTGGAGACTCGGGCAAAAGTAGGTGTGATTAAATGGTGTGTAGTAGCAGCTATGATAAAATAGTGATGAATATTCAGATTATGTACACCTCTGATTTTTATCGTTACTAGTGCTTACTGGCTATCATACTGAGAAACAGCTCTAAATATTCTTAAAGGATCATCATTATCATCATCATCATCATCATCAGCCTATCGCAGTCCACTGCGGGGCATAGGCCACTGCAATTTCACGCCACTTAGTTCAATCTATGGATCATTAAACAACAACAAACAGTAACTCAATAATAACCGGTGAATAAGGTTTATCTAACTTTTTAAAGTCCACTTTTTAAACTAAAACAATAAAACATGTCATAGTTATAAAAATAATTGTTAAGTACGTAAATTCGTAATACGCTGTTATATTCAAAATTTTTATTCCAAACAAAATGGTGACCATCGAACTAAGCAAGCGATTCAAGCAAGTGCTGGGAAACCAGTGCAACTTTTTGTTTGTTTCTCTGAGTGAGTGAGCGCTGAAACGCTAAAGTAGTAAATGTGCGCTTGTGACTGCAACAGGTAATCTGTGTAGATCTGTGAGATGTGTTCTTATGACTATAAAACATTGTTTATGAACAACGATGTATCGCCGATGTTTTGGTTTCAACATCAATGTTACACATCGATGTACATGAACGTTATATCGATTTTTGAAAAACATCGATGTTTAGCTGCATCCCTGATTACATGCTTAGTACATCGATCGACTGATTTGATTGGTTATTTGCGTGACGTTGACGCATGTTGATGTGAGTGAGAGACTTCAATTCTCTTCTCATTTCTTCTGTTTCACTCAGTTCTTCTCAGTGAAGTATTGTGCTTACTATAGTAATTTTGGAATATTTTTTAAAATGAATGAAATAACATGCACAATTAAAAAAACTGGAGTAACGCTTAAATCGTTTTCACAACCAACGAATTTAGACGATTTAGATGAAGCATTGGATTTATTTGATGTGAAATTTAAAATCATATTGAATAAACTGATAAAAAACGTACCTATTTTAGGTAAATTGAAGTTTAAAGTTCTTATGTTTTTGTTAGATTATATATTTATCCTATATGCTAAAGTCCTTCTTCGTTTATGATTATTTCGATAATAATTATTTAAGATATCTGTTTATTTTAGACCAAGTTACAAATAAATCTTGAAGTTGATTAAAGCTAATTCTCCCAATTAAAAACTCAAAACGAATAAATTCGTGTTCCTGTTATATTTCTCAGTTTATTAACTTTAGGTAGGCGTGCCTACTGGCAACTGTAAAATAAAGATGATAAATTCTAATTTTAAAATTATACCTTGGATGGTTACTCTTTCTTTGAATTATTTGTGTGACCAACTTTTAAACACCATACGTACTAATTGGAATTTAAATACTCACTTCTCTGCTACACAAAAATTTTGACTGAATAAACATTTTTGTCTGTTTATGTTATAGCAGCTGACTGTGCAGGTGATGAAAGTGATGATAGTACTGCTGAAGGTTTTCAGGAAAAAAAACTCTATAAGGAGCAGAAAAATAATTAAAATACATACTGATAAGCAGTTTAACTGTCAGTGTTGCATTCCATTTTGAAGTAATTATGAACATGAGTAAAATAAATGTAAATAAGCTTTTAGCACTCCTCATGCAAGCATTCTGGAATACACCATAATAATTTGTCCATGGGTGGATACTGGATAACAAAAGCAATACTAAATAATTTATCAATTTTATGATTCATGTGCTTCATATGGTAGATGATCTGGGCAGGATTGTTCAACATACTAAAGGGTACATAATACTGTAGTTGCAGAGTCAACTATAAAAAATCAATGAGAGTTAACAGCTTGTTATGATTAACTTACATTTGGATCTCAATGTATTTGCTATGTGTGTTTTTTTAATATGACTACCTCAATGCTGCAATGGTAGCATATATGACAGCTGTGCTAAAGGTCTTGGGTTTGATTCCTGTGTTGTACCAAATGTTTGTATTATCTACAAACATTTGTTTCAAAGTTTGAGTGTTTTGTATGTATAATTTGTATTTTGTATATATAAAATATTGGGGATATATAGAATATGGACCATATATTGGGGAAATGTATATTTGTAATTTAAAATTAACAATTTTTTACTAAATGCATGTGAAAGTAAATACAGTATCTTCAACAAAATCTATTTTTGAATTTTTTTTGGCTGTCTTTTATTTGTATGATATAAGGAGTATTTAGTAAAATATAAAGATATTTTGTATAACAACTTTATGTTGAAATTCATGGAATTATTTGAGTGAATGAATTCAAATGTGTTTGTTATTATGAAGACACATTTCAGGTCTTTATATTTTAAATTACTTATTAGTATATCAATGTGAGCACATTATTAAATGTAATAATTATCATAAACCTTCTTTATAACGTCCAGCTATGGACTGTTAAAGGCTGGTGATATGAAATGTACAATGTGACACATCAAACAACTTTGCTGTTCGGTTTTTCATCTTATTTTTTTTTATGGAATAGGGGGCAAACCAGCAGACATATCGCCTGATGGTAAGCGATTATCGCCGCCCATGGACACCCGTAACACCAGAGGCATCACAAGCGCGTTTCCGGCCTTAGGGGAAGGGGAGGGGGATGAAGGGAAGGGGAGGGGGATGAAGGGAAGGGGAGGGGGATAAGGGGAAGGGTTGGATTATGGGCAAGGGCAGCGCAGGCGCTGTTTCACACCGGTTTTCTGTGAGGCCGTGGCATCACTCCGGTCGAGCCGGCCCATGCATGCCGAAGCGTGGCTCCCCACGGACTAACAATTTATTTTTGATTAATTTATTTAAATTGCAATCTCCAAAATAAACTGATCTGAAATTCAATTGCGTAGATGTATTTCAAATTAAACTTTTAGTGATTATAGTTTATTAAAATAATTTTGTTGTGATAAAATGTCGATTGAACAAGTAGTGTTGGTGAATTTCGAGATACTATAATTTCCACATTTTCAGGGAGGATTTTTACACCAACACCTTTATTTATATGTATCCACAGTTGTAAATAAATTATGTAAATCAGCTTTGATAATGCCAAAGGGCCATGTATTTGTCCATTATATCTATTAATTTGTGAAACTGTGGTATAAAAATACAGGTGAGTTGAATTTCCAGAATGTGTAATGTGAGGATGATAGCTACCACTCCTGGATTTTGCTCATGCTTTCCATAAGGGTGAGTGGAGTTTTGGGAACAAATTGAAAATGGTACAGTAAGGTACTTGTACTAATTATACAAAAATAAGATCATTGATCTCATAGCCTCTTTTTGCTAACAAAACTAGAATAAATTTTATTAGACACTAACTACCTCACGCAGTCCCATCTGCATCTTCTATTGCCCGTAGCACCTTGGAAACAAATTTGTTAATCAAGAAAAGGTTATAGTGAGCCAACTTGAAAAAATTGATATATGCTGTCGTGGACTTTTATTTAAAACTTTTTGTGGGGAACAATTCTTTCATACATTATTATCGTGAATCTTTAATTATTTACGCAGCGCATGCAATGGAAGTTCTCTAAAGAAATAATTGTACCCCGTTTAAGAACATTTTTTATTTATGTTCCTTTCCTTTTGGTCTTAGCGTGATGATGTATGTCTTCCTTGATAAATGCGCTATCTAACTTTGAATTATATTGTCTAGACCAGTAGTTCTTGAGATTAGCGAGTTCAAACAAACAGACTCTTTAACTTTATATTATGTATTAGTATAGACTTTCGTTTGTGAACATGGAAATAACTAAGTAACTGCATTATTTTATAATGTAAGTACAAAATGCCTCTAGAATTAACCTGTTGGACTAGCAGTTACCAATCTTGTTTCAACTTATTTTGAAAAATGTACCTACCCATTTTACAGAAATATTTTTTCTAGTTGTTAGGTAAGAAAGACCAAAATAATAGTCATCAAAATATGTAATCTATCATTCCGCGACTTTAATGACTGTATACAAATGTATATTAACAGTTATACCTACTACGAAAAATAAACCCGTTTCCCAGACTTATTTTTTGTTATCTGTCATACGCTATTATGATTTTGTCTTTTGCATAGGTGTATTCCTGACCGACTTCGAATGTCGCCACTCGTCAATATGCTGCTGTCTTTCATGCGAGTATTTCAAAGTTTCCAATCCAATTTGAAAGTTTCTGAGGATTCTGGCAGATAACAGCTGGCTCTATATGCTATATGATATGTTGCTGGAGAGATCGTTTTTTGTTTTTGCGAAAGACGGTCCCCATTTCATGTCATCCACATTTTTTATCATTAATTCCATCACGACGAAGACTTGAAGACTCGAAGACTTAGAATTGAAGACTTGAAATACTTGACATTGGCAGAAATAGCTGATCCGGCTGATTGCCATTCATCAAAAGAAGAAGAAGATATGTTGCTGCTCTTTATATCGATGTATTCTACATTCGCGTTTGAAATCATCACAATTTATTATCTAATCATTGAAAAGAGGCTCTTTGCAGTGATGCTACCATGCGTAGTTAGCTCCCTTAGTCGTTTAATTCTTATGACACCCATGGAATGAATAGGGGAGGTGACACGTATTCTTATTCCTTCAGCGCACGTAGTTATTATTACAAATAAAAAAGTAAGGTTATATTTATATTTTTATTATTATATCTTAGTTCGCTAGGGTGACAAGCTGGATACTTGTTTATTTACAAATTAATATTTATGTACATCACATCATACTTTAACTACATTGTACTAATTTGCATAAACCATTGATATTTTAGGAAATTTGTTTCGTTAATAAATTTATCAATAATATTCAGTATTTAGGTACGTACACGAGGAGACACTTTTTTTGATTTTTTGCTGTCCGTTTATTGACAAGTAATCAATACGAGTTAGAAAAATGAAGTGTAGATATCAACAAATAATCATAAATAAATAATTATGTACATCGGAGTAGAATTCAAACATTTGATTCTCTAAAACAAGGAGTTTGTAGGTAGTTAAGTTAATAAGTCAGAATGTTAATATTATAAATGCAAATGTACCTGCCCAACGTCTGTGCAATTTATACTTAATAATTTTTAGACTTTGCTTGAGATTGATTGTGTACTTATGGGCACAGCTTGAATTTAATCTTTGTCTAAATATAAATAAAGGTATAATATATTTTATTTCTTATATTTCGTGCTTATTAAGAATAAAAAGACAATTATACTTAATCATCTAAAATACAATATCTAATGGAATGACTTTGATCACAAATGTTTTAGGAAACATCTATCTAAATCCTATCATTTATTCTAAGTATTTTTAACCAAATTTCTTGAAACTGATAATCAATTTATTTTAAAATCATAAATGGCTAATAAATATCAGTATAAGATAATATTATGTAACTAATATTTTTTGAAACTAACAAATATACAGGTAGTATCAAAAAAAATTCTATGTATGTTTTAATTCAGGCAAAAAAAATTGATTATCATTTTCTTTTTTTTAATAATAATACTAACTAAAAACGTAATACTGGTATTGTTGATTTCTAAAATCTAAAAATATACACCCCATTAATATTTACGTCGTAATTTACGGTTTGTATTTAAGCCCTAATTTTGATTTTGTCTTTTAAAAAAAATAAGATTACGATTCGAATAATTAAAAAACATGAAGGAAAATAAAAATCACAAAGTAGGACGTCATGCGGACTGCCGACAGAAGTGTAAACTCATAACTATAAACATACAGTTGTTTAAGCTCACCTCAAATGAACCTCTTTGCTCTTTTAATAAAATGCGCATTAAAAAGAAGTAAAAAAATATGGCTCTTAGAAGGCGTTTGATGCCCATGACGCGAGTTTCATAATTTTAGTTCACCCAAAAAGTGCTCAACCTAAAGTGCTGAACCTAAAGAAGTTTTCACTTCAAAATTGCCGTGGTATTTAAAAGAAAGAAGGAGATAGGCGGTGCGCATTCTTTTCTTATCTTCTCATGTTCAACATGAAAACTGAATTTTAAAAATAAACATTTTTCAGAATCGTTCCTAACGCAAATAAAAAGTTGTAAGGGATTCGTTTAAAAATTGCTTTCAGTAAGGCGACCCTTAATTAAAAAAAAATAGGCTGAAGAATGCGCAATCGAAGAAATGGCTAAAATATTGACCTATTTCCATTAAAACTGATGAAAACCGTAATTGCAACTTGATATTGTAATCTAGTTCAACTGTTAGCAGAAGGATTGTATAAAGACTTACTCCGTTATTTTTATCTGCTCATAGAGCAATAATTGCCAAATTTCAATCTGACATTGTAGGTAAAAAAGTACTAATGCATTCTGTGTAAATTGACACAATTATAACGAGTTAAAAGTAGTTATTCTTATACATAAATGGTAGAAAGTGTAGCTTTTAGAAATTTAAGAGTTAAAAGTAGATAGCGCAGATGATAAAATATTTAATGAACCGCTACGCGTTCAGGTATTAAAGAATATTGCTGACAGATAGATAAACATCGACGATGATAGGTGGGACCACTTTGTATAGCAGTCTTTTTGTCTGCTATGAATCGCTAAAAGGTAGTGAAGGTTCTTTTAAATTCTCTGAATTGCGCCCTCACATAGGCAATGACGAGCCACGGTGTAAAGAACACGGTTGAGTATTTGTAAGCTGTATCTGAGTTATCTTATAAATTCATGCTACAGTGTCTGCACAGATGTTTCAAAGTAGCTACTAATACCTAAAACATTTACACAAATGAAGTGGTGATCCACTTGACTGACGATGTGTATTGTAAATGTTTAAATATTCGAATATGTATGTCATGCGTTACTTCATTATAGTTTTAGGTCGAGTGTTGTGTCTGCGTCATTGTAAATTAATGATAAACATGATGAAACGTCTTCAATTATTATCTTAATGTCTTGTTTATACTTGATATCAAAGTAAATCTCACTGTAGAAAGTAAGTAGGCATGTTCTTATTCTATGAAATTCCTGAGGTGTTTTCAGACTAGTTGATTGCGGGTTTGAATTCTGTTGGATCCGAATCAGAACAGCAAATGTCGCAATCGTTTACGCCACAATCACATAAAGAAGCTGGTCGTATGGAATTCCGGAATTTCTGAAAAATAAAAGAAATTTTATTATTATAGTCCATGTCACTTTGTAAGCCATTTTAAACAGGATGTGTGATATATTTTATGGTGAAACTTATGTGTGTAAAAAAATACACGCATATTAGATACTTTACTTCCGGAAAAGCTACTTAATTAAAACAAATTCTGATTTTCGATAAAATTGATGCATTTTGTCGGTGATCCACTACAATTTTGTTGTAAGTAGGGACATCTGCAATAACAACTAAGAACATCATAAATAATATTTAAAATAACATACCTGTCCCAAAGTTTCCCCGGGCGACTTAATAATAACAGCAATAGCATACACTGGTATACATAGTAACGACAAAGAAGCTATAATCCAGCCTAGCGCCTGCGCCCACGCTGGATATTGGTATTGCCGGTAACTTGGCGGTGTATAATCTACCAGACTTGCTACCCACAATGCTAGAAGTAGCGCTGGTGATGCTACCAGCCAACATATTCTGAAGTATAGCGAGGGTCTCCGACCTAGAATGTGAATTATATAAAAATATTTAACTTTGTCTACGTCAATGACTCGATATTTTTTTTAACTATTATTAGTACATTTATTAATACAGTTTATAGATATTAAACCATTGAATGGCCTGTCAGTTTAACCCGATTTCACTGATCCAGTACCCAGTCCTTGTCTAGGCCATCTATCTACGCACATTACATTATATTATTTAACTAAACAAAAACTCGCTCATAGCCCAGTTACACTCGGTGATTAGAAACAATCATCGAGGGTAAGCAACGATGGCGCGGTCAGTACCTGGATGGGTGACCGCTGGTGGCATGTTACCATGAGCGTCTCCGTGATTCGGAGGTCACGTTAAGCAGTCGGTCCCGGTTGTTATCATACGATAACAGTCGTGAAGCTTAGTTGGAGGCCTTCGGGCGGCTTAAAAACATCCAACGGCAAGATTTACTTAGCCACAACGTATTCTTGCCAGTCCCCAACCCGCACTTGGCCAGCGTGGGGACGTATGGCCTTAATCCTCTCCTGAGAGGAGACCCGAGCCCAGCAGTGGGACATTATGGGTTTTTGTTGTTGTTTTTTTTTAAACAAAAACTCTTTTTAGAGGGCCAGTATGTATTTTTATCCATTGTGGTTGTGGTACAAAAGTCTATAAAATAATAAACATCTAATTAAAAACAGTTGGAATTCGTCCGTCAGGCGATCTCTAGTAAGTAAATTTGCTTGTTGTTGTGAATTGCGGAAGTAATAATACATTATTAGGTATAGTTTAAGTTATAAAGGTTTCTTAGTAATTGCTGTTAAACTTATTCGTTATCATATCGTATCTTAGTACCTATATGCAATAAGAATAACCAGGGTTATAAATTTTTATTTTATCAAAGTAGTTAAGTATGACTCACATAAATTTACAAATTAAAAATACAATTTTCATTAAGAGTGACAATGACAACAATATTAGAAAGATACAGATAACTGATAAGTATTCTCAATTCGTCAATCTTGGCAGAAGTAATGAATCTTGAAAAAAGTTATATTTTCGGGTTTTTCTTGTCGTAGGCGAACCCCTTTCAACAACTTATGTCAGTTGATATTTATGAATAATCTGTAATATTCTGACATTCGATCAAAGTTTCTCTTAGTTGCTGTTACACGATAGTAAAATTGTTGATAATAATTTCTGTAACAATAGTTGCCGTTTACCGCAGCATATAAAAACACTTTTTTTACGAATCCGACTAATAATAATTCCCGAGATTATCGTTTATCTTTCACGGAAAACTAATCACGATATAAAAATTCTCAAGTTGAATGCTACTCATCGAATGGGATTTAAAGATTTAGTATATCTGATAACTCTTCAGTCATGCGGATATCATCCGATAAATTTACAGTGATGTTGAATAACGTTTTTAACATTTATATTTTCTTTCAATATTCTGTGGAATGTTCGAGTTGAACAGAAAGTAAATCCTATTTGACGTAACTCTATGCTGCCGTTTGATCCTAAACAAGGCACTGCCTGTGCTGTGGCCACTAGACTAGAAACGAGACTAGAAAATCACCAAGTCATTTAAAACAAATCAGCAAACTGTTTAAGTACGTAGTTTTTGTTGTACAGCGGGATTTATTCGCGATAGATTTAAAGGTTACGTTATACGTTCTATAACCCGACGTTTCGAACGGATTTTATACTGCTGTGCATAGACAGTCTACCCCTGACCACGAGCGGTATAAACCGCTCTACCCAAGACTACGAAACCCGTTCGAAAATTGAAACGAAAACAAAAAACTACGTATTGAAGTCGAGAAAGTCTACAAAAAGTTATTGATTACGTATGTGCTTTACTGTTACTTATCTAATTATATAAACATAACCGGAAGTATTTATAATATTTATTTGTAATTGAGTTTCGGAAAACCTACAGAGGTTGACATTTCCATCACGCACAAGTTAAATGAAAGGAAGAAACAAACAAGATTTCTATTTGAAAAAGGTCTGGCATTGGAGTACTCTCTACATACTTTACGTCTAGGTATTTATAGCAATTTCACTCTACTTTTAGGTCAATACGGAAGTGTTATTATGTTTTGCACAATTTTTTACTCGCTGTACCTTTAGAAACCACTTGAATTAATTAAGAATGGGAATTATACAAACCTGTCATTTGCTTAATGTTTTTAGATAATCTTCCTACGCCATAGAACCATGCGATACCGATGACTTCAAAGAAGGCCAGGTATGTGATACTTAATGAGGCGGCGTAGTAGTCCATTAGTTGAAAGTAGTATATCCCGCTATGAATTATGTGTGGTAGACCGAAAGCTAATGAAACCCCACACACACACAACACTAAAAGTTCATGGTACACAAGTCTTTTGCGTATCATGTCCGGGAATCCATCCTGTATTGATGTCACCACTACTTCAACGATTGCGAACTAAAAAACAATAGGTTTGTTTATTGGTGGTTATATTTCATATGTTTGAGATGTTGTCTATAAAATACTTTGGTTCTTTACCTGGCTATTCAATCCAAGACAGAGAAACATGAAGAAAAATAATACAGCCCACAGTTGGGATGCCGGCATTTTAGCTATAGCTTGCGGATATACGACAAATATTAAGCCAGGACCTGAAATTTTAAAAAGTAATCTTAAAAAAATGATAAGCAAGGAGGAGGGGTATGTAGACCTACCAGTATTATTTAGACCCAAAAAAATTATATTACCAATTCTCATAATGCCGATTTTTATACTATTATGCATAAAAAATATCAAATGAAATTTGCTTATAAAAGGCATATCACTTTTTGATTGAAAATAAAACTGCAATAACGTGTAAAGTGATACTTACTATCGGCAATGACATCCTTGACAGAAGTGTTTTGCTCGAAAGCAATATTTCCAATAGTAGCAAACGTGAAGATTCCCACTATCAGACTTGTCACTGCATTAATTAACGAAACCGCTAAAGTGTCGTGTAGAAAATTATTATCGAATCGATTATAAGAGGCGAACATAATCATCGAGCCGAAAGCAATTCCGATCGAATTAAATATTTGTGATGCAGCGTTAACCCATGGTCTTGATTGCTTTAACAGTTCCCAATCAGGCTTGAAGAAGTATCGTAGGCCCATATCTGCTCCATCAAGAGTCAATGATCGTCCCAAGAATACAATGATGAGTAGAAAAGGTAGTGTTGTTGTGATATAGCGGACTTTGGCAGAAGATTTGATACTTTTCCATATGGCGAAGTAGACTAGCACCCAAGCGCACACCAAACAAGCTGCTAATTCCCACCGCATTCCATTTGGATATTCAATTCCATCACTAATGCTCAGTACTTTTTTTCTGAAAATATAGAAACCAATTAAGAGTGTAAAGATGTATAAAAGCTGGACATATTTAGTGGTTGTTCATAAATTAGGCAGATTATCTCTTATAAAGTTTAAAGAAGTTGTAGGGTCAACACAAAAGTATCGATAATCAAATCAAAATATGATTAATGACAATATATTTTAAGGTACGATGATTATATCTGTGCACATTCCATTAAAAAAAATATTAAAAGTAAGTATCGCAGTTTTCAATTAGTCATAAAATCAGAAAACCCATTCGTTGAATAACTGTTTTCGGTCTATTTGGTTACTCATTTTATCTTGATAGATTTATAATACCTGGATTATTTACTTATTATAATATCATCAATGTTTAAATACTAGTGTTAACGAAATACTTTGTTGTTCAAGTAATATTAATTTATACGCGTAATTTTGTGACCAATGATAAATAGTTAAATCATTACCATTCTACCTATTTGGTGGAAATGGTTGCGTTAATCTGAGTGGAATGTCTACCAACACATTCCCCTTATATTTACCGCAACGTACCGAAAATATAAGCAGCCTAGTTATATTTCACTTAGTTTTTCTTCAGTTTTATTAGATTCAAATTTAAGATCTAAATTAACTTTTGTTTTTTACTTCATTACTTATTTATTGTACATAAAAAGTATATTACGTTAATGATACAGTTCAAAGATTTAAGGATGTAATAGGAAGCAGGTATAAATCTAATGAATAAAAATTAACGTCGGATTTACAAAAATATATATGACGGATTAAAAATATGTAGTGACAATATTCATCCAGTTGATATCGCGTGTTGTAAAAACCAGCTATGTACGACAATAACATTGGAAAGAGAAAATAAATTTAAATGAAATTGTTCCGTCTGGACTTCGTAATATAAAAGGCCAAAACGTCCTAAGTAATGACATTTAACTAAAAAACGGTTGTTAATGATGAATCATTAAATTTCGATTTTATTTTATTATTTACTTCCTTTGATAAAATCCAGTATCTAGTGGAGACGAGATTTCTATGAATGTGTTCAAATACCTCTTTTTCAATTAAGGCGCCTTGTTATCATAGGTGGGTGGGTACGTAGGAATGCCTAAAACGAAATTCTTGCTAATTCAATATGACTAAGCGACACAAACGTTAGAAACTACTTTAACTTTAACTAACTTTAAAACATATCGTTATTTGTAAATTTATATTATTATAGGAACTTACACCTCGCTTCTGTGCTATAGTCATGCTATACGGCTTTATTCACAGATTATTATTTGATATACTTATTGACCTTTTCTAATGTATATAAAAGTACTTTATGTGAAACCTATGAAGCTTATTTTGTAACGTATTCAGATATAAAGCTGTAAAACGTGTGACACATAACAAAATACGGGACTTTTGTTTAGATTGATTAAGTAACCGCCCCGTATTATAAAACTATCTTGCGGTTAATTTCCAGTTTCTCTAATACCGCAAACTCGATGAAGTATATTCGATCTTTTGAGATTGACACAGATTTTAAACGTTTGAATGATAAAAATAAGTGTATATCTGTCTGTATACACATTACTAAGCATACATTCATACATGCTTAGCAATAATGAGTATTTATGCGACAAGAAAAATACTTGCAATGTAAATATAAGTTTTTATACTAGGTCACAAGAACACTTAGTGATATTTATCTGCTGTAGTATTCCACGAGTATATTAAATGGCATTGATACTATCCATTTACAAGTAAATTTCTTAGGTCTACAAATCACAGTATTAATGTCATTTAAATAAATCTAATAAGCTTATGATTTTGAGTATAACTTATTGCAAGAGGTATTAAGATATAAATTTTATTAAGGGTTGACTAGACACTTTAATGTATGTAGGCTTGTTATATCTCTTAGTTGGAAAGATTATGACAGGACTTTTTGTTGCAATTAACGCGAACTTTTACTACTAGTTCACGCTAATAGTATAGAATAGAATAGAATCTACCTATAATCTTTAAAAATGAGGTTTTGATCTACTTTATTATAGGAACGGGATTTGTATTACTGTTATTTTGTGTAGTCTGCTCCTTTAGGCGGCTTGTACGTCACCCACTTATTGGATAGAGGTGATGACACTCGTATTCGTGATCCGTGACAGATTACAGACACTATAGCTGCTGCCTATTTATATTTTATATAGAAAATCATAGCTTACTCAAAGAATTGTTCGGTGGGTGTTTGCGAGCCGTTCGGCTTGGTGTGGTTGTGAGATGGGACCCAACACTGCGCCGTATTCCAGCGATTGGAGCAGCTGGCCCACGGAACTTCAGTTTTAAACGACGTGAAGAAGTAATATATCGCCCATGCGATTATCACCGCGTAATAAGTGGACATTAAAAATGAGATCAC
Source organism: Hyphantria cunea (assembly GCA_003709505.1). Lineage (NCBI taxonomy): Eukaryota > Metazoa > Arthropoda > Insecta > Lepidoptera > Erebidae > Hyphantria > Hyphantria cunea. The sequence continues at coordinate 3,750,920 of PKRV01000040.1, forward strand.
TACACTTGCTAAGCCAGCACCTGAAATCAGATATAAATATACCTGTATGTACCGGCTAATCTTAAGAATCACTCAACATGGTTGTATCGGTGTTCGTTATGATGTTCGGTATTTGTCGAGAAAAGCATACGTAACACGAACATAAATGACTAAAAAAATACTTTTGAGTAATGTACCTAATATTATCTTGGCACCTATTCAAACATAGATAGTTGCATTATTTGGATTATGTAAGGATAAGCGATCGAAAGGAAATTTTAAAGGCGGTAGATAATCGTCCGCTAATACTGATAATTTTATTACAATCAGCTGATGACTATACCTTGTACATCTACTGAGACAATTTGCGGTTAAGCAAGGAAAAGCTTTTGTATTTTTTATTTATTCTTTTATTCCCTACTTTCTTAAATAACTACAAACACAGTGTTTAAGTTTTTAGTTTTGGATTGAGAATAGCTACTAAGTAGTCATTATTCTGTAATAATGTATATATTTCGATATTTTTTATTGAATAAAACAAACTTTCTGATATCACACACCTACTCACCTCGTTTGAAACGTCATTCAATATACAAAAAATGTTCAGATCAGTAAGAATATACATTTGGGTTCGTCGTATTTAAGAGGTGCTGGGAAGACGAAAAGGGCAAATAGGAACTTGTGTAAAGGTTCAATCATGGCAATCACGCTCATTATATGATTTCCATAACTGTTTAAATATAACAACAATTGTTTAAAAAGTAAATTCAATGAACTCACCTTTGAAAAGGGGGCATATTTGTGAGAGCGCACCAATGGGCCCGTGAGCAGTATATTGGCCCACGGCTAATTCCATGAAAAGCATTGGCACACCGCACACTAGGAGTACTATAAAGTAAGGTATTAAAAATGCTCCTGAAACAATATAAAAAACAATTAGTTACTATTGGTAAGAATGCTGTACTAGAGTTTGTCACCCGACTGCGAAAGAAGGAGCGTTTTGTTTTTGAGTATATTTTAGTATATTTCTTTGGCACGCCCTAGAGCCTAAACAGCCTGTCGTATTTTTATGTGAATGGTATCAATAGTTCGTATTTCGTCTTAGTCGTGAGACAGACACTGGGTACATCAGAATAAAAAAAAACAAAATTAAGGATTTTCGGCGCCAAACTTAATCTCAAAAAAAATGTTTTCAAAATACATCGAGTGTGGTATCAAAATGACAGATATTGATACAGTCGGGTTTTAAAAAAAAATATTTCACTTGTTTTAGCAGTTTTTTAGCTTTTTGCACTCCTCCTCTACATAAAATTTAAATGTATCAAATTTTATAGAACGCATAATTCTCGTAACAGAGGCTGCAAAGTTTTCAATTCACATAATAATATATAGGTAACTGAAATGTACTTATACTGATAAACTGTATATTATAATGCATATTTTTTTGGTATGCGTTAACTAAACCCCTCTCAAGCAAGTACTGTCTCATCTTTATTAAAAAAAATAGTATCGTATATCATTAGTAACAACAAAAAACTTAAATATACCTAACTAATAGTAAATCAACAAATTTTAAAAAATTTAAAAATATACTCTACATGGTAAGTTTTAGGGGTTTATCCTTTTCATTGCTGTGTCGACAGTCTGTATAGGGGCGAATCCACCGATGTATAAAGCTACAAGAATGAGATGTTGCATCTCTATATTTTTTGTAACAACTTTTTAAACATACCAAAGACGTCAAGGCACCGATGTCTATACATAGGCACCTAGATATCTTTAAGACTATTCTAAATCTATGTATAGTAACGTTTAAAGTATTGCTTGTGATCACAATTACAGTGCCAATTATATCCTTGATAGCGATGAATTGACCCATAGGAACTGGTATAATTGGTAGCCGTCTACTCATTCTACTATATATAAGTCTAATTCTGTATATAGTCTATTTGTATATATGTACGTAGTAAATAGCGTCATTTATAGGTTTGGCAGTAAGCTAATACAATGTTATCTGTATCCTATATTGAAACATGAGGAGAATTCTACGTAGGTATCCCTTTTTAAGACGCACACTACTCGGACGATTTCTTGTCATTGTAAATATATATTCAATGACTAATATACACCTGTCAAATAGTACACTGAACTGGAAGGGATTGTCAGTATATTAAAAAAAAACTTACGATAAACTCGAACTGAAATACCTATTGATTTCAATGACTAATACTTTTGTCTCGCGTATCTCTGTCATATAACAGTAAAGCATATTTTATTAAAACTTACGTAACATATTTTCTTTAAATTGGTGTAAATTGTATTTTTAAATAATTAAAAAATAATGTAAAATGCTGATTTCCCTACATTGATGATTCATTTAAAACAGTGTGTGATCATTTTGATTATTTGTTCTGTGTCTACTAGTCGGTTATCAGCGGTTTAATTACCATAACACAGGTATGTCTAATTTGGGGGTATCTCGGTTTGATATGAAATGTGTCAAGTTAAAACAGAAGAGATACTTAAAATTTAGTTTGCTATTCTTTATAATACTTAGGCTGTTCGCTTGCTAAGGAGTTTTAAAGAGTTTTGTTCACAATTGTGTTTGAGGAATTCGTAACAGGGTTTTCGATATGGAATCACACACATGGGATTTCGGACAAATAAGTTTTTTCAGTATACGTTTGGGGTGTTTTTTAAGCAAAGGATCAGTACGTTTCTAGTTATCTTACGATATTATATCCAACACCGTTCTCGAGTAGCGACTCAAGTTTCATCAACTTAATGCACATGAGATCACAAGATCATAGTGTCTATATATCATGAAACACGAAGCAGTTTCCTGTGGTGTACGCTTACAATATCTATATTTATTTCTTAAATTTACTGAGAAACCGTTATAGGTAAGTATTTAAATAATCCTTTACCATCAATTTGTACCTGTATGCACTAACGGTTTGACACCAACATTCGTAGTATTCATTGATTATGTGTTCACAATGGATTCTCGTTGCAATACCTTTACAAGGCTACTTGCAGAATATTAATAGGCATAATGTAATACGAGTAGGTACCGTTTTAGTTTAGGATATACACTCATACTCATATTGTGCAGGGATGTGAGTTATTATTAATCTTGAAGCTATATATATTGCTGTATTAAATGGCGTTTTAAACAAAAAGTTTGTAATTTATTACTGTAATAACTAAGTTATTAAGAAGTAAAATACAAGTCTATAATTTAGAATAGTAAGTAATAATGTAAAGTAATAAGTTTTGTTGTTATTGTAGTTTTAGTTAATATTCTGCAATCGTTATTAACAGTATTACATGCTTTTTAATTATTTTATTAAATTATTAATGTTATCATAATCATACCTATTTGTTAGGTTTATATTGCACTTAATACACGTTTATTACACGAAGGTAAAGATAAGACGATATTATTTTGTAGCTTGCTACATAATATTTTGGCTTAGAGAGTTAATAAGAGTATATATATAAATATATATATATATATATATTATTTTACGAAATGCGGATTAGTTTGTTTGTTAGCTTGCTACGCTTACACACCTTTACAGAAAATTAAGTCTACCTATGTCACTATTAATTTGCATAAAGTACAAATAAAATAAATAAATAATTAATTTTACCGAGAGATGGAAATAACGGAAATAACCTTTTAAACTGTGTTTACGTGAATTCAATTTACCAAGCGTGACTACATTACATTTAGGATTTCTCTACATATTTATATTCTCTATGTATCAAACATATGTTTGTTCAAAGTATCATCTACAATTCACACCGCATTGTAGTATTATTGGTTCGTGTTGTTGCTTCGGTGTCAACCAACATCGTTAACACTCAACGACACAAACAAACACATGGACACGATCCCGCGCTCATGTGTACATAATATATTTTACCTTTGCCGCTAACAGTTGCTCTAGATAATTATATTTTATTTTATACCAGCTATACTTTGCAATTTTACGCATTTATTTTACATGAATCTTAAGGTTCAACCGTGATTTTAATTAACTTGAGCCCTTTCTCAAGTGGCAAAGACTGTTTCAAATTCGACTGATAATAATTCTTAAGATCTTTTAAGGTTCTATACGACTTTCCGCAGAGTAAGGAAACCTTAAAGTTTTGCCATGTTCATCTTTCTATCTGTACTTTATCTCAAAAACTCTTAGTATTAGATAGACATGGGTATGACATTGATCACGCTAACCCAGAGATAAAATAAAATATAGAACAAAATCTTCTTCTCTGTCCCATATTGTACGATGTCGATGTCTTTCTATTCAGGCAGTCCTTTGTAAAATATTATGTATTTAATTGCAAAAAGTTTGATAGAGACAAATGTTCCCCTTTCTGTCAGCTATACAGTTGTTTACGGATACTTGATTAGTATATTGATAAAATATACTATACTTTATGTGTACTGTAGTGTACAGTTATAGCCGATCAACTAAAATGTGCTTGGAGGAGAAAAACTAAAGATCAGGGATGAGGTGATCCGGCAGAGAACCAAGGTCATCGACATAGCCTACAGGATAAGAAAGTTGAAGTGGCAGTGAGCTGGCCATATTAGCTACAGAACATCAGTTCTTTATCAAACCGTTGGGGTAACAGGTTCTTGAGTGGAGACCGCGTCTTGGCAAACGTAGTGTAGAACGTCCACAGGCCAGATGGAGTGATGATCTGCGCAAGATGGCTGGCAGAAGCTGGATGCGAGAAGCCGAGGATCAAACCAAGTGGCGTACAATTGCAGAGGTCTATATCCAGCGGTGGATTGCGATAGACAGATGATGATGATGAACAGATTACATAAACTAGTGCTCGGGCAGTTGAAATACAACAATATTTTTTCGCTTTCTGCACTACTCCTCCATAAATTTAACGGTGCCAAATTGTATACTAGAGCGTTTGCATTATTATCGTAAAAAGGGATACATGGTTTTTGCTTCACGTATAAGACGTTGTATCGTTGTGTAGTGGTCGAAATTCGACCATAATTCATTCATAATTTTTTTTAGCTTCAGCTTTTTTTTAGTTTTTGCTTCAGGTATTTATATATCTATCATTTCATTGTCATTTCTTTAAGTTGCAAGTTCTGCTGTGGTGATTTCTGTATTATACTAAATAGTGGCTTTGACGAGGTTACTACGTCAGAGTGCCTAATTATATATATATGTTTATGTATTTTAAAGATGTTTAACATTTTTGTTTGTGTGGTTGATTTACTGATGCATTCATTGCTTTTGCACTTGACTAATGATCGTATAATATGAGCTAATGATAATGAGTGGCATAAGTATCGTCATGAGGCGACAGAAATTTGTTAAGATGAATGTTGAGTTAACATTAGGTCTTTACCTATGGAATTACCGTTTTTAATGGAGTCAGTTAACGAATTTTGTTTTGCTATATTTTTTAATATATTCATCAAAGCATCAACCTATGCAATCGATACAGCTTTTCTTTATTTATTTTAATTTATTGATTCACTTCTAGAAGAGATCACCTGGACGAGAGGCAACAAACTTTTATTGGGTTTTTTCCCACAAAAAGTTTTGCAGTTAGCCGCTATTAACTTATGAATATAGTTGTAATAAAAACTCTTGAAAGGTAAACCTATTGGCGTGCGAGGGCTGTAAGTAGCAGTGTAAGTATCAGTGATTTTTTATTAAAACCAATCGAGGCTGTAAAAAACGCTATTAGGTGACTAAGCTGTTAATAGTTATAGAAAAAGCTGCGTAACTAAATTCACTGATTATGGTGTGGAATTCGAGGGTATTTACCATATGACTAATACATATAAAGATCTGGTGTCACGGTGTTTGTGGTCGCACTACTCCGAATGAAGAACCTATTTTAATGATTCTTTTTACATAAAATATTTGTTAGGTATGAGCTTCCAAGGTATTAATCACTTTCCTATTCCCCTCATCCTAAAATATATTTTTTAATCGTGATTTGACTTTTTTGATCATTCACTATAGCGGAACAACGTTTTGGGTCGGTTAATTATAAAAATATTGATCGAAACATGTCGCTACCTTAAATAAAAATAATGACTGTTAAGATTTAAATCTGCACAAATCCAAAATGGCTTTCTGTATCAGGTTTCCGAACGATCGAGCGTTGGTACGACCGATTTCACCAGAACCATTGACCCCGTCTGTGTTGAATATTTAAGGCATGAACTGCAAGAACATTTTAACTTTCTTGAAGTTGCCCTTTGTAATCGTCCGATATTTCTCAAGTGCCTTATATATTAATTTTAATATGACTTTTAAGTCGTCTTAGTGGATTAAGTGGTCGCCACGCCACTTTCTGCTGCGCCAAGTGTTGAGGGTTCAAATCCGATATGGCACAACACTTTGTGTGATCCATATGTTGTTGTTCTGAGTCTGGGTATTCTTTGTGTACGTTTCATGTATGTGTATAAAGTCCCCGCGGCTCAGGATCTATATTCCTAATGCCAGAGATGTATATTTATTTATAAATAATGTTTAAAAGAACTAGACAATAAAAAATGCTGTGTACAAATTGATAACAAAGGGGTTTTTAACACAGAATTTTCGGACACTATCTTCATACACTTTCGTATTTATTTAAAAATATATGTGATAATTACATAGGTGATGTCCTCATGGTCATCTTAATTGTGTCCGTATTTCGTGTGTAGGTAATTTTTACTATGTGTAAAATCCTCGACAATTTGTACAGACTTAATGCAATGTCACGAGGGACACGATCTGTTTTTGACGCCTTAATGAGTTAATTTACAACAGCCCAGACGACGCTCTATTGCTTTAACTACTACTGCGGAATGTGCTTGGGATATTGATACATTTAAAGTAAAAATTCATTTTACTATCAAGCAATCGTTCGATGTGCAATTGAATGGATTTGATATAATATTTTTTTATTACAAGACCAGTGTGTTTAGCTAAGTACTTATTTTATATTACTTAACATTATCTTAACCACTGTTAGCAACACTTTTTATGACATCAAGAATTATTTTATTGCAGACTAGAGTCATCTCCATTTCGTTAACGATAAATATTAATTCCAGGGTGGGGACGGGTTAAGAATATGGAGTGTTATGACCCTTATTCATCCCATGGGTATCATAAGAGGCGATTAAGGGAACAAATTACGCAGAAGAACATCACTGCAAAGAGGAGGAAAGCTTGAGACCAATCCTTTTTTTTACTCATGGAATCCCCCTTGGGCCTTCACCCCACCGGGGTTTGCGGCGAGGCGCTGTGTCGGAATCAAATCGGCTAAAACCACACGGTGTGCCACTCTGCGCCTGAGACGGGAGGGATCCGGGAACCGCTTTTTTACGCCATCCGGACCCCTCCCAGATTGAGACCATCCCTGTACCAAGCCGTTTGTCCAGTGTGGTATATTAGGCTCAAAGCTCCTTTCTAAGGAGAGGCCTTTGACTAACAATTGAGTGTTAAATGTGTAAGAGTATTTAACGCTCATACACTTTCAGATTAAAAGAAGAGTCACAAGCCTAGCTTGTCATGTTCCACTGCTCTTTTGGTAATTGTGATTACAATATTTTAAATGTTTAAACTGATTAAGTTCTCAGATCCGTAGTGCCCTCGGTGATAAACCCAATTAGAAGAATCCTAAACATAGCAGGAGAAATCGTATTACTATTTATATTCGCTATATCACTCAATGTTTAAGCATTGTTATTATATTGTTGTGTGATCAATATGTTATCTCTTAGATATTGATATAATGATGAACTACTTACCTCCACCGCTTTTGTAACAAAGGTATGGGAAACGCCAAACATTTCCCAGACCAACGGAATAACCAACACAGGCTAACACGAACTGCATTTTATTGGCCCAGAATGGTCGTCGTGGCTTTAGGTGAGCTGTTGTATCCTCCTCTTCCTCTTCAAATTCACTATCATGGGACCCTGTGTCCTCATCGGGGGGCCTAAGTAACAAAAACATTAAGTCATTAAACACTTAAAAGAGAGATTAGTTAGAATTCCATAAAGTTTTTTATTGCAATATTTAATTTAAATTGCATGTATAAAACCTTGTGGGCTGCCACAAGGATTATATTCATTTAGCATTGCTTTGTGAGATTAAAAATAAGACAAAGAATTTATGTGGACTGCTAAAAACATAAAAATTACAAATATTTATATAGAGAATTATAAGCATATTAAAGAGATTTAATATGTCGTTGATAATAATTTATATAAAGCAGTGTATGACTTTTAAATGAAATGACATGTTTGCTATGACAAAACTAAATAAAAGAAGATAACACAGGCTGGGTGGATACAATACTTTGGAACTATTTTTTTTTATGATTTAGGTAAACGATGGGAGTTATAGTTTCTTATCTATATTTTATTTTTAAACACATATTTTAAAAAGTAGTTGATTAAATTTATTAACGTGTTAAACTGAAAAAAGAGCATGATTTGAAATTTTTATTATTTATTGTTCGCCCGATCAGCGGTTATTTAAAAATTGGGATCTTAGGCAAACATGGTGAAGTATACAGTACTTTGATAAACAGAGTTGTTTGGATTAATGATGAATGATCTACGATGAAGGCAGATTAATGTGACGTCACATGGCTCAAAGTCTTTACCTGCTTAGATATCTGAGAATATTTGACTTGCAATCTAGTTTCACTTTAGTAAAAGAGTAATACGTGATTCATGTTCAACTTTTTTACTTCTACTTTTAATCCGGGAAAAAAAATTTCGCATGAATACTTAAGAATTTTTTTCGAATATTATGTAAAATTTATAATGTTTAAACCATTAAAGAAAGTGTACAATAAACTTAAATATTACGTGAAACGGCTAAATAAGTCTAAATGTATCTAGTAGGTATATAATATGCTGATGAAATGGTGTGGAAAGTATTATTACGACAATTAAACTTCTCTTAGAAATTAATTGATAAAAAGTAGATACATAAGCTGCTAACATAATAATTATACAGTATTTTTTTAGTTTTAGAGGGTTTCTAGTTAATTCAAAGCAGGTTTGAAGATTTCATGCGTTAAAGACCGTTGCGGTTAATTTATACATACAAGTAAGTAAATTGACAAAGTTCTCTTCAGTTCAGTTGTTGGTATTTGGTTTTTTATATTTGTAAATGTTAACTGTCACAGTAATATGTTAATTTGTACAAAACAAAAGGAATTGGACACTTTTCAAATGACTAAACAAGTGTGATGGTGCGTACATCACTATTAAAATCAAATGTAGATATGTATTGGTGTCAATCGTGAGATATTCTACCTATGTACTTCCAATTCTTGATTTTTTTAATTAAGCTAATTATCAACAATACCTTTTGATCTAAATTTATTTATATACTATTAGGTACTGATAAAGTTTTATAATTTTGAGCATTTCAAATTGTCACTTTTACATATTGCTTAGGTTCATTTTTGATAAAATAACATACAACTTCTACTGCAACAACAAACTTATACCAACTCATTTGAGACCACCCATTCTAGTTGTTATCGTGCAGTTGCAATCTTTTCTCATATCGCACTCTACATTTGATTTATATTTAGTTTATACTAACTAAATTCTAAGTTTAGATGACTTTTAAGGTAATTTTTAATATAGCTTTTCCCCATTCATATTAATTATAGTTTATCATAAATGAACGTTAAAAAACTAATCCCTAGCTGACAGCCTGTAAGTAGGCAAATGTATTTTAAAATCATTATCAAGTAGGCAATGATAAGGCAGTGTGGCGCGGGCGCACGATCAATCGTCGTAGCCATGTCGTATAATAGATATGTGTGTGTAAAAAGATAGTAGTGTTGCAGTGTTATCGGCTCATGACTTGAAGGTCATGTGGCCGAAACTCCCTATAAATATTAAGCCTTGTAGGATTTTAGGATTGACTGAAGTGGTTAGTTGTCATCTTTAACCATACTTATCCAAAATGTACGTACGTATGTCTTAAACAGAAAGTTCTAGGACATAATTAACTTATCTGATGTTTGTTAATATTTTAATTATTAATAAGACGTCGATGTTTTTTTTGAAATAATATTAGTAAGTGTAAGTGGAAAAAATAATAGTTTATGCTAATAATCATTATATATTAATTACATAATTTTTATGTTTTAAGTATTAGCTTTTTAAGAAACCTACTTTAGATTCAGTAATTTAATTTTAAATAGTGATAAGAAATTAAACAGGTATGAAGTTAAAGTGTTTTGAGTACTTCAAATGAGTGAACATAGCGAAGGGCAAATTATGTACAATACATATATGTGTGAGATCAAAATAAGTGGAGCAGTCGATAATTCCTTAATTATATTACTTACTTGTCTATATGAAAACTCTAATTGGGCTAGAGGAAACTATGTATAGTTGTACAATAACAAATAAAAAAAAACATAAGCTTCACGGATATTTTTCGGCTAAATATAAGTTAACAAAATACATTAATATCATAATATTATCATCATCGTCAACAGTATTTATTAGTAAACTTCTGGACATAAGCCGTTCTTTGGAAAGAAGGATTTAACCTACCGTTCACCACACTAGCCAGACAGGTTGGTATAATGTTTATTTCTTGTTTTTCTTTCCATCGCAGTAGTTTTCTCCCATAGTCAGGTTTTACGAAACCTATTAGAAGAATAGGAACCATGATACAGTATTCTTAATTCGTCGCCACACGAGACAAATACAATTTGATATTGTCAATCCAACGGCCATGCACATGCTTCCGTCAAGTGAATGTCAAAGAAATTGAAACAGAGATTAATACATACGTTGTAGGAAACAATTGATAGTAGGTACCTATACATGTAGATAATGATTAGTGAATCTGTTTAGTGAGAATTCGGAAATTGTGTTTTCCCTTGAAGGATGTTGCTAAGGACGAAATTAAAAACTAATTTAGCTATTTAGATTAAATTAGGTAAGTATGTGGAATACTCTTTTGTGAAGGGGAGGTAGCAACACATAGCCGTACATTAGTGCGCGATGTCTTATAAAATACTGTATTACACACATATATACTTGTAGGTAGAAAGAATAACAATATTTTTTATTAAACATATGACCATTTTTCCAAATTAAGTTGGTGTCGACTTATTGCCGTTGTAGCACGGTTTAACTTCAGTTTTTTACGTTACATGATTGCCATCGGACCTTCACTACCCAACTTCTTGGTGATATCACAGTTCTGAAGATATACTGCTATGGGACTTTCGGGGCTGCAACTAATCGTAAAGTTTGCAACAGATGTTCATATACAACCAACGTACGGAAACGGGACCAACGGCTTGACGTTACGTACTATACGTTTGTAAAGTCCCCAGCGAAACAGGATAATGCGGGAGTTGTCCTTAAAAGAAATGTTAGGGATAAAAAATACCTACAGTCTACAACAATTAATTTAAATATTGGAAGTTATGTTCAATCTATAGTGTATTTTTGTTCATTTTTACTATTGAATTGTAAAAATATAAATTCAGTGAAATAATACGAATAAAACGGGCTAATAATTCTAGTGGTTACAGATTCTGATTTCTAAGCTGAACTTGTGGGTTCGACTTCCAGCATTTAGAAGTAGGTACTGTGTGATAGATCATTTCGTCTTCAGCTGACGTACTTAATTAGCGTATCAGCTGGCACTTATGTAGTCATATGTCCTCAATAAATATTAAATATGATTTCAGAGTATTTTCCAAAACTGCGGTTGTGTTGTGATGTTGACCTTGATTTTCATAACAAATGAGGATGGGAAGCCGCACGCTACACCAAAATATGTTGGTACTTATGAATAATACCAAACATTACCGGTGTGACGTCACCAGATAGGTCAGAGAAACAAAGAACTGATTGTCACTTTATCATTGAGTGAACGCAATGATCAATCACACTAACTTTGTAGATACGACAGTATTACTGCAGGATAGTTTTTTTTTTTCAAATTCAATGGGTTTCTGCAAAAGCAAAGCAAAATAAATTCTAACTACTATATTCCATTAACCATTCCATTATAATTCAGTACTGGACGTTGTTTTTAGTATCTCTTAGTAATTTTTTTTAAATATTAACTAAAGATATTAAGTCAATGTAGTCAAAACACATATAATGTGGTCAAACTGCGAGCTGTAAACTTGTTGTTGTGTGTTGGGGTACTAATAAATTATATTAGGTACGAATTCAATCTTCGAAAAACACGTTAAATTGATTTTTTTTATTTAAATAAATTATTAAGTAAATGATTATGATTAATATATGTTTCGGACGTCTAACACACAACGCCATCTAGTCCCGAGCTAAGCAGAGTTTGTGTTATGGGTGTTAGACAGCTACCTATATACTTTTTTTTTGTAAATACATACATGTTATACATAGAAAACACCCGAACTCCGAAACAAATATTTGTAGGTCATACAAAGATTTGGTCTGACCGGGGAATCGAACCCGAGACCTCAAGCACAGCAGTCGCATACGCTACCACTACACCAATGAGGCACTCAATCTTTTAAAGAAAGTCAGTCGATTTTAATATACTTTTGTTAGATATATTTTATAGCAAGAATTAATAAAGATGGGATAAATACATTTTTTTCTGCTACATATTTTATCTGCTCAAGCATTTGTTGCAAGTAAATGCTCATATATTTAATTAATTAATATTTAATCGATGTTTGAAACATATTACTTTTTAAGGTTCATATCCAAACGGTGTCGTCGGAATCCTATCAAAAGGCCTTTGTGTCTCCTTGTTAGCAATCTTTTTCTCAACACAGTAATCTGTGTTGAGAAAAAGATTGCTAAAGGCAGACAGTTCATAATATTTACATTTAAAAAATATTTAAAAAAATAAGAATATACACTTATGTAGAGAAAGCATAAATAAATAAATATTTACGGTGGATTGATTCCAACTTACATGGTGGTTTCATTTCATAAGTTAGTTCTTAAACGGGATGTATAAAAATTTTTCATCCGCTCTTTCTTCTCCACTTTACCCTTTGATTTTATGTATTGGAAACTAATTCCAGAAAATGAATGTGGTAATTTTATCATTGCTAACATAACATCCAAATAATTAAGGAGCCCCAAAGAAAAGTTTTTCTAAATCTTCTAACGAATCGATTTTCTTATCTAAATCTGCTTCTGCGGCATGGAACTCATCTAGTTTTATTAACTTAGCTGCGATCTAGTTTTATTAACTTATGTATGTGATATAGTATGATGACGTCGACTCTAAACATCATAAGGTGACATCTTCCCCATCTCTGAATGTTAAAGACCTTGAATAGAATCTTAATATTTGTTATAAACTCCATAGATCTTCTATTGTTTTGTAGCAAGAATAAGCCTAGGTTCGTTGTCTGTCTCGTCAGGGGAAATGACGCACTCTGGGATGTGTCGCCAACGACACTTCCTCTAGCACTACACACATATTTTTATAAGCCAAATTAGCAGATGGCAAGCTTTCAGTAATTTATAATAAAATTTTGGGTATATCTTTTATTCTGTCTTCTTTAAAGGAAAGTTCTTTAAAATTCCAATCGAGTTGTTTATCAGATTTCACTTTTAACAAAAAATTTAGTTAAAAAAACTTTAGTAGAGTTGAGAGCAATATTTCTTACTCTTTTGAATAATATTTTTGGTCTTAGAGAATCAATTGTATCTCAGGCTTAGTTATTAAATAAGAAGCTAATATAATGCCCTTATTAAGATGTTACGACATTCATAAAATATATGACCGAACTTTCTATTTAATGATCAACTGCGTCATGAACGGTCCATCCAGAAATTTAGCTTGATATTTTTATTTCTGATCTAGTTATTCACATATTTACTAAATGGAAAAGCCTTCCTTCATCTAAAATATTTTTTTTGCAATTCGTAAGGCTAAATAGATAAAGATATTCTCGAAGGGCGTCATCGAAAGTTATCGAGTATGTTATGTGACAGTGATGAAGTACTCGACATCTTTTGAATTAAATAAACACCAAGAAACTAGAGACTAGAATGATGCGAGATTAAATTTATTTGCAATCGTGTTTTTGTAACGCATGTTTCAGGAAATACAATACTTTATAGTGTATTTCCTGAAACATGCGTCGTCAATACTATTTTAAAAGATTTAAATCTATCTCATCTCATATCCGATAAGCATATTATTTTCTTTCTTGATAAAAAATATACCCAATCAGTTAATGTTAATTAACATTAACTAACTGATGTTCATTAATATTAACACATTTTTAAATTAAATAAAATAATATTTTTTTCGTTATCTGACTGTTTACTGTCCATAACAGTGTATCAAAAGAAGAAACAAGTAAATGTTAAACGTTAATATTTCGTGGTATTTCAAAGATATAATGCCCATGATAAATGGTAGTATATAGAAATGGGCCATATTATATATGCCTGCCTTATTTAATAATACCGCCCACGACTTCGGGGTAGGTACATACCTACATACGGTCACAATTCGGATTTTTCATTTCCTAAGAAAAGTTACTAGAGAAGAAGTCATTAGTTTATTGCATTTTGTATAGGATATATTAATTTTGGTGAAAAGTTAAACCTGACCAAAACCGTGTCGATGTTGCTAATCGTGTGTAAGTAGCTACAGCAAACTATCCTGTTTCAAGAGGTGGGGTAATGACTGGAAAAGTCTCTAGTGGAAAATCGATTGGCACAAAAATCACAATAATTAACCCGAAATGATGAATTACAACAAAAATGCTAAGATAAACGAAATTCGAGGCAAAATGAGACTTAAAAATATAAACATATCGCTTGATATAGCCACAACTTACATATTTTATCGTCGTTTGAATGACAATTTAAAGAATGATTAATTATTTAGTATAATAAAAATAAGCTGAGATCATAGACTGTGCTACACGACCTTACCTTTACCATTGCTAAGCCTTACCTTTACCATTTACCATTGTTACTGATTCGGTAATTTTAATTGCACGGCCCTGAACGGATTTTATTCTTAGCTGACACTAATCTACACCAAATATTAATATTAATACCTAAATCTTAAATTTCTAAATCCTGTAATACACCATATATATCTAACAAAATGCCCTACATCGATGCCCTTAGCCAAGCAAAAGAAGGAAGCTTTAGAATAGTTCAGCCTCGTGTGCTCATTGGTGAAATAAAATAGAGAACGTTTCCACGGTTTTCCGTTACACACTTCCGTCTCTTTTTACGAAACCTCTCCCATAGATTGCAGGACATCGAAAGCATTGATGTTACGTATCAAAAACTTTTAAATATTTCATATTACTGTACGTTGTTGTTTAAATGTTACTAATTTTATGAACAATATGCAGAATATAGTTGGAAGCAAAAAACACTACCAATTAGTTCTACAATAAGAGTATTTATTAATATATATTGATATTTTGAAACTATGTTAACTTCAAAGTAGTAATAATTTAATGATTATTATGTCTACAATGTTACTATTATTATTATGAACTATAACAAGAAAATATAATATAAGTACATTAGTAAATGTGTCAATCAATTAAGAGACATGACCATTCTCTCTCGGCCGTTAACATCTTGGGATGTACTTTCAGAGATAGTTGCAAATGTGTATGAATAATTTATAGATGTGTTATTAAGCATGGAATGATATCGTTGTTTGACCCCGGAATCAGTATGTTTACTTTTTATCAATAGACAAGGGTGACTTATTATTTAGCGAAACATACAGGTTGTCACCTCCAACCACTATTCATTCCATGGGTTTAGTAGGACTAACGGAGCAAGGTACACAGTGGAAAGAGAAAGAAAAATTGAAACAAACCTTATGCCAACCTGTCTGATCAGTGTGGTATAGTAACAGGCCCAAACCTTCTACCTTTATTTGTAATGGCATAAAGGATTCTAATACTACAAGATATAATAATTATTAATTGTTACTCAGGCAAATACTTTCGTTTTATGATGGAACTCAAATATTCTAACTGTATTACAGATAGCAAACAGTCTGATAAGACATATCTCGAGCATAGAAACAAGTTGTTTCGCGATTGAGATGAATTCTTAGAACACCTAAATTTATTTACACTATATACTGTCAGAATTAGATTCTCAAAATGAGTATTTATAGATTTTTAAGCTTAAACATACATTTTTGAACTGACGGACTACTCTAGTCCACTAGTCAACCAATTGGCTAACGGAAAGAAAAGAGAATTTTTTTAAAGTAAGTTATATTCGGCTGTGTCTAGCCATTATCTTTTGGAAGTGAAGCGTTTACACTTTTTGCGAGAAGAAAATCTTATGTATTACGTATATAATTTGTTATTTTTTAGTATATTGGCTAAAATATAAAGATATATGTTGAAGACGTCATAAATAATTAAGCCGCACATCTTCTCTGAGTAAAATAGGTTATATTTTCTGTAAAGAACGCCTGTGCGATATCGGGTCGGGTTGCTAGTTTAATGGAATATGTAGTGCAAACGTTCTACAATTTTTTAAGTGTAAATGTAGAGTAAATCTGTCTCTCTGTGCTTTCACGTCTTAAACTGTTACATTTGATTTAAAGAATGCAGCAAGGATAATGTTAATGGCGCTTTGTTACTATATTTGTAATATGAATGGTAAATGATATTTCGTCGTTGGTAAATCGCAAGTAGTGTTCATAAATGAAACAAAATAACAGCATGTGGCAATTATATATGGATACCATTTGGTAAAAAAATGTGTAAGTACTACTGTACCTACTAAAGGATATTTGTTCGTCAAAGAATTTATAATACCGTCGATTCAGTATTTTATTCAAAACAAATTATTTTACTAATTTATTCATACTTCACTATTTTTTAGAGTTACGCCATATTGTAACGATGGAACAAGTTTTATACAGAGAGTAACTAAAAAGTTTAAAATTAGCAGGCAGAAGGGGGTCTGCGGGTATATATTTTGGTGTCCTATCGTATTTCTAACATATATAAATAACTGTAAAACATGTTAAGTAAAATAATAAAATAATAATTATCTTTCAACATTAAAAACAAGATAAAACAGGTTTCTTTCTCTTCTTGCTGAATCCGGTCATGCTTAAGTTGTTAAAGATATGCCTTTTTAATATATGTTAGGGGCTCAAATGTAACTCTAAAATAAATAAATATTTATATAATATGATAAGTAAAATTTATTTCGAACCGTACACATACAAATGTACCTAAATATATGTTTGTATTCATTTAGCTTCGCTCACCATTACGTAATATAAGCTCTATTTACTGCATACCACTACTCTTAATCAATTCACATAGTGACAGCAACATTATAATATGCACGAAAATGGACTGCTGGAACCCCTCTCACACGCTCACCACCTTAACTCCTATACGCCAGGATAAGCAGGTGCAGTCATCATCATCATCAACATCAACAACCCATAATGTCCTACTGCTGGGCTCGGGTCTCCTCTCAGGAGAGGGTTAAGGCCGTACGTCCCCACGCTGGCCAAGTGCGATTTGGGGACTGACTGGGCAAGACAACGCTGTAGCTACGTATTTTTACCGTTGGATGTTTTCAAGCCGCTCACAGGCCTCCAACTAAGCTACACGACTATTATCCTATAATAACAACTGGGACCGACTACTTAACGTGACGTGATCACGGAGACGCTCATGGTAACATGCCACTAGCGGTCACCCATCCAGGTACTGACCGCGCCGTCGTTGCTTACCCTCGGTGAATGTTTCTAATCACCGAGTGCAACTGGGCTATGAGCGCCTATTTGTGAGGAAAATATTAGTATTTACTAATAAGTAATAATTTAATAGGTGCAGGTGAAATAATTACGTGCGTTTATCGGTTACTGTGGTAAAAAGTATCCTATGTCATTCCTCACCAATATCAGTTCAGAAAAGGATATTGAAAGTTCAGAAATCAGTTCTGCGGCTTAGTCGTAATTGTGTAACAGATTGAAAGAATTACTCTCGTATACTATAAGTAGGTATTATATACTCCATACAGGAATTAGAGTAAAGATTATATTTTTTAAATTTATTGTTATTGGCAGGTATCTATTATTCTATTTGCCCATATATGTACCAGGTTCTTAAAAATCTGTTATTCATTTGTTAGTGAGCCTTTTCTTAGGGCGTGGTAACGTCGTTGTGTGTTATCTTTAATATGAGTTTCGTCGATGCACTTAACACTAGTGGCATATTAGCAACGTATGCGTAACAGGGACCAACACTGAATTCAACGCGCGACTTTGAGTCGCTTCCGTTTAGAAGATTTTGATCTCAACAATGATCTCTACGGTCGACCTGCGTTGTACGATGAATAAATATGTTTTTAAATACATAAATATTTTGGTTTTTTAACACACAATGCCATCTAGTTCAAGCTAAGCAGAACTTGTGTAATGAATACGAAACAACTGATATAAATACATATATACTTTTTTTTGTCAATACATACATTTTACTCATAGAAAACACCCAAACTCCGAACCAAATATTTTCATATCATACTAAATTTGATCCGACACAGGAATCGAACCCGAGATCTTAAGCACGGCAATCGCATACGCTACGTTCATACGTTTTATTCAGACGAATGAAAATATAGTCAACTAGCTTTATCTCTAACGTCGGAATTTGCAGCCGACTTTAACTTTAACGATAAAAGGTTATTGATTCATTTACATGCATATCAGATTATAAACTCTATGAGAAATAACAATAAAATTGGATCGAAGTTTGTTTTAAATATGAACGCAGATGGCGGGATTATGAATGTAACAATGTAGGGAAAGAATAATTCGACCAACGTAATCGGAAAATTTACAAACCTGTTTAAACTTATTTCTCGAATATTAATTATTTTTAAGGAAAAAGTGTAAAAACTTCAAGTTTAAAATATTATAGAAGGTATTAGGAGAAAAATTATACAAAAAAGTTTGACCCGATATTATTGCATTGGTATTTTACTCTTTTACGTACAGAACGTAAAGTAATAATATAAAAATAATTATAATCTGATCGAGATCCATTTTCATTTTCTATCGTTCTCAATTTAATTGTAACTTTACGCTACGCTAGGCCAAATAAAAGAGCATGACCTCGGGAAAATAATACCTGTCTCAGTAACTATAAATATTAGTGAATTTAAATGTTTTCCATTGATTTAATCCAAGATTTTGATGATTCCATAAAAGGTCAATTATTTAACTCTTTTTTTAAATAAAAAATCAGTTTACACTGGCTTTTGTAGGAGGATGGAGAAAGAGTTACAGCATATTTTTTACAATCTATCACTTGGCAAAATCAGGTGAGTCAGAATGCATTATTAGCTACACTTAGTGATAAGTCCTACGCTTGTCTATGTTTAAGGAAAATGATTCAAAAGGCTCACGTTTATTTTAGTAAAGACGGTTAAACGTTTACACGCAAAACAATCTCAAACCCAAAAAACTAAAACTCGAAATATATGTATTGTGTAATATGACATGTATACATCTTAATGCATATGTATTCTTTAGTTAAATATAGAAGTATTCTAAGCTTTTTAGTGAATAGTTTTTTACTTTAGTATGTGTACATATACGGCTTGCATAGGAGGGCTGGCAGTCGCTGCCATCGCTGTCGGATGCAAAAAGCTACAGACCTGACTGTCTGGTATTTCTTTGAAGAGGCCTATATTGAGCAGGGGACTGCGACTGGCTGATGATGATGATGATCTTAAAACAAACCCTGTACCGCCGTAAAACCTCCGTCCTACAGAGAGGCCCTTCTCCAGCAGTAGACCAATAAAGGCTGCTGCTGATGATGATGTATTCGTTATGTTGATATGACAAATCTTCTGCCTCTCACGAAAACAGTTTGCCTAATGTAATTCAGGTCCTTGTTAGCGTTTTAATAACTCGCGTAGTCAAAAATTATTGCTACTAATAAATAAAATAAAAAAATGTTCATTTTGATATTTGTATAATTTACATGTTGCGAGGTTAATTTCCTAGATATATTAATATTCTATACTAGAAGCATTTGTAAGTATGTTTATACTTACAAATGCTTCTAGTATAGAATGTGAAAAATATTTCGGTATGCTTGTCTTGTCTTTCTTTGCTTTGATTGTTATACATGCAAAAAAGATGTAAATGTCATTTATACTTTTTTGCATGCATAACAATTAAAACAAAATAGTAAAACTTTTCAAACAATCAAAAATACTGTTTCTAATCGGCCAGCCATTTTTAATAGCCAGGCAATACACAAAACGATCGGAATGATGTGAAAACCTCGTCTTTTTCCAAAAGTTGGTTAATAAAATGTGTATAACATACATGTAGATATTTTGGTTTAGAATCTTGATTATTTCAACTCAATCTGATTATTTATGTTTAGCGTCACTCACCGTCGAAAGAGAGATTGGTATTTTATCAAATATAAATTGCCTGGAGTTAGTAGATAAATGTGGTATATGCTTTACATAATAAAGGTGTTCTGACAGCGGCACGAAGGAAATTTTGTAATTATATAATTAGAAGTGATTTGGATATTATAACTTTCATATCACACTCGTGTATTTAGTTTAACATAGTTTTGTATCTAGGTGTACACATAGTTCGAGCACTCGTTTTCAAAACATTGATTTTATAAATTTTCATAACAAATCTGATGATATAAGTCTTTTTGCGTAGATAATTACGTTATAATTACTAAACGACTTCATTTAATAATGTATGTTACAAATTAACGATTTGTATTTAATATATAATTAGAAATATATTCATATCAACGTTATCATCCTCGCGGTGCTAATCTATAGGTAAATTTTATACTACTACAACACTACGATACCATTTGTGATGAATTAGTCACAAGCAAACATTGTTAAAATTGCAACCACTTTCTTCTTTCAACTATTTGGGTAGGGGATGTCATTTTATTTTTGTCTCCAATTCTGATAGTCAGCTGACTTTGTTTCATAAGATAATCGTACTTTATTTTTGTTAATCTTTTAAATTTTCATCAAGTTTCTGTGCAAAACTATATAAATTTAAATCACTGTTGATTAGTTTGTTGCTTATTTGGTGTATGATTTCCGTTTTACAAGCTATGACTTTATGCATTTACAACTTTTAATAGGTTTATTTCAAAAAACTATAGTGAGGATAAGAATATTGAATAACAACCTATATTGTTATAAGTGAGGTTATGTCAAAAGTTGAAAAAAATACTGTACATATGGATAACGGTACTTGCTGGTATACTTGCAAACATTGCTAATTATAAGCCACGCATTGTTATAGCATGACATGCAACGAGGATGGGGAGAAACGTACAGTTGATAGAAGTCAATTGAATAATAGCAATTCAGAGGATGTATCATCCGCGGTGGTACTCACGTAGGAGGACGAACTAGATGAAACAATTCCGTGGGCGATGTTGGTACTCGTCTTATAACCATTTTGCGGCCATCCGTACATCCCATTCCAATAGAGGCCAGCGAACGCACGGATGGAGCATAATTGTTTGTTCCATTCTCGGAACCTTCAGGATAAGGAGTCACTTGATCATAAGGCCTTAGACATCGCGCGGATGCTGCACCGGAGGCTGAGGTCACATCACGAATTTTGTGTGTGTCGCTGAAGCTCTTCACCTTGCGCATTTGCCCAGAGGGCGTTATGAGCGGCGCCGGAGCGTGTAGATCAAGGAGCGTCGTATTCTCCCTGCCTTGGTCGTCATAT
The DNA here is from genome assembly GCA_003709505.1 of Hyphantria cunea. Taxonomy (NCBI): domain Eukaryota; kingdom Metazoa; phylum Arthropoda; class Insecta; order Lepidoptera; family Erebidae; genus Hyphantria; species Hyphantria cunea. The sequence continues at coordinate 3,772,684 of PKRV01000040.1, forward strand.
TCCTCCACGTGGATCGCCACGCTAGGCGCGGCGGTTTCCGTCGTAACTTCAATTTTACTCATACTATCACGTCACAGGGTCATGTCGCGGAGACTATTGTCGCGTGCGTCGCTGGCGACGCGCGACTGTGAATAATGTACGTTCGCGAGAGCGAGCGAGGTCGCTTTAACTGACGGGACCGACTGCCCTGACTGGTTCGTCAATCGCGGTAAGGCAATTGGTAAACAAAGTGCGATTCTAGCACTGGGTGGTGGGGGCATATCACACGGAGGGGGGAGGGTCGCTCATACGTCGTGGCGGCCATGAGACGTCGAGCTGCGCTTGCGTTTATCTCAGGGCTAGGCTACAATAACAAGTACAATATTATAATCTACATATATGCAATATAAAGAGTAATTCAATCCTCAGTTTCATTATGCCTATATTTCTTGAAAATGTGTTATATACTGTGGTTTCTATACAAAATAAACTGACAAATTGAGTGTTCACGGAATTTAAAAATATGTACTACTAGCTTTTGCCCACGGCCTGCTCGCGCAGATGTAGATATTTTCATCCTCTCTTTTACCGCTTTAGGTCTGGCACTTCCAAAATTCCACTCTTAGTACTCGCTTACGTTGTATAAAGAAGAACCTATACACATGTTTCAGGATTCTAGGTTCAGCGGTTTAGGCTGTGCGTTGGTCTCTGGGTATCTCAGTCAGCCAGTCACCTGCCTTTTATATATATATAT